>JNDP01001398.1:0-20712 GCA_000696975.1 Apophysomyces trapeziformis B9324 | reverse complement strand
AGAGCGCTGCATAATCCTCGCGCGCGCGCTGTTATTACAGTGAGCCAATCATGTGGCAGTATAACATCGATGCAGTAGAAATAAGTAAACCGGATGCCGTTTCCATCGTTAATGCAGTAAAGACGTCTGTTATAAAGCATAAATACATTACTGATATCCATCATCATACAACTGATGAAAAAAAAAGAAAGGCAATAGCATTGAAGTAGCAGTTAAAGATGCAGCATTTTGGCTTGAAATTAACACTCCATTTCCGTTTCATTTAGCCATCACGCATTACCATAAACAAAGGTATGGATTCAACATTGCATTCTCATAAGCATATAATTCCAAATAGGAATAATGGCATGCAAATATAATAGTAAATGGTTATGCATTATCCTGTACTCGCAAGTGCTTATGCTGGTTACGCTTATGAATGGTGGGAACATGGCCGTCACGGATGGCCGTGCGCAATGATACCCTGGATTAGAGAACATGCAGTTCTGTATGAGAAACACTTTATGCTATACTGTTGTTGGAAATAAATCAAAATGTGTCGCCAAAAGAGCCAGAATTCGATCGCCATTTGGTATACATACTAAAAGGTTGGTCTATCTCCTTTTGTTCTTTGGAAGGGCGCATGTGAATATCAGAGTGTACTCGTATGTTTCTGCAAGGTTCTTGCTTATTTTAGTAGACTACAACAGCAGTAGTTATTGCCAATTATGTAGCTTTGCATTGCTCGTGTTTTATTGGTATCTCTTGCCCTTTAAAAAACAAAAGGCAACCCAAAGGGCGATATCTATGGATTGGATCCATTATTTAACCAAGGAAATAAATGGTTACTTATTTATAATCACAATTTATAAGTAAAGGCTCATTCTTTTAGATTCATGTATTTTTATTAGTTATCTGTAGTATAGGCGAAAGGCTAGAAATCAGTGGTCTTGCTAGTCAGCGTACGGTATTCCACGGATGAAACTTTTGAATTTATTTAACGATGAAAATTGAGCGCTGTCTCTTGCAATATGTCCGCTCTCGTCCGATCCATCAAGAAGGGAGATATGAAGAAAAACCTGTCATGGCACCAGCAAAAAAAGGTTGAAGGGGAAACGTTTAAGGGAACTAAAGGGGAGGGAGTTAAGAGAGATCTATGGGAGAATGGTAGAAATTATTGTAGAAAGAAGCACAATGCTGAGAGCGACGAAAAGAGAAAGAAGAAATAAAAATAAGCTAAAAATAAGAATCTTATAAGGGGTCTAAACGGCAGCGGGTGTATTCTGGGGAGGGAGGGAGTTTGAAGAGGATGACCAAGCGAGAAAGTCCTGATGCGGAAGTAGAGGTCTATCACCGGAAGAAGAGAAATCGCCATCGGGAGGTGTAAGAATGTCCAGTTCCAACAGGAGCATATCCAATTTGGGCCAAAGTTGTGTCCAATAACGTTGTTGGCAGGCTTTGCGTGGCGGCGTCTTGGGCAGTCTGTTTAACGCTTCCGAGATACGGTATTCCACGGGAAGAATAATCCAGGCATATCGTAAAAGAACGATCACACTCTTAGTTTCTTGATCTACTGCCAATGTTGCATTGTAAAAAGACGTATTTCTGTGACTTGTGCTTATATGCACAATGCGATAGATTATTCATAGTTTTGATTAGCTTTCTTCCTCTGTCCGACCTATGGAGACGAGAGAATGGTTAGATGAATTGATGGCCTGACGGATTGATGGTTCGTGTTATTTTGCTACATGCGCTGTTAGGATGGGATACTGACTATTTGCTACAAGCCCTTTATATTACCAGTAAATTGGAAATAATACTGCTTCGTCAAAACATAACACTACTCTAATTTCTACTGAGTATATCAATGTGACAATAAAAGACATTTTGCACAAAGTACATGGTATGGTTGTAGAATTCTCGGTGTTGGCTACATTACTTTGAAATGGTGAAATAATGATATAGCTGCTTTACAATGTTCACTCGCTTTCTTGGACACCCAGCGCTATTCTGCAGCTAGATATATATACTGTAGATTCCATAAATACAGTTTGCTGAGAGAAATGGTTGCGCAGTGCGCCGTTTGGTAGATGTATGATTGGTCTTAATGCAAGGTTATTAGAAACATGCGGTTACAGGGACTAATGCCGTGGATACCATTGCATAACTGATAGGATCAAGATATAGAAAGAACTCACAGCACGGTAAGCCCAATATCTGTACGACGCACAAAAATAGCGTAATGAGCGACAGGTGCTATAATATTTTACTTTTTTTTGTCTTTTGCGTCAAAGAACGATAATGGAAGGAAGAAGCCAAAGACAAGCAAAGAAAAGTTACTTCTACCAAGCTAAAAAGGAAAAGAACAAAGGAAAGAAAGAAACAAAGATATCATTACAAGAATGGTACTCAACCGAAAGATGCAGACTTGGTGAATATCTCCTTTTAAACGTCTAATCAAGCATTTTCCCAAAAATAGTACCGTGTTTGATACATTATAGAATTCATTTTTATCCATTTTCTTTCTCTTACTCTTGCTGTGTCTATCTTGTTACAATTGTTCGACATCGATTAATCACGTTTTCACTATATGCTTAAGTCCTTAAAGAAATCATGAGCATTGTCATCCCGTTTCATCATTCAATATCTTGATTAATGAACAATCTACCCTTATTAAATCCAAACCAATCGAGTCACTTACAATTGCTCTGTTTGTTTTCTTTTTCCATTTGAAAAAGTGGGAGCTGCTTTCGGAGCACTTCTGCTCTTTGTTTAACTTGCATTTACATACCGCTACATACTTACCAGGTAAAATAATGGTTGATCTGAGCATTTCTCTAATCTTAGATAACAGTCCAGATTATGCTTTGACTCTGTCCTGAAACTGAAAAAAGCTGTGAAACGGTCTGATCGGATAACCGCAACGAGTGCTTATTTCCTTTTATTCATCTCTTCTTTCATTTGCAAATGAATCTTTTTTCTAACATTTCCTCTTTTACTTATTATCGTAACTTATTTCTAGCTTAGTGTAGCAATAATTGGTTTCAAAGACTATCGGTATTCTCCGTACAAAATCTTGTTTGCTACCTTTGGTTTCACTGCTTTAGCATTGAGTGTCGTTGTTCAATCAATAAATCCAAAAATTTTTCTCTGTCCCCCTTGTGTCTGTTTGTAAACGCGTGATGTTGGCATTGTAGCACCATGTCATAACATAAAGATTAAAGCAAACAGTAAAAGCAAAAGACATAAAAAATTTTCACATCAAAGATAGTTAACAGCGAAAGAAAACACTAAGCCCTGTGAACATGGTAAAAAATATAGCAAGTTCAATCTTTATATCATATGCAAAATCTGTTAATAATGTTTTTCAGCACTACTTCCAACTAATTGCCGATTTGAACGGCTTGTCGCAAACAATGAATATCCCTTCGTAACGGCGTATATAGCAAATAACACGAACCGTCAATTAACCTAACCATTCTCTTGTTCCATAGGCCGGAGCAGAAAGAGAAACTAGTCAAACCATGGATCATCCATTGCATCGTGCATCTGACCGCAAAGCAGGTAACCATCTCTTTTACAGTGCAGACATTGCCAAGTAAATTAAGAAACTAAGTGCTGTTTTTTGGTATGCCCCGATTACCTCTTCCTATGAATACCGTATGCTGACTAGCAATACCAACTATTCTTGGATTTTAATCTGTCTACAGGCAGTTAATAAAAGAAAACTCGAATCCAAAAGAACGAGCCTGTATTCATGCATTGCGGCTATGGATAACTAAGCATTTACCTCTTTCATTAAGTAATAGATCCAGTCTACAAACGTTGGTCTTCGTAATGCTTTTGTTTCTTTAAGTACAAGACATCCCAATAATCCTACAGGCAATGTATAATAAGTAATTGGCTAATTACTCTTCCTGTTGTAAGCAGCTATAACAAGAAAGAACCCTGCAGAAAAATATAGGCAATACTCTGATTTTTATATCCGCCCTCCAAAAAAAAGCGATAAGCTAACCTTCTTTTAAATATGTATACCCAAGGGAATTGGATTTGTTTTGCGCTACGCTTTACATTACAAAAGCAAGCAGGTCTTGCTGTTTTCCGCGATGGTAAAGTCTCATGCGTACAAGAGCCTGGAACCTAAGATTAGCTTACTGTTAAGATATTGGTTGTAACCCTCTCTCGTTCGTCCTGGCAATCAGCTTTATGTAATTTGTTTGTACCTTGCGGATGTCAAGTTGTTCTTGGTTCCATGCCTACCTGAACTACAGTTACTTATAACAACAAACACGAGAATTTACTTACATTCGTGATCTGCTTCCTAGAAAATTATACAGTTTCCAACAACAGTATAGCATAAAGTGTTTCTCATACAGAACTGCATGTTCTCTAATCCAGGGTATCATTGCGCACGGCCATCCGTGACGGCCATGTTCCCACCATTCATAAGCGTAACCAGCATAAGCACTTGCGAGTACAGGATAATGCATAACCATTTACTATTATATTTGCATGCCATTATTCCTATTTGGAATTATATGCTTATGAGAATGCAATGTTGAATCCATACCTTTGTTTATGGTAATGCGTGATGGCTAAATGAAACGGAAATGGAGTGTTAATTTCAAGCCAAAATGCTGCATCTTTAACTGCTACTTCAATGCTATTGCCTTTCTTTTTTTTTCATCAGTTGTATGATGATGGATATCAGTAATGTATTTATGCTTTATAACAGACGTCTTTACTGCATTAACGATGGAAACGGCATCCGGTTTACTTATTTCTACTGCATCGATGTTATACTGCCACATGATTGGCTCACTGTAATAACAGCGCGCGCGCGAGGATTATGCAGCGCTCTGAGCTACGACATACAAGTACAGACACTAAAAGAAGAGAAAAAGACGGTTTGTAAAAGTAGAATAAAATGGGTTTTATAAATAAAGACCTTCTATAAACATGGTGTGAAACGGCATGTTATGCTTCTCATGTGCAAATGCGCTTTGTGGAGCTAATGGCGGCAAAGCGCTTGAAATGACCGAAATGGGAGTTGTTACTGCTTGGCAATTGAACAACACGGTGTCTGATTTTAAGACAAAAGGCACAGAATATTAAGAAAACGTAGCTTTTTTATTGTCTGCAAGAAAGGAGAAAGAAAGGTTATGAAAGTTAACGGGCGATACTACGTATTGTATACGGTTGCCGCGTTACTGGTGCCTATGGTTTCAAGTTTCACTATGCATAAACCGACACGCTTATGTATGCTTTCCAGGAACAAAAGTGATGTAATCCATTACTTCTCTGTCTTTATACAAACTGATGCTAAGAATTACTTTTACGGAACATTCGGCATTTTAACTGTTCTTAGACGAAGATGCAATCCCGTCTCCACATTGCATAAAGCACACTCATTTGGGTTTCTTTCTTTTTCCTTCTTTCATAAAAAGGAAGTACAACATGTACAAGCTAGAGATGCGACCTGGATCTATGCTGATCTATGTCCGATCTGTTTTTGATTAGCGTGGACATTCGTCCGTCATGACCGCATAAACGCAAGTACCTCATTAACTCTCCATTTGTTGTAATTCCATGCAAATTCTCTTCAAAACCAAAAACAGTTATGTCTGTGGTATACTAGATTTTTTTTCAAAATTTTTTTATTGATGTTTTCATATAACGTTAACACTACTTCTTGCTACAGGCTCTATCGGCCCTGCTACTGCAGTAAATTGCTGAAGAACAAGAGAGATAATCGAAAGTCCGTTCTACTTGCCAGTCACAGAGCAAAAAGTATAAAAGAACATGATTTCCTGCTTCTTTTTCGCTTTCTTTGTAACATTAAAGCCCTTTTGGGCCGAGATTAAAGTAAAGTGAAGTTAATTTTCTCTTTGCTTATCCTCTCTAAGGCCTTTTGGCCGAGATTATAGTTTAGTTTTTAGGTTAGTCATAGTTTAGTCTTCATTCCCCCCCTTTTTTTCTTCGTTTTGGTCCTTTGATCCCGTTAATAATAAAGATCCTGAGGACCAATGGTGACTGTTAAGTTTTATTATTGTCATGGTTCCAATTGATCCCTCGATATTAATAAAGATCGCGGAAACTAGGGCAATAATAATTTTCAAGTGTTGTGACTGGGGCCGGGTGGCTCGAGGTGGCGCGCAAGGGCAAGTGCGGCGCGCTGGTGCGGGGGTGGCGTGTGGGGACATGAGGGCTGTCTCATGTCAGTGCCGTGCCGAACTGCACCAGGTCCATGTACATGGCCGCACTTCGCCCATTCGCCGTGCATGGCGAACTGCACCACCTCGATGCTCCGATTTACAAAAAGCATGGGCAACTGCACCACCTCGATGTTCCAATTTCAGAAAACATGGGGAACTGCATCACCTCCATGTTCTGTTCTGATGAGGGGAACTGCACCTCTCACACGCGTTTATAAAATTTATGTTAGCTTAATTTGCTTACAGTTTGGAGTAACTGAACTTACATTGAACGACATGCGCACTCCATTGCGCCTTACCCCAGTCATGTTCCGATTCGGATCACCGAAACAACACCGATTGCATCGTCTCACCTGCTATGCGGGTTTATAGACTTTATGTTAGTCTTATTTATCCCCAATTTACATTAAACCAACTTACTTTGAGCGACGTTTGCACTTAGTCTGCGCCTTACAACAACCATTTAGTCATTGGGACCACAGAAAATGACAAATGCTAAACACACCGATGGAAAAAAAACACCTCCTGAATGCCTTTATAACCTTAATGTTAGTCCTGTCTGCTTACAGTTTGCATTGCAGACTTACTACCTCTCTCTATGCAAAGAAGCGAATAAAAGACGGGAAAGAAAGAGAATTTAAGGCAGTTTTCCTCTTGGTCGCATCACTGCTTTTTTCAATCGCAAATCAGAGGCCTTTGACCGCAGCAATATGGAACGAAAAATAACAGCAGGCTTATTTACCGTGGCTATAAAGTAAAAGAATGGTCAAAGCAGTGTTATATAGCCCTTATCTTGTATGATATCCAGTTTAGCGTCCCTGTACCCGCTGAAAACTCAAAACTATAAGCGTCAATATCTTGGCTTATTATATCCACAAAGCAAAGAAGTTAACAGCAATCTATCTATATACGTCACCTGCGCCTATTTATTCGCATCACACTTTGTTCTTCCACTTCGTTTATGGATAATGATATTGTTACTGCCCAATGTCGGATCCGCCTTTACTCCATCCTTGCTCCTTATTGACTTAATAGCGACATTGCCTTGCAAGGTTTGCGATCAAACGAGATGTTACCGACCGATACGGTCCGTTGTGGATATGCTACTTGTTTAAAAAAATAATCACTGCTTTATTTTTATTGAGGGTATCAATCGCGCCAATAAAATAAAGTAAAAGTTGAAATATAATTTAAGGCATCGATTACGTTAGCAGGAAGGACGTTCAAAAACCTACCCGACAAAGAAAAACTACTGTTCCCTTTCGGTTTTTTGCGCACCAATCTCCAAACATCTAGGTATTACACATCTCATTTCTTTTTCCATGTCTAGGCTTACAAAATGATATCAGAACCATTTATTAGTCTATTTTGCGGAACTCTCTGCTTTACACTAGGTAAAGTGGAACAAAAAATATTCTCAATATAGACAGGGTTGACTTCGTTTTCATTCTTAATTTCTCATCCGTTCTTTTGCAACTTTAAGTGGTGTACTATGAGCGTTTTAAGTAGTTTCTCAATTACCGGTGTCATTCCCTTTTCCTTATTAGACCTGTCTGTCTATCACAGTATTGGTAGAAATATAGTTTGGTATTGCAGAAGACAAGAAGTTCTTGTTGTGTTTACTAACCGTGAATGCACTCGTATTACTCTTGTTCTCTTTCAGGAACGGGTCTGACGCAAATAAAATAGGATTTCACAGATAAGCGACTCAGTAATTATCTTTCTATATCTTCTAGTATAAAGTTACCTTTTCATGGTACAAGCCTCTAGTTGTTAGGTAAAATAAGCATAGGACAAACAGTTAGAAGCTTCTTATACCAAACAGTATTGATGGTCTCAGTCATGGACAGGCATAACTTTTCTATCGGCAGGAAATCTGAGTTACACAGAATTGGTATAGGAAAGTTATCCGCATTTTCGCCGCCTGTGTATGTTAGTCCGCATGTTGTGTTGAGATAATATGAAATACACTTGTATAGGTTAATAAAAGTGTACCTGGTTTGGTGATTACTTGTCTATGGATAGAACATATTCGAAGGTTCGATTACAGTGTTTCAAACAGTGCAAGCATTCCGCAGAATTTTGTGACTTCGATTCCATTAGTCCGAATGCAAGCTGTTTCACGCCCACGCTGTTGGATTTACCGTCTCTGATTGCGCAGCTCATGTTAGAGGAGAAAGAAGAACAGAAATGGCTTCCTCTGGAGGCTAATCCAGAGGTATAATGGGACATTTACGGCCCTTACTTATTTATGTTGTCTTGATATAGGTTTGGAATAAGGTAAAAGCAGTTTATGCATTTGCTGCGACTGTTTAACACAGCAATGGTGATATCAGATTATTCACAAACTCGGTGTCGATTCCGCGTGGAACTACGTAGACGTGCTAGGTGAGCGCTGGCTAGCATTGAAGTAAAGCATGAAGGATCTAACATTTGATAGGCTTCGACCCGGAGTTGCTTAGCATGATACCCCGACCTACCGCTGCTATAATCTTCCTATTTCCATTAACAGAGAATTATGAGAAATTCAAAGAAGAAGAAGAAGCAAGGCTGACCAAACATGAACAGAATATTAGCCCCGACGTTATCTTCTTCAAGCAAACCATCTCCAATGCCTGTGGTATGATTGCGTTATTGCATTCACTGGCAAACAACGACGAGGGCATGATCGGTAAGCAGTAAGCTGAAGTTCGTCTTACGAAACACTAAGTTTTTATTGCTGTTAAAAATATAGGTCCTGGATTACTTACCGATATCATCGAAAAAGCTAAAAGTATGTCTCCAGACGAACGCGCTGAGCTGCTGGAAGGGTGCACAGAGCTAGCTGATATACACCGAGCGGCGGCATACGATGGTCAGACACAGGTTGGCCGCGATAGTACAATCACTTTCAACTTATAGCTTTTATAGCCACCGAGCCTGGATGAAGAGGTGGACCTTCATTTCATATGTTTTGTTGAAGTGGACCAGCATTTGTACGAACTTGATGGTAGAAAGCCATTCCCAATCAATCATGGAAGATCGACTGATCTTATTGAGGTATGAGTTGACCAACTACACGTGATATTGGTATTGGCGAATTGATTGCATAATTGTTCTGTAGAATTCCGCAAAAGTTATGCGACATTATATTGAGCGTGATCCCGAGCAATCCAACTACAGCGCCATTGCATTGGCGAAAGCTGATTGAAATAAAGTTTTGCAAGTTAACTTTGCGCTGAGTGAGAAATAATTTCGCGCTAGTATATTACCGTAACAGTGCTCAAGGTTGAAAGAAATAAAAGCGGTGCTTTTACTGTGCATAGTTCAAGTCTTGCTCAGATTTAATATAATAATAGGATAAGATAGTCCTATTCCCTTAACTGACAATATTCATTCGATGGCGCAGAAAGAGAAGAACCGATATGGTGAACACTGCTGCTGTACTCCCAGAAATTACATTGGCTGAAGAAGATGTTCGCATTGATTAAGAGCCATACATAATGAACACTTGAATGATGATGCCTATTTTTTATTGCATTCCATACTTCTGTTTCATACGGTGCATTCTTACGCTATAAGCTGTCAATCCATGCAAATGGATGTTTATATTATAAATGCCTTGCTAATGACTCGTTAATGAAAGCTATACGTACATTGGTGCGTGTAAGTCCTTAAAGAGTTAATATTTTCCATACAAGACATCCAGGTCTGGGTTGGTGTTGTATCTCTCTGTGCTTCCATCTTTTTACCTGCCATCATGCACTGTATGAGCGATATCACTTCCATTGCATGTTAAGCGAGCAAACCTTTCTTTGTCACTATCTGTTGCTGAAGAGTGAGACCCAGACTATCCCAGGATGGTGTTGGGTGAGATATCATAGCAACGCTTCAAATACGTTCTTTTATAAGCGCGTGTGAAATTGTTGTCGCTTTCATTTTTGTTTGAGCTTCTTTATTCTCTTTCGCCAGGACTCCACCCGTGTTGGTAAGTATTCATGCTTTGGAATTGCACTCTTTGCCCTAGAATCACTTCATCTTTGATAGTCTTCTCGTTGTCGATACGGTCGAGGTGTCTTCGTTCTCATGGCCCTCGAGCTCCCACTTATTTTTTCTATCTTCTCTGTCTCTCCCTCCCTCCCCCCAAATGATGAGCACCAGCGCCTCCTAACGGAGTTTCGTATGCCATGAATTTGTATACAGTGTCTGGAAGTACTTTATCTTTTATTGAATGAACAATTGCATACTAACAACATATTTTTCCATCTGAGATACAGGCGGCTTTTTCTTTTTTACGAATTAAAAAGAAAGTTTGGATACTGTTGGCCACCCTGGACTCGATGGGCCGCGGCCCCCAACCCATGCGTTGGGATTACCGTTTGGGGTAACTAAAAACACTTCCAGCATACTTTTTCATTTACTACCCATAAATCATATTTTACGTTACTCGAATTAGCTTTTTGTCCACTGGAGTATTAAGCTGAGGTAAGTAAAATATATTGCCTGCATAACTCATTCACTAATGACGCATATTGTCTTATTGTTTAGCTCAAAATATAGCTTGAACTAGATGCTTTATTGTTATCAACTCATTGACAACAAAGCTGTGAGTGCCGCGTGTATCCAACACGTCCACTCTAACTCGGCCACAGTGAAAGAGATGAAAAAAAAAGACCTGGCAAGCACAGAGAGAAAAGAAAGAGGTAAAAGACAAAGCACACTACAATGTGGGAGAAGGGAGAAAAGAGAGAAAAAGGTCAGGAAAGGAAAAAGAATAGAAGAGGGAATGTTTGATAGCAGAAATCGGTAGACAGGAAACGAATCAATGAGGGGAAGAAGTAGAGAGGAAGTGAGATTTGCAGTCTTGGGATCATGGTTCTTATTCAAAATCATGGCTGATAGCGCTCATGGTTGAAACGGAGGTAGTGGCATCATCGAAAGACATGGAGTGGTTTGATCCAAAGCGATTGAATAGGTTTTTAGCATGAGCGTTGATCTTGTTGAAAACGTTCTTCATTTCCTTTGCAGGAATCCAGCCTTGGTCAGCAAATGCTTTGGCGACAGCATATTTTACTGGGGAGCGTAGGTTTTCGACAACTTTGAGCATCCTATAGCAGTGATGGTTGAATGCCTTCTGCGGCTGTTCATCCTCTGATAGGTCGCCATACTTACGATCTTTCAGGTGTACTGGATCGGCGAAGTTATTATGCACGAGAAGTACCATAAGCTGACGTTCGGCTTAATGGATGTCGAGGATCCTGCTGTTATATACACCAATTTGTCGAAGGTGTTTTCTTGACTTGACTAGTAGGCATGCGGGCGCGAATAGGGAAGTGAAACCATGGGTTGGGGAGAGCGGGGTAAACATTCTAGCAGCAGAAGTCTGTCTTTGTTGCAAACGTTTAGAATTCACTTTTGCTGGTGGCGTGCGGAGGCGCTCAACGCGTGCCGTGTCTGACCATGGTTTAGTTGGCACAGCATGCTAAGAGACTTGGGTTCCAATGAATTCGGGAAAGTCAACGTCGCTGGGCTGTGTGGTAGGGGCTTGATTCGCGAGCAATTCTCATTTATCTGTTATGACATTCTGGAATGCTTGGGCTATCAAGGTAATCATATCTTCCACGCTGGGCTGGTTTGACATGCTTTGCTTTTCAAACGCTTCACTGGCACTCAGTAATGGATTCTCGACTGTTTCATTTAGGCAGGGATTTGTTGCTTCCAGTTCCGCAATCCGGGTGTGCGCATTTTCCACCTCGCTGGTAATTTGGGGCAGCTTATCGGACAGTGATCCATGTTCAGCGAGGCGCCCAAATTTATCAAGGCGCTGGCATTGATTATCCATTTTGTTCATGATCTCTTGCGTTAATTCAGACAAAGCTGCCTGGTTTTCAAACACCAGGGCAGGAGGAGTAGCATTGAGGGCTGGTTGTTGTTCGACGATGGTTTCGGTGGCCACAGTTATGCACTGGCACATTTGAATATGGTTGATGTACTTGGAGCAGTTAGTGCAGCGAAAGGCAGACATGGGTGGGTCAGCCTTGTGATTGCCCTGTTTGATCAAGGGGCCTTTGGTTGAGCATTTTAGGCATACGAGGTGTGGGCGGGAGGTGTTGAAGTCAGCTAAAAGCTGATTCACCTGGTGATCCGCTAGGCGTGGTATTCTTGATCTTCCTGGTGGCATGGCACAGGCGAAGGTATTATCGCAAAGGGAGTGGATATAACAGTGATGGCTTGGGAAAGAATCGAGTATATGCTTTATTTACGGCTATTGGGTTTATCCTAACAAGAGGTTGAAGTGTCAATATCGTACGTTTATCGTTTACCAGCCAAGTGGCAGTGTCACAATAAGGAAAAATATACAGTGCTACCCCTGAACCATAGTGATTGTCATCGCTCTTACTATATTTAACAGAAGCGTGGTGACTACATTTATAGACTAATTTTTCCTTTCGATCCATAAATTCAGTACTTCACCATCCTGTTACTCTAGTTTCTACTTAGCCTTTCTTTCATGGGTTTCAAGGATTTCCGCACGATTACATGTCTCCTGGTTTTCGTCGCGCTTTTCGGCATAAGTACAGCGATCAACTGTTATTGTAAAGACGTTGAACCTATGTATACAGAAGTCTGCTGTAGCGATAACGGAGGCGAGCTTGTTACTGCCGTGGCTACTCACTGTCATTTCCCGAATGCCACTAACTTATGCCATTTCAACCGTTGCTGCGATGTCTTTTCAAGCGATTCTCGCTGCTCTCTCGATCCTCCTTCTACATCCCCTCGTTTCCCATATATTTTTACCGAGTAATAAAACGTGCACTGTTCCCTCCCCCTATATCACTCGACTATTGCCCCTTTTTCTATCCCATATTTGCATTTCTGCCAACGTCGTTCTATATCCGTAATTGTTAAACCGCTTTATCTTGAATATCTCTTCCTACATCTGCGCTGATTATGATTATGATCTCATTTCTAGAAATGGTATCATTCCATAAGAAACAATATCTATGGAATCTTTATGATTCGCATTATCAGCTCTTTTGGCGTAGTGAGATTCTCAGTTCTTCTCAATGTGCTACATATGGTTTGTGCTGACAAAGTTGGCATGACGTAAAGTCATGAGTAAAGGATTGTCAATGTAATAAGACATCTTTGATCTGTTCCTTTATGTTATCTCTTGGATCACAAAAAGCTTTCTCAGTTTTCGGGTTTATTGAAATATTTACAATCTCCTTAAGCTTTTTTTCTTGTCCTTTTTCGGCATCAGTTTTGCTTTTTCTGTCTCATCAATGCGCTTCTGTTTTGACGCTGGCATCATGTTGTTGTCTTGATCACCCAGAGCTTTATCCGCCAATCGTTTCATTCCACTTGTTACTGTTCCCTGTGTACTCACGTTCACAGCAGATGTTGCCAAAACATTAGATTGTGCTTTGCTATTTCCGGTTGCAGTTGAGGTATATTTATCATTGTGCTTGACAACTCTTGATGCAGCAGGAGGATTTTCATCTACCACAGCAGCCAGGGCGTAGTACTCTGCTTTACCCGCTTTGGCATGAATCGACGTATATAAACGTGCCTTGCGCGCATAATCTTCGTATTGTTCTAGCAATAGTTTTCCTGCTTCCTCATTTAATGCTGATTCTGGATTTGGCACAATCAAAAGACACTTGATGGTCTGGACAAAAGCTTTAGCATGTCATCATTTGCCACGACTACAGCACTATACCAGTAAAATATGTGCTATACCGAGATCCGATGACCAATCTTTTTTAAGAGTATTCACACATATCTCTCCCGTTGGCGAGACGTTAGGATGGAATATCTTTGTAACAAAATAGCCTGATGTGATTAAGACCGATAAGTCAGCTATCTACTTCAAAAAACTAGAACATGCTACCTTTAGGTGGCGTGTCTGGAAATCCTCCATCAAGCGTAAGCTTTACCCGGAAATACCCATTCTCATAGGGCGTTTCGTCTACAAACGGGAACGTTCGTGTTAAGTAGTATTCTTACGTTGCAGTGTCTTATGCTTTCCTGGTCCTCGGATCCACGCTTTGATCTCCGTCAGATCTTGGTCATTAGCGATCACTTGAATGTCTTCAGGTGGTGCTTGCTGCAAAGCCTGAATTTCCTTTGCAATTTGCTTCAACACCGTAGGTGGAAGCTCTTTGCGGGTTGCCTAGGGAGAGTCATGGGTGAATTGGAATTTAAGATCACGCCCCTCAATCAATCTGGTCTTAAGCCAACATGCAGCTAGAGGGATTGCTGCTGACTATTTTCTAACAAGCTGTAATAATCTTTCGTAGTTTTGCTCACCATGATCTGTCCCGTCCTAGTTTGGTTCTGCTGGGAATAGACGTCAATTTAAAGAAAGTGATGGCTTAGTCGTGCACGGTTCAATTCTGTTTGCGGGAATTGTTCTGCGTAACATGTAAACTTTAAGACTAACTTATGCATACAGTAATGTGGATTCATAGTCAGTCTTCTGTGCCATATTTGCTTGAAATGCAAGCATAGAAGGAGTGTGCATGCGAAGCGAGATATTTGACCATAGAACAACTCAATTAATCTCACGTTACCAATCTTTTCATTTCTGCAAATTTTGGACTGTAGCCTACCACTTGTACTGTATTCTAAACGACTCTTTCCTCCATGCAATAAAGCATAGCTAAAATTTTTGATACATTTAATATCAGTGACAGTTCGTTCGGGTAAAATATGATAAAGGGACTTTCATAAACACATATGTACTGCAACGGTTTGTTCATTTTCTAGTTTAGCGCAGCAGTTTACTTGGAAGTTGAGACAAAAGACCGGTAATAGCGCAAGTTACCACGACAGTTTTATAACACATATATATCACAATCCTTGCTGCACGAAAAGCCGATTGACGCGGAAACGTTAGGTCCAACATCTAGTTCAGAGTCTATGCTATGTTTAAGATCTATATTTACACAAAAATGTTTGGTGACATTTCAAAAACCAAAAAAAAGGAGGCATCATACTGATGCTTGCCATGCACACATGCGTCCATCTTCTCCTCCCGTCAAAATACTTTGCGTGCTATGGTTCCAGTATACCGATCGTACGACGTCACTATGCCCTCCATGCAACGTTTGACAAAGCTGAAGTTGAGCAACATTAACATGGAAAAAGCTTACATCACCCCTGTTAGCAAAATCGTTAGTATCAGCATGACATTCCCATCAGTTTTTGGGATACTTGCGCGTAATTTCCAGTTATCAAATAGAAACGTTGAGATACTGGGTCATAGCTGCAATCAATAGCGTAATCTACAGAGGTAATACCAAGTTGTCTAACATCGCCATAATCACAGATTAAGTCACCCTATAGTTGATTTGTCAGATCCATGTCAGGATAGTAGATTAACAATACAAGCCTCAAGTGTATGCAAAGAAAACGTTTCAATATGGGTAAGGCAGTAAAGATACTCGGCATTTGGACCGAAATAGCCAGCCTTGTTTACAGATGACCCGGAATTCACCACAGACAATAGTGCCTCTTCTTCGTCAAATCCTGTAACGTCGTAGCTATTGACCAAGCCATCTGTGGAACAGGAAATCAACTGAGATGGCAGGCTTGGGTGACATTGAATCTAGTAAATCATACACCAAATTTAGAGAAAAAAAAGGTGAAAGAAGATTGTGATAAACCGGTCATGTTTACCTCAGTAACGACATCTCCGTGGGATTCAACGAACTTAGACAACAAGTTTGCATTACGGGTATCAAAAAACGCCAGATCGGCTGCTTGCGTTTCTGGAGAGATATCAGTCCCTACTACGGCCATTGAGTCGTTACAGTTGACGTCAAAGGCGGTCAACGGCTTGTCATCTAAAAATCGCGTCTTCAATACTTGGTTTGTTTTCAGTTTTATGTAAAGTCTTACATTGAAAAGTTTGCACAGGGTCTCCCACAGTCCGCAAATCCCAACGTGCAAGACGACCGTCCTCAGATGCAGAAAACAAATATTGATCGTTGTATAACTTGATCTTGGCAATCTTGTCCGTATGAAACGTGCAGTTGGTAGCGGATTGCATTGTGTTCAAGTCATACAGACGGACGAGGTTGTCCGATGTGGAGGCAATTGCGTACTGGCTGTTCACTGTCACATCAAAAACATAGCTGTCGCCCAGGCTTAGATCAATTCCTCGAACCAATTGAAATGGCGGAAGCAAATCATAACGTGCTTCGACGTTGATAGTCATCGTAGTCTATGGAAGGATAGCCTTCGGACACAACTCGAAAAGAACGTCACTCAAACACTGACTGACTTTCTGGTTGTCTGGACTTTTGGGAATCCCGAAACAGCAGTATAGAGAGGGAGGGACAGAGGGGCAGAAGGTAGGAGGAAACAAGGTGCTTTATTGATACAACTTAAGTCATTGTGTTGAACATATGAGATCGATTATCACTTCCAAGTCATTCAATCGGTGCCCCGAGAATCCACAAGGCCCTGGTAGTGATCACTGTCAACCACGAGTATCGGATCCTGAAATCTCCCTAATTTTGCCAGAAGTCTTGTCTCACCGCCACGGACCCATTTTCACAATGACCAGATCGCATTTCACTGTGCATGTCGCTTTGCTGGCATGGACAGCGGTGTTGATAAATAGAGAAGTGCCCGACCCATACATGGTATGAGCCTGGCAAAATGCGCGAGATACCAAACTTAAGAGCGTTCATAGGATGAGTTGTTCCACATTCCGCAGGCCCACCGATATTGTTCAGGAGACTATACGAGTTGGGACCCTAAGCTAACAACTCCACCTGGCTTGTAATACATTTGCTTTATTATGACCGATTTTTTTTATTTAACAGCTCCTTTAAGATATGTTTTCAGCAACCTCCTGGCGGTCCTCGGCAAGCCGTTTGGGCTGACCTGTTCCGTCCCTATCTTACGGTCGATTAACATTTTGTTTGCTATCTGCCTTTATCCGCTGATCAGACGACTTCTTTCTATATTGCACCCCTCGAGAGATATTGCATTATATTCTCTTGCAATTACCTGGTTTCCGGTCGCCTTCTTTTCAAACTTCTTGTATTACACCGACACCGGATCTACGCTGTTTGTCTTGCTGTCATATCTCTTTGTCAAGCAACAGAAATACCGGCTGGCTGGTATTGTACGTCTTGCGTAGTTTTGATTGCAGCGCATTCATATCCGATTTTCATCCAGGCAGGAATGATCTCGGTGACTTTTCGCCAAACAAATATCGTCTGGGTCTTCTACTTTATGATGCTAGCCATCATCGATATTATCAGTAAGAATAAAGATGGCTTACCGGCATTGTACAATCCGCATTGCAGAGATATTAGAAGCCCAGGTACGTTGATGACTACAAGTCTTTGCAGCTCACAGTAGGCTAGTCCAAGTTGTTGTATCTTGTTGGGACCTACTACGTAGCTCCGTTGCCAGTATGGGCAAATTATTACCGTTGATAAGTACGTTTATCATGACAATCGCCTTATTCGGGGTATTCTTGATATGGAATGGTGGAATTGTATTGGGTAAAGAACGCCTTACATCAAACGTGGAATTTAACCCATCATTTAGGAGATCGATCGAATCATGTTGCAAGTTTGAATTTTCCGCAGCTCTTCTATTTCTCTTCCTTTTTGACGCTTTTCTCCGCTCCTTGGATTATTAATTTCTCGGATGCTATAGAGTTAGCACGCCATGTTGGCGCGAAAAAGTATTAGTAACAGGATTTTGTTTGCCTCTTCTCATCTATGTGACGTACAGATGTGCCATATGGCTGGCTTCAATGACAGTAATGCTTTACTTGGTTTATAATCACACGTAAGCTATATTAATGGATGAAAATGTCGAATTAATAACGGCATAGATACGAACACCCTTTCTTGCTGAGCGATAACCGTCATTACACGTTCTATATCTGGCAAAGGATATACCAGATGCATTGGTCCGTACGGTATATTCTGGTTCCTCTATATGCAGTCAGTGGGTGGCTCAATGCCCGCTACTTAGGTCAGTTGCTGAAATCAAGAGTACAAGACCTAAAAGAAGGAATTATAGGACATACTACCATCCTTTTTGCCCTTGGATTCGTTTCAGCTTTGCTGCTGACTTTGGTCCCATCACCTCTTCTTGAATTCCGCTATTTCATTGTCCCCGTCATATTCTATTTGATTCATCTTCGGCCGCCACCAACATGGCGAACTCTATTAGCGCTCCTAGCCTACAGCATCATCAACATAGCCGTGGTATTCATGTTTTTATATAAGCCGTTCATATGGTCCAACGAACCTGGAAAGCAGCAAAGATTCATGTGGTAAATCATAATATTTGATGCTACCATAGTGCTTCTTTCAATTATTTTGGAAGATAAATATATCAGTTTTCGCAAGGTAATTCCATCAGATAAAACATTTCTGCGCAAGCGAATAAAGAACCTTACGCTGACAATGATAAATTTGGCGCTTACATAGTACGTATCAGAATGCTCAAGGTTCAAAAACGAACAGGCACGCTTTTAACTATTTCAGAATCGAATCATGCTAAAATTTAAGACAACAGTAACAATAAGCTAGCACGGTTCTACCGCTTTACAATTTTCCATTGGGAAACCATTTTAGTTGGACAGAACGAGAAGAACCGACGGTCTCTCATAGTCAGCAAATTATGGCAACTTACATCAGCTGAGGAAGATGTTCGCGTCAATCAAAGATAATACAAAAATCTGGTTGATAATGACCTACTACGGTAGCTTTTCGATTACTAACCAACTTATCAAAGAATTAATTTAAACGTATAGCCATTCCATCAATGCGAGGCATAATGATCGGATCATTGATCTGCTTCTTGATGCATTTATCAGTCAATCAAAACTAAATACGTTGTGTTTGTCAGGTCAGCTTTTATCATACCATCGATCGACACAATTCCCCTATTTGCACGACTACCCCAAAACAACACGTCATTCCGTTACGTGTCCTTCCATTGATAATGCTAGCACAAAAAGAGTAATCATAGAAATTCTACGATGCATACTAGAGTTATCGTAATAACAATTTTTATAGAAGTGCACCCCCTGCGATTATTTCTTCCGCCAGAGGTGGTAATATCAGCTCGTGATCAGTTAGCTACTAAGTCAACTCCCATCTATACCTCAACTTGCTATCCTAGAATTTTGACGATGCGTAATTAGCGTATCTCACAATGCTATGATCATGACTAAACGTTGAATAAATCATGCACAATATGGAATCTCGTTCGATTCTACTGTAATTTCGCCCTCTAAGTTTCCTTTTTAGCTCTAACGTACATTCTTATATACGCTGTTCAGATTGAGTTCATTGCTTCAACGTGTTGAGGCAGCCATAGTTTGACAACTGAACTAGGAGCCCTCAAGCATTTCTGTTTCAATTTGGAATGTCCATTTGCGAAAAGTACTTCAGCCCTAAAAGGGGTAGAGATTTTCTTTGTTTAGAAAAAGGAAGACATTATATCACAAGTTTTTGTTTTGAAACCTTCATTGTATGATAGTGCTCTCACACACGTCGGAAACGAGTGATATGTTCTACAAAAAGGGAAACGTTCTTAAATTTTTTTATATGTTTCCCCACCAACTTTACGTTTCCTTTCCATTTTTTTGCTGCTAAAAGTGCCAAACCATCGAAGAAGCCATCATCGGCGTAACTGAAAACACTCTTAAGGAAACGGTTACCTTCCGCAGCTGGAAAAAAACTGCACTTAAACCTAAAAAGGTAAAGTTTTCAGCAAAATTAGTACGGAACTTGCGAAATCAAACCTACAAGCCGCCTTTAATTATATGCTTCGTTCCACAATCACATCGGTTAAAGCCATAGTTGTCGAAGATGCCAATTTGTCTGAGAAGCGGCAGCAAAAGAAACCGAGAGAATCGAGAAGCAACTTATAGAGAAGAAACAAGATTTCGTTATTAGCAAGCAACTACCACGGGCAATATGGGATCTCGCTGATGGTTTGGGTGATGTTATCAGTAATTCTTCGCAGAAAAGCATCAGCGGGAATGTAACGGAAGATTTACGTGAGACAAAAGTTTGACAAAGTTGCCCTTTCCATAGCTGTAAACATAAATAAGAATAATGGGAGAGCATGAGGCAGAAGATATGAGGACACATACTAAAAAGTTGTCAAAGCTTTCACGGGGAGACTTACCTGCAGGAATGACGCAAGGTGCTATATGAGAAAATTGAAACAACAGCTATTCAAGTAACAGACGACATCTCGGAGCTTGTTCCCCATTGTTAGAGCAAGTGTCTTAGAGTATGTAACGTTTGGCGACGATATGTTCTTGGATTTGTCAGTAGCTTCATCGGCTGCATTACGAAATACATCTATAATAGACCGCGATGGGCGTATTCCAGCGTCAGTAAAGTCCAGATATGAGGAACAACGGCACAGGAAAAAGTAGCGTTCTAGCATAGAAAAGGACAGCATCGCCGCGATGAACGAAAAATATTCGGAGAAGATGATAGATAGTTTGCAAAAAAAAAAAAAAAAAAAAAAAGGGGCT
>JNDP01001397.1:0-141065 GCA_000696975.1 Apophysomyces trapeziformis B9324 | reverse complement strand
AAGAATGAAAAAAAAAAAAAAAAAAAAAAAAGTTTGGACTAATCTCTAGGATAAAACTGTTTCGCAATCTTAAAGTTCGGATTCACATACTGTTTACAAACACTCATATTTGTATTAAAGTATTCAATAACATCTGTTAGAAACGTTTTGTCATTGTATAAACCGTATTTACCTCTCGTTTGTTTTTTCCTTTTTTCATTTTGATGCTCTAGATGCAGAGAATGCATACTTAGGTAGATGGTATCTTTGCGGAAATGCATTGTTTATGTATTGTATGAAGGCTTTGTTTTACAAGTTTACGTCTGTATGGTAGAACATCCGACATTGCTTCTGCGTCTATGTTTGTATTAAACACTGCGACGAAAGATTCTCATGCCATTGTTTTTGACTTCAAGAGATGTAATCGTTGAAAATAGAAATGCATCTATTCTTTGGTGCATAACACTTGGCGGAGCTTTTTATCTATATAGTCAATAGCAGACGCATCTTCCCAAACAAAAGAAACAAAAAGAAACCACTCATGGAAGTTTAGGGATTCTTAATCGTTTCCTCCGCTTCAGAAGTTATTTGTTTGTTAAGAACTTTGAATTCTTAGTCCAGACTTTCATTTCGCCGTTTCGTTGATATTATTTGCTCATCTCTTAGAGTGCCAGAACGACGGAGGCAATCGATAACAATGACTTCCTCAGATGCATAAGCACCGGTTTCCAGATTTGGTCATTTTTGATCGCATTCACTCAGGTCCGTTGTCCAACCAGCAATAAAAGAAAAAGAAAGGTCGGAGCGGAATAGCACGAGACAAGGAAACGGCCCAATGGGCGGATACCATTTCAGGAAGCCGCGCTCTTTAGCGTCTTCATCAATACCTAAGAAGCAAGATGCTCCCCCTTCGCTGGAAGGGACCCCGGCCGTCCCTCCTTTATCAACACGTGAAGATAGTCATGGCTCTCAGAACTTTTTGTTGCTAAAGTGTTGCTATGTGGGACCAAAGACCCTCCGCTTCGTGCTACGGTCAATGAAATTTTTGCACGACCGACCCCTTCACCCCGTTCTCCTCTTCGTAAATAAGCTTTTTTTCTTCCTTTGCTTGTGCTCGTCTTTTCGCTTCTCTCTGCACAGCAACGACAATAGAGAAGACACACCAAATACAACGAAAACTTGTCACTTTCCTTTTGAACCTAATTCTGTCCTGAACTTTTTGCAACGCTCTAGATGATGACGGGCACTACCGTGTTAACCCCGCCTGGCGAACCAGACCAGATCCTCGATACGTCTACTTACTGCAAAGCAAAACAACTTACAGCACCCTCTGAGGCTACTGGCGTCTTAACTATGATTAGAGAACATGAGGAGGAATATGAACAGGACAGCGAGGCAGTACGAAAGCAATACGAGAATATGTCTTATGATGAGATGTCGCAACGCATGGCCGAAAGTTACAGACAACTCTCAGCAATGCTAGGCAACAAAATAGATCCAGTTCCATCGACATCATCGTCTGATAAGACAGACTCGCAAGATTATGAACCACCTGTAGACGACGATTTGGAGGACGAGAACTCGCTACAGCTTGACGGGATGGACCAAGCTACCAAGAAAATCAAGCTGACAAAAATCTTCACTCGTGCAGCTTCCAGCGGTGATGTAGACAAGGTCACACGACTTTTGCAGGATGAGAAACTAAGGCCATACATTGATATTAACGCTCGGGACGACGATGGTACCACTCCGTTGATCTACGCTGCTTGCTTTGGTAAAACTGATATAGCCCAAGCATTATTGGTGGGCGGTGCCAAGATAGATATTCAGGATTCATGTAAGTGTGACAAGAATTATTGGTTTATTAATAAGGGGGAAGGAGAGTAACAACAGCGCACTTACTCATTTTCCTTAGTTGGCTGGTCTGCGCTAATGTGGGCTACCAATAATAACCATGAAGGCCTGGTCAAAATCCTGCTTGAACACGGCGCTTCATCGCAAACCAAATCGGCTAAGGGTCGAACTGTGTTTGATTTTGTGAACACAGATAATCAAAAGATCGTCGATATCCTTGCAACCAATCCACGTGACAGTATTTCTTCAACATCCAGTATTCTAGGTCGAACTCAGGGTAGCCTTTCATCCACCTCCTCCAATGCTGGGGATAATGACTTTTACTATCAATCTACTGTGGAAGGATTTGACCAGTTCATGGCCGAGGAAGCTGAACGTCGTCGTAAACTGTTGGAGGCCGCCAATGCACTTGCCGACGGTGACGACTCCGACGAGGAGGAGGAGCAAGACATCGACAGTGAGGAAGAAAATGACGATTTTGAGGAAACCCACGAGTTCCAGTGGGATAAATGTCAACCAGACCAGATGTTTGTTTTTGGTGCAGATGACTTGGAATACATCCTGGACACAGTAATCACCAAATTGCAGCTGCCGGTGAAATCTGAGCAAGAAATCTGCGTCCCAGCAAACGTGGTCTTTTTAAGCGCACGTTTTGCCCACTACTTTTCCAGCGTGGAACTACTTCATGAAGTGCTTGAAGGCGCACTCACTCGTATGAGCAAGGTTATCAAGGTTGGTTCCCTTTTTTCTACGATCGATTTAACTTTAACGTTAATTGCTACATAGGCCAATGCGCGTAACATTCACGTATTAGCTTTCTGGATTACAAACTTTACCCAGCTTCTTTATTACCTAAAGAAGGATTCTTGTCTTGTGATCGCTACAGCAGAATACCAGTTGCGCTTGTCAGAACTAGTATCGGAAACTTACACCATGATTATCTATGACACTGAGAAACGGCTTTCAAAAATATTGGGACCCGCCATGGTGGATTACGAACAAATTCCAGGAATGGAAGACGTTAATTTCGCCGATGACTGGCAACGTTTCTTCAGGCGCAGCAGTCGCCGTTCCGTTATCGTTCCGCCTGATGGCGCTCTTGCGATGCAGATGAAGCGCCACGCTAGTGCGCCTGCCAATACGGAAAACTCAGTCAGTGTTATTTCACCTCAGTCAATCACCAGCTTGCTATCTTCGACTTTATTCGTGTTACAATCTTACGACGTTCACCCTACCATTATTATTCAGGCCCTTGCACAATTTATCCACTACATCTCTTGCGAGCTATTCAACCGTATCCTGACAAACAAGAAATTACTCTGTCGCTCCAAGGCGATGCAAGTCCGTATGAATTTGTCACAGATAGAAGACTGGGTGAGTCAGAACAATCTTCCATCCAGTCTCACTAGCTATTTGGATCCCACCACGCAACTCCTGCAGCTTCTACAATGCCTCACACAGCTTAATGACCTTGCATACTTTATCACAACAGTGAAGAATTTTGATTCGCTCAATGCGCTGCAGATCAAACGCTGCGTGATGAATTACCGTTACGAAGTGAATGAGTCTCGACTTCCAGAAGAAATCGAGAAATATGCCATGCAGACTGCTGAAGACACAGTTCGCTATAAGCAAGCACGACAATCTCGACGATCAGTGGATGTATCTCGCAAATCAGCACCATTATCACGTAGCATGTCACTGCAACGAAGATCCTCCCGCCGAGACAGTATGTCCAGCTTTGTTGGATCGCTTATGTCAAGCGTTGGCATCATGTCATCAGCGTCCATGCCACCGACTGTTCCCTCCACACCTACCACAACGGAAGCACCTCCTTTCCCATCACCAAAGGAGAACTCCGAACCATTTACTTTCCCACCTATCACACACGACGATGAGGCTACGGTCCAAGAAGACGAAAACGAGGAGGACGATAATGACGAGGAAGACAAAGATATCCAGGAGACAAAGGATACTAAATTCATGCTTCCATTTTCGATTCCTAGTACAGTACATATGGTTTCTGTACATGGATGGTCACCAGATAGATCCAAAAATGAGAACAAAGAACGACAGGTTGTGCCGGTCATACCAGATGAATGGATGGAGAAGTTGGATAAGGGAAGTTGTATTGAGTAATAACTCTCTCTTTCACTATAATTCTTGATTACTTTTTTCTTTTTATATTTGCCTTTATTTGTTTGTTTCTTTTTCTTTTTAGTTTTTTCTTTCTTATTTCTTTGTATTCTGCAACCCATGAAATGCTTATCACATTGTTTTCTTTTTTTTTATTTATCTACGACATCTAAACAACTCCTCAGATCTACTATTGATTCCGCCTACTTATGTAAATTACTTTCCTTTATGCCCCCCTTTTTTAAATCCACCAGCAAAAAAAAAAATTAAAGAAAACATGAACATTGCATATGGAACATTTGGCTGAAACGAAATGCAGTTATCAAACAATGAAACCGTAACCTTGATAATCCTATCACCCACCTAAATCCCTAGCGCTACTTCCAAGGTCACTTTTGCGATGACTTTGTAACTCCATAAGCTTACTGCGGCTTTTATTTATGCGGATATCATCCTTCCTTTTTTTTTTATCTACTGATACTCTAGCCAACACCGGTGAGTATATAGTGAATTCCTGCTGTGTCCTATATTTTCTACTCTGAATAAGATGTCATCAGCGAATTCTAAACGCTGCTATTGCAACACGAGAAAACAAGCTTTGTTCGGACCTTCAAGACTTGTCGGGTGAGATCTTCCACACAACTGACAGCAAGTCACGAAAATTCAGTGGCTTCGATTTAAAATTTTGCCTTGTCACGAAGAGGTACTGCTGCTACCTGCCCTTTCCTTGTGTACACCATGGTCCAGAATCAGCTCTTAGACTCGCTATCTGTAAGCAAGGAAACATTAAGTAATATGCAATACTTAATAATTCTGATAAGAATCGCATGGCAATGCATGCCCAAATTTTCGACAGCTTATTACAGCTTATACCCGCAAAAGTCTACATTACAGAAAAGAACGATGATGCGGTGCGTTATTGTTCCATGTTATCTTCCGCTTTGCGATTCTCGCTTTTTCTTTTCTAACGTGAAGTTACCAGAATGAGTCAAAGTTCATGCACAACAAACGAAAAAAGGCACCAAAACAAGCTGTCAAAGAAGCGACGAAAAAGGCCAAAAAAGCAAAAGTGAGGCGAACTTATTGACAAAACCATTGTTAATGAACAACATTATTAGCTTGATCCCGAAAACAAAAAGTCAATAGCCGAAATTCAACAAGAGAAGGCCGAGGAACTTAAGAAACAGGACGAAAGTGACGATGAAAGCGACGATGAGGAAAACAACGACGTCGACATGGAAGAAGCCGAGAAATCAAACGTCAACTCGGGCGCTGATTTCAGTGGCCTAGCAGATGAGAATGACGAGGAGACCAAGACCTTAGATCGGAAGCAAGAGCCAGGTATTGAAGACGGGTTATATTGTCGAACCCGCATTAACCTATCAAACATAGTGGTTGTGCAACCAATGCAGAAGGGTGATATTTCCGAACTTCGTAGTCGTCTCCATGAACGAATTGCCCAGTTACGGAAAAAACGTAATGCTGATAATACCGACCATAATAAGGCTCGTAGCCGTGAAGATATCTTAGCTGCACGATTGAAAAAGAAAGAGGACCGAAAGAAAGCGCTGAAAGCACGAAAAGAGAAGGGATCTAAAGCAGCACCAGAAGAACTTGTGCAAAACACTTCCAGCACAGTTAAGGTAGGGGACAACGATTGAACAGAAGGACAACGACGTGCTGAAGATTAGATTAGGCTGCGAGTAACGGTCGTCCTTCAGCTGATTCGATCAAAATGGATGGTGATGTCTTCTTTGGCAAATTGGATGTTGGAGAACAGAAGAAGAAAGGCAGTGTGGACGCCAAGTCACAGTTAAAGAAGATAGAAGCCAAACAAGAGAAGTTGGAGAAACTTAGAAAAGAAAATAAGGAGAAGGTAATAGATGACTTGTTTCCTGTTATGAGGCTGATCCCAATATGTTCTTCTTCTTAGGCTGATGCAATTGCTGCAAAGGAAGAATGGAACAGAGCGATTGCCATGGCCACAGGTGAAAAGGTGAAAGATGATGTTAAGCTTTTGAAGAAGACGGTCAAGCGTCAAGAGAAGCAGAAGTCCAAGAGCGCTTCACAATGGAAGGATCGTTTAGAAAAGGTGAAGAAAGATGAGGAAGACAAGGTCAAGAAACGAAACGAGAACATTCAGAAGAGAATCGAAGCAAAGAAAGACAGGAAAAAGGGAAAGAAAGCACGACCTGGTTTTGAGGGTGGTAAGCGTGGAAAGGGTGGAAAAGTTACCAAACCAAACCCCAAACCGAAAGGAAGAAAGTAAAAAAACCAATCACCATTGCATTCACAACTTATCATACGGCCACTTAACAACGAATATCATGAGTTTGCTTTTCCTTTTGTACTTATCGAAAAGTTTTGTTCGTCTCTTCAGGGTAGAACCAACTGTAGAGATGATCCCTTGTTTATCTATCCAAAGACTACTGTATTAAAACAGCTCAATCACTCTTATATTATTGCACTTTTATTGGCACAGAGTATTTTCCGCTCAAAGTTGTAGTGTAACAATTATAATGTGGCGCACTTAAAGAACAGCATCAGAAATTGGCGCTCGTTTCGCTCCGTCATACGAAGTCGTTCTACTTCACTGGTGACAAAATGCTCTATAAATCCAATGAAGCCTCGAAGACCATGTATTCGAGTACTTTGGGGGTTACACAACCTAGGTTACTAATGCTGGATCAGGCGGGCCAAAGGATATGAAAACAGCCCTTGCTCTCTAACAACGAGTCCTTGTCTGGCCATCAGATCGTGATGACCAGTTGGACGCACAGTTCTCTCGTCACAGGTTATATCAGGATAACAAATAGCAAATGGGCACACAGTTAAATATACTACGAATGGAAATTTTGTATTCGTGGATGACGGTAAGTCAAGATGACCAGTTTCCCGGGAAAGCAGTTTCGGTGATCAATAATTGCTAAAAATCTCAACGGTAACTACAAAGAGGGCCAAGACAAGTTAATCTGTATTTAGGCGACCTATTTTCAAGTAGACTATCGGAATAAGGACAGTTTCGGTAATGATCAGCTGAATTAACTGTTAATTCCATGCAGCTTGTCTGTCTTATCGGTAACAACCATGCTAAAGCAATGCAAAGTACTACGCATACCCGCATTTTAAAACGAAATATTGGGCCCATATGGTCTAACATATAATCTATATGGTCAATAAACAGAGCTGCCTTGAGAATATACCGGCAGAAGATCGAGAACAAAGGAAATTGTCCGGTTTGGATCAATTATGCTTACTGTCGAACTCGTCACAAACTGCTGATTTAGGGATCAAACGTCGTTTCCTAATTAAGAGCTTGATCTTCTTCTTCCCACAACTTCGCAGCATATAGCTAACTTTTCAGCCTCATGCCAAGGAAAGCTCGTGATCAAGAGTCTAAAGCATCATTACAGGAGACAACATTACCAACTGTCGATAACCGAGAAGAATCAACAACAAGTGAGAGTAGGTCCACCAAGAGAAGACGAGGTCGGAAGCCAAAGCTTCGAGACACGACTCCTGTTGATCAGCAAAGTCATCAGAAGATCATCCCCATTCAGCAGCAAACTCAACCACAAGAAGCTGGACCCAGTATGGAAGTCCGACAATTCCAACCACCTTTGCACCAGAGCGCACAACACAGTCACCCTTCTCCCTCCCTTGGTATCACACCTTCCACGACCATGGCTAGCAACCAAGTACCGCAGAATCCCATACAACAATACCAAAAAGCAGTCGAAATCCTTACGACAAACATTGCTGCTTTGCGTCAAAGCTTAGAGCGGACGGACATGTCTCCTGACGAGAAGAAAGCAATTCAAAAACAAGAACAAGATTATCAAAACCGTCTGGTTATCTACCAAACGATCCTCAACAATATAAATCCCCAGCTCACTGCGAATAAACTGCAGCAGCGCATGCTAGCACAAGCAACAGCAGCCTCCACGCCATCCACCCCTTCTATTATCGATGGCACAACGGCTGGTGTTTCGTCCGCACCCGGATCACCTGCGCCTTATGCCACGCAACCGCATAACACTGTGGCCTTTTCGGCCGCTCAGCTCAGTACGTTATCATGTTTTCCGATTTTTTTATTCTGCTGTTTGTTAATGGTTGCTTGAAATGACATGAGGATCTGACATCGCGATCTATGTAGGGAACGCTGCCCAGCAACAAGTGATGACGAAAATGGGGTTGACAGGCACTCCCACGTCACCGCAAACGGGCGTAACTTCATCGCCTAGACCTCTTATGTCTGCAGCGCCTAACGCCATGCTCCAGACCTCGAAACCTGGAATGCTTCCTGCGAACGCAACAAAGAACATGTTTTCATTTCCCGCTGTATCAATGCCACAGCCGCCAGTCAGCCACACTATGGCAAAACCACCTCCAATGCCTAGCTTAGATATGGATGGAAACGTACGAGTTCTTGCAAAGCGCAAGATACAGGAATTAGTGGGTCAGATCGATCCGAATGAACGACTCGAACCAGAAGTGGAAGATGTAGGCTTGATGAAGAAGTTAGCAAAATGGGTTGGGTTAAACAGTATCGTTATTATCTAGATCCTGTTGGAGATTGCAGATGAATTTATTGAATCAGTTACGTCGTTTGCATGCCGACTTGCTAAGCATCGAAAATCGGACACATTGGAAGTGAAGGACCTTCAGCTGCACTTAGGTAAGGCGAGACAGGAGAAGATAGGTAAAATTCCTCGGATGCTGATCTGGGACACACAGAACGCAATTGGAATATCCGTATACCTGGATTTGCGTCGGATGATATTCGACCATTAAGAAAACCTGTCATTCCTCAGAGCCATCAAAGCAAGGTGCAAGCGGTCAACCTTGCAAAAAGTCAAACTTCATCTACCAGTGGCATCCGGAAGGATTAAAGTATCCCCCTCCCTCCCTTTATATTTTTTTTCTCTTTCATTATGTTAAGTTGTTCTTTTTCCTCTGTGTTTTTGTGTCACCCTTTGTTTAATCTTGCGTATTCAAACAGAAAAATTCAGATTGCTTTCCGGTACCCGGGAACAACAATGCTTTTAGATCGAAAAGTAAACAGCCTTTATCTGGTCAGAATAACAAAGCTCTTGAACTTACAGTAGCATAAAAAATATTACCCTGTTGTCGAAAACAAAGCACTTGCAATCTCCGTGCACCACAACCCTGTCGTGTCCAAATTACGCTCCAAAGTTTGAAATTTGCAGTCTAAAATAAAAAAAAAAAAGGACGTCTTTGGAACTGAACAAACATACAGAATGGCTGAATTAGTGCTTGGTCCTCATAATGGCGTCTTGATCAAAGGTACCCGACCAAGAAGACCTAAGAAACGGAAACAAAAAGAGCCAGTACAGACAGACAAAGACCCTCCTTCGCTCTCACCTCTCCATCTGCCATACTCATGTATATCACAACTCCCTCCAAGTGAGCAATGGACAGTACAACAAACTTCAAAGAATGAGTATCGGATCACTCTTCGAAACGTTTGCGATATCAAGGATCTACTTCAAGTTCTTGCTAAGATGACCATTCAGTCCCCTTTACAGAGTACATTCCTAGCGCCATCGCCAGACGACGTTGAAGACCACCAAATGATTCGACGTCATTCTCCGCCTTTGCCGTACCTATTTTACCATAGTGAACTCTATTCAAACGTATTATGGGCACCAGAAGTAGAATGGCCAAGATTCAACAGCGTTCTACCAGGTCTTCTCGACGATTGTATGCATTATTTTATTGAATGCATGAACCACTACTATCCCGTACGGCCGAGGCAATTATTAGTGCAATGGTATGCATTATTAGACGCACCTATCCATGATCCTTTGGTATTAGCTGTCGCTGCATTTTGGGTACGACACATATTTATCCATCATCCTCCCATTACTTTACAAAACTTGCACGACGGACGTATTCTGGACGCAGTGCAGTTGAAACTGGCCGCTATGGCGAGAGATGCCTTGGCTGACTGTTTTGATGTACCTCATATTCATCATGTTTATGCCCTTTGTTTACTGAACATGACAACAACGTTACCCGTGGAACAGAAAGTACTCTACCACACCATGGCTGTCCGTCTGGCGAACCTGCTGAATATAAAACCGTTACAGTTCCCTTCCACAGACGAAGATGAGCTGGATAATCGGCTGTGGTGGTACCTCTTCCAGATTGATCATTTCTTACATGAATCCGGAGCCATTGCTTGCTCCATTCTTCAACCCAATTCCGACGATCACAATGCATTGACTCGATTGCTGAGGCCCTATCCCTGCTCGCTTGATGACCCTGATGAGCAGAGTGGCATTGATGTATGGAGTAACGTGCTTAAGATATGGTTGGTTCGACGGCGTCTGGTACGCGAGATCGACCATGCTGATCCGGCGGATCAAAGCCGTATGGCCACGCTTTATGCAAGAGCGATGCGAGAAGTGGAGTGCTGGTCGCAAGAAATTCCTGCCACATTGAAACCTGAAATAGCGTTGGAACCTGATCATTACGGTAGAATGGCTGAAGCTTGTCTAACCATCAGCATGGAAAAATGCACGAACCTTGCCCTGTTGGCTCATCGTTTTCTATCTGCTGAAAATACCTTGACTGCTTTGCAACGCCAGGCTGTATTGACAGTAGCTGACAATTCAACGGAGTTAATTAGCATGCGACAATCTGTTGTACAGATGGCTTCATGTCAGACATGGTAAAAGTTTCTCAGTTTTTGAATGCAGCAGTGGAGTCTAATGTAACTATGTTCTCTTTTTCTTCTCGAAAAAACCAACCGGTTTAGGCCAGGAGACCTTAAACGATCTGTGGAACTTCTTTCATTCTGCCTTCGATACGATGACACTGTGATTGTTACACGGGCCAAACTTGGTCTAATGCGAGCATTGCGACTTTTGCGTTCGATGGCCGAGGTGCGTTGGCAAGATCAGATCTGTGTTTCCATGATTTCAAAGATCGAGCAGATTCTGTCGCCGACGGATTCTGAGCCGCAAAAACGAAGGAGTATTAAAATAGCCAATAACTTGTATGAAGGTGTTATGATGTTCGACCGGGAACTACAACCACGAGCACAATATTACAACCCGACGATGACAGATCCCCTTGATGCATTCGACAGCATAACCATCATTCAAAATGCGGAACACTGGAAAAAATGATCATGTCTTTCATTCTTCCGCTGTCCGCTTCCTTTTTCTTTTTGTAAATATGACCTTTGCTTTATTGTCTAGTGGTTCCTTTTTAATATTTCGCTTTTTACCCCTGTATGGTTTGGAGGCCACCCTTTCTTTGTTTATAAAAACAACGATTACTATCCTACTGCGTACGACCAAAAGCTAAGGTTGTATAATCTAAGTAAGAAAAGACCGGAGATAGAACAAGTCCGTTTCACAACCCGATCATCCATTCAAAGGATAGAAGCAAACGGCCATTTGCACTGCGTCAGAAAAAAAAAAGTTTGGCCCCGGCAGCTGTCAGTTACCCGCGTTACACAGAGTGCCGCTCCCAATATTTCCATGCTGATCATGCCACTTACGGCAATCATCTTAGCACCTGGTCGTTATTGTCTTCGTTTGCCTACTGTATGCTATGCTAGACCCATACATAAAGATGTATACAACGCGACTTATTTATTTAATTATGTTTAGATAAACTCTGTACAAATAAAAACTGATATCCTGTATCACATATACAAATAAGTTAAGACCAAGTTGGAGAAATGGTATAACATAGAAGTCGTTTAGACCTTTTCTTCCTTGGACTTAGAGTCTACCGAAGCTTCGGAAGGTTTCTCAAGAAATTCATTTGCCGTGGCATGACTGACATCACCAAACATTTCGTCAATTTCTTCGAGACTTTTGCCCTTGGTTTCCACGAAGGTGAAGTACACTGCAGAAAAGGGATATAAATGAGCATATAGAGAAAAACTATAGACAGAGAAAAAGCAAAAAGCTGCGACTTTTACTTACCGACAGCCAAGGCAACCAGGTTCCAAGCGGCGTAAAAGACATAAGTTCCCCATCCGATTCTTTCCAAAAGTGGAGGAGTCCATAGACCGACAGCGAAATTGCAGAGCCAGTTGGAAGAGACAGCAAGGGACATACCCTTGGCTCGGGTACGGAATGGGAAGATTTCCGCAGGATCTACAGTAGCATAGAGTAAGGTTAATCCTTCCGTGCTTTTTCTTCTGGATATTGCGAACTTACAGAGCCAGTCAACACAAGCCCAGGTGATACCGAAAGTGCAGACATAAACCATTGTAAAGGCAATGACAAGGATAGCGGAAGTTAAACCAAGATCAACTTTGTTAAACACAGCCATCATGACAAGCCAAATGATCATCAAAGCACTGCCGGACATAAACAAGGGACGACGGCCAGCACGATCGACGAGCACCGCGGCTATCAGTGCACCACCGAAGTAGGCTAAGGCAGTGAAACCAGCAAAAAGAATCGTTTGACGACCAGGACCCAAAACGGCGGCATACATCGTTGGAGCATAATACTAATGTAAAAAACATAAAAAAAAAGTAAAAGCGATTAGTTCATCCGGAAGCAAAAAGAGAGGAGGAATGATAGATCACTTACAGTGACAATGTTGATTCCGGACAATTGACCGAGCGCTTGGACGGCAATGGCAATAAAGGAACGTTTGCGGTAAGTAGTAAACATTTCCATCCAGGTAGCGTCACCAAGGGTACGTTCGTAAGCAATGGCATTGGAGATCTCTTCATGTTCCTGTTGTACGTCTGGATGGCTCACGTCCTTGCCATGCATATCGGACAATGTCTTGAGGGCCTGCTCATCCTTTTTCTTGGATACGAGATATCGAGGGGATTCGGGGAGAGCGAGTGTACCCACAGCTAGGATCAGGGCAAAGACACATTGAAGAAGAAGTGGACCACGGTAGGACCAGTCATTGTTGACATAAGAAAAGCCATAGTCGATAAATTCTGCAGAGATTGAAGAGCACGGTTAATAAAGGACCACAAAAATATATATATATATATATATATATAAAAAGGTTTTATGGCCCTATCGTAGGTTCAATGCATACCTGATGCTGTGTAGCCAAGCATATTAATGCTCATGCCGAGGACAGTGACGGTTCCTCGCTAAAATAAAATAAAAAATCATCAGATATCGAGCCAGTGTGTAACATCAAAGACAAAAAGCCTTTTTTTTTCTTCTTACGTTATGGGCCCTACTGAGTTCAGCGGTGTAGACTGGTAACACAGTGGACAGGAATCCGATGCCGAATCCGGAAATCAGACGACCTAGCATGATTTCGACAAATTTGTAGCTTGCTGTCTGTAAAATGCCGCCGATAATGAAAATCAAAGAGCCGAGGAGAATAGTCCATCGACGACCATAACGGTCCATAAACCAACTCGTGGGATAGGCGGTTACCCAGGCACCCAGTTCGAAGATGGCAACGACCAGACCTTTCATGGTAGCATTGGGATATTTGAAATCACTTAGCCAATAGTCATTGACAAGGATACCGGACATCACACCCTGATCATCTAAAATAAAGTGATTGAGGTTAACCTCAGATCAAAAAATGTGGGGATGGTTTGTTCTATACGTACATCCAAAAAGGAATTGACCTAGGGAAGCAAAGCAGGCAACAGAATATAAAAGGGCACTTCCTTTTAGTAGAGTCATTTGGCGGGCGGGGAAGAATTTGAGTCCTTTTTTTTTTCTCTTTTGTCTCCCCGGAGAAGAGGCACATATATATATATATGTAAGTATTCCCCGGATTTTTTTTTTCTGAAGACTTTGGGGAAATTGCGGGGAAAGCTTGATGTGGATTAGGCTCCTAAAACAGAAGTGAATTCCATCATAATGGATGAACTCAGACCAATCGATCCAATCGGCCTTGATAACTATCTGCCTTTTTGGGTGCTACCTTCGGTTATCCGCTTATTTTCCTTTTCTGTCTTCAGTTTCTCTTTTGGGACCCCCTTTAACCGAGAGTCTATCCTTATTGTCCATATGCAGCTTCTTCTTCCCACACCTATAAAGCCCCCCAAAAACCTCCATCAAAGAAAAAAAACCACACAAATTCAATTTTAATCAACAGAGAAGAAAGAAACCATGGTTGTTCCCACGACAATGAACGTTGCCAGTTGGCAAGAACTGGGTGCTATCCAAGTACTCCAGAAAAAAGTCCCTGTATTGAAACCTGGTGAAGTACTGGTCAAAGTTGCTGCTTCGGGAATCTGCGGTAAGCTTACTACCTTCTCTTTCTCTACCTTTGTTGGTTCCATGGAATGGAACTCTAAATGGGATGGCCTTTCTTTCCTTCTTTTTAAGGTACGGACCTTCATATCTGTCGTGGAGAAACACCCCATGCAACCAAAAAGGTGGTCATAGGCCATGAGTTCTCAGGTTTTATTCAAGAGATTCATCAAGACACCAAGACCACTCTGTCTGTGGGTGACTTGGTTGCGGTGGACCCCAACGTTCCTTGCAACGCCTGCACCTTCTGCCGCACCAAGAAGTATCACCTGTGCACAGACCTGTTTTGTATCGGTGTCACAACGGATGGTGGTATGTCCCAGTATGTTGCTGTTCCCGTCACCGCTGCTTTCAAAGTCCCATCCCATGTCTCGCCCAAGGTAGCATCCCTTGCCGAACCTCTCTCATGCGTCGTGCATGCCGTGGACAAGGGTGAATTGAAAAGTGGTGATTCCGTCCTGGTGATTGGTGCGGGCCCAATTGGTATGATGACCATGGCGTTGTGTTCAACTGGCGGTGCCCGTGTCACTGTGATTGAACCAAACGAAATGAGGAGACAGAAAGCGGTCGAGGTATTTGGCGCAGCGGAGGCAAAGGCACCTGGTGAGTTGGTTCCTGGGGATGGTACCAAAGGCGAAGGCTTTGACGTCGTTTTTGAATGTGTGGGACGACCTAACACCATGGAAGATGCATTGAAGTTCGCCAAGGCAGGTGGTACGGTTGTGTGGGTCGGCGTGGCCAAAACAGATGCACGAGTCTCCGTATCCCCGTTTGACATATACCGCCGTGAACTCACCATCCGTTCGACCTACACCAATCCTTACGGTATGGAAAGAGCCGTCAAGATCTTGGCAGATGGCAAAGTGGACTGGAGCGCGTTGGTATCACATGAATTCACTCTTGAAGAGTTCCAGCAAGCTTGGGAAGTCTTTTTGACTGGCACAGGGCTGAAGGTGTGCATTACCCCTCAATAATAATTTTTAAGTTTCGCGTTTTTGTTTGTATATGTTTTAGAAGGTGTAAAAATTGGGAATTTATGATTAAAATGTAAATCATGTTGTAACATAACCTGTTTTTTGACTGACATATATCTGTGCCGTATTCAAATTGCTGCCGTGTTCAATGCAGGTTTGGTTTGCCTCTTCGTAGTGACTTTCCATATTGTAATCCTAGAGACGTTCTCAAGGACAGTCTACAACCCCACAATGTCGAAGAACTAATAACGCAATAACACGTTATAAGTACGTAAATGATATAGCTAGAAGAATTTGGGACAGTCTTTTCCTTTGCCTACAATCAAAGTTCAGTTAGCAAGATAAGCAAGGGCCATAACGGCATGCATCAAAAAAGACCTTCTGTCATAAACACTGAAGCAGACAGAATTTGCGTACGTGTTGTAGAGATTTGAGTCTGGCACAACTGTCCAGCACTCATAAACATAGCATGTTCTTAAGCCACTATTACGTAATAGTTCGTAGTGACCACTTAAAAGTGAGAGGCGCACATAGTAAGGTATGCTTATAGTTATGGATATCTTTGTGTAAAGCCCATGGTACCAAAAAGGCTTTGTATGACTAGTGATTTGGTGGCGTACAACAACGGCCTCAAAACGTTATTGGGCAAATCCAACTCTTCAGTTTCCCTTTTTATATACCACACACAATATTTGATAGGAATTCAGATTGAGATAACTTAGTTTATCACATTCATGTACTAAAGAAGGAAAAAAGAAAGCTCAGCATCAGGGTTCATCTTTTGGTTGGTAGAAGGTTCTTTTATTTGCTCAGCAAAAAAGCACAGAGGTATAAAATAAAGCACAGAATCTTCATGTTGTTGTACTGGACAAGTTTGGTCCTACCTTGCTCCATTTATTTTCCTTTTGGTCTTGCTTCGATCCACTGTTTTCTCACTTTTTACCCCTTTCATCATCGACTTTGTTTATCAATCATGACCGGTTCTCCGACATTGGATGAGGTGGTGTCCGTACATGCATGCCATTATTATCTATCCTTGATCAATCGTTTCACGGAAACTACAAAGAACATGACCGAACAACAGCTTAGGATCTACCTGGTTCGAGCTGAAGATCGTTATATTCAATGGATCAAAAAGATCAAAACCATGGAATCCCAGAACATCATACCTCCTATCGGTATGTCAGAAAGCTGAGACCTTGTGTGTTCTAACATGTACTCCTGGTTTGTAGACGTTGCCTATCTATGGCATACGCATATGCTTAGTCCTTTTCGATACTATGAAGATTTGAATCGACTGCGCTTAGGTGATGCCGTTCATATACGCATACCACTGAAAGCAATGGTAAACAAACACACCCTGAACCCAGAATTACGGAACCTCATCTTTTTCATTGACCGCTTTTTCAACAGTACGACTATCGGACGGTACCACATAAGCGCAGTTTAGAACTGTGGCCGATCTTGACGGGGTCATATCCTTACATCTTAGATGTTAATAATCTTGATGGAGACAAGTACGTAGAATGTCTGGGTTGCCACAAAAAGATGAAATCCAAATGGTAATATCCCTTTGCTTTTCCTATTACCTATAACATGATTAGTCTAAATCGTTTATTCTTTATCTTTCAGGTCCACGTACGCAGAATGGCGCACTTGTGGAGTTAGCATAAAGTGTTATCACTGTGGTCGAGAAAACACTATTCTTCATGCGGTCAAACATCGTTTGAAGATAGATATGGAATCCTCTCACCAAGTATTGCGAATTGCGTAAGTCTGTTCCGCTTATCACCTCAGAAAGGAGCTAAAATAAGTAACCAACTGATCAAGTGGGTTAATGCTGACATCCGATGGCAAGCTTAAATCCTTTCCAGTAGGGGAAATGGATATAGCCAAAACATTCAAATGGCATACAATCAGCTTCAGAGCTGGAATGGATCGTATCGAACAACAGATTCTTCGTTGTGGTTACTCGGGGGATGGGCTTTGTGAAAGAGCTGCACATGGTAAGAGAAGAACTATATGGGTAAACACGAAAAAAAAAAAAGCTTATTGTTTGTCTTGGTGCGGTGGGTATATGTAGCCTTCTGTCATGCTGTAAAAAGTGCGTATACCGGAAATCCTTCCCCCTTCTCATTGGATTTAATCCATGCTGTAGCAAGACAGCATGAGTTTGCCAGACGTGTGTCATCCGTTCATTGGGATTTCCCTCAAGATCTTGTCCGAGGGATCAACCAATACAGGGACTTTATGAAGCTAATGAAGGATAACTCCACCTTAACCGCAGTGCCTAGCGTCCTTATAGGTAATTTTGGACAAACGTGAAAAAAAAAAGAAGAGAGATATCTAGTCTGATGACTTTCCCTTACCTTCTTCTCAGATATTGTTTGGCATACGCATATGCTCCATCCAGGGAACTATAGGGAATACACATTAAATTACTTAAAACGCGTGGTCAATCATGACGATACCATTCCACCAGACGAGCTTGAAAAGCATATAGAGGCCACAGCTATTGCCTGGGAACAAGCAAGCCTGAAAGTAAGTCAGATCGTTGTCTTTTTCTCTTTCTGTTTTTCCGAGAACGCTGACCCGTCCTGATCAATAATGTTTAAAAGATGCAGAAGCCGACAAAATCATCACAATTAATACAAGGCATTCGAAATATGTTGCGGACGAAATCCGATACGAAGGATGAAGCAGGAATAGGCAAAAAGACGGACACGATCCATGTCACAAACCAGTTAGGTTACAAGCTAAGAAGCTGATTTCCGTTGCACACTCGCTAAATTCTTCTGCTTGGTTACACCTTTTTTTTCTGTAGATTGGACGAAGTCCCAAGCTACCATGACCGACGTAAGCAAAGGATTCTATATTCCCTTTCATAGATTGGCTGGCTAATTGAAAATATTGCTCTCCATTTGACTGCCATTAGGAACTACCGGGAACTACATGCGAATGGTATCCTCGGTAATGACTAATCCGGAAATTATGCAAAGAGAGAGCATTGACAAAGTCTATTGACGTTCCAGAATTCCATGCAAGATCGTATAGCCGAAGAGATCCAAAAGTATGGCTACGGATATACAGGGTAAGATCATATCAAACAAAAGTGTGTCCATGCTGGATTTACGGCTTACACTGACCTGTGGTCATTTTTGGTTTAGGATCCTTAACTGTGCTGGTAAAGAAAAAATTCACAAGTTATTAAGAGTTCAGCGAGCCTCTAACATTGATATGTTCATGTTGATCTAGCCAACCCACCTAGTCCAACGGAAAGGTTAGTATACTGCCCTTATGCTGTCTGGCACCTTGACATGCCATTACTCAACTTCATTTTCTTTGCTTCTTAGCCTACGTACGTTCATATTTTCAGAAATTCCAGCACTTGAGCTAATGACTGAATGGAAAACAAACACATTCTTTATTCTACACCAAAAATAGGAACAGAGCCATCGTCCACAGGGCAAGATCGTCGAAATTCGGAACGTAAGGAACTTTATCAAGAGCCGAGGAGGCGACACTAAATGGTTCTATAGCTCCTCCACCGTATACGCCTAGAGTTCAATCAAGTACCAGCAATAAATCGACCAGGAACCGTTCAGTAGGTACGACCGGGAGCATGAGCGCAACAACTTCAGACATCTCAGATTACTGGTTTTCATTTTCGACTGCTGCCGATATTTTGAATAGCAATAATAATTGTGATGGAGGATCCGGTAGTTATGGAGGCGAAGTATCCAACAGCTGCGAAGGTGGAGGATCTAGTAGTTGCGGAGGTGGAGGATCAAGCAGTTGCGGGGGTGGAGGATCCAGTAGTTGTGGCGGATGTTGAACGTTCGCGATCATTTTTATTCTTTTCTGGTGCTAGTGCAGCTTCATTGTTATTTACAAATAAACAGAATGAAAACGTGAATTGACTGGATGATTTTGCTTCCATTCAATTGTGCAAAGAGTAAATTGGAACGCGTGCATGCATGGTTATGACATCGCTACTTGTTATAACAAATACAGAGTGAGAAAATGTCCCCTTGTTAAATGGAGAAGGCATACACTGGGCAGATAATTATCTTATTTTACCCAACAATTGTTTGAAATTTATCGTTGACGTTCACTTCTTTGTAGAACTAATTGTAGCAATGCCGACACTTACATTATTCGAAGGTTAAGGAGCATATTATCCAATAGTGTTATTGAGCATGACATTCCTGCAGATGGTACCATTTTACGTTGAATGCCGATGCCTTAAAAAAATTGCCGTCGATTGTGTCAGAAGGTCTTGTCACTTACCATGTTAAAGTCTAAAACATTCGTGTAACAATGAAAGAAAGCTTGACAAAAAGGAAGGTCTCGCCGAGATTCGAACTCGGATAATGAGATTCAGAGTCTCATATGCTAACCCTTACATCACGAAACCTTGCTTGATATTCACAACCAGTAGAGACCCCGAGTAGAAAATTAGCAAAGTCAAATAATTAAATCATAAAATTAAAAAAGGTGCAATTTTAAGAACCAACGTAGTTAACAATATCTGAGAAGCGCATGATTCAGACTTGGGAGAAATGATCGTTTGAAGTTCGGCCGACGTTTTGTTTTTGTAGGTAAAATTATAAAACTTCTATACTTTATTGTTTTGCTTTTTTTATTGCGAAGAAATAGGTTGCTGTAAACAAAAGGTTACCAAAATATAACACAACAAAAAAATAAAACAATGACTATCTTTATAGAACAGCTTTACAGTAAGAATATAAAAAATAGATTGATTGATTTTGAGAAAGGCAAAGGTTCATTCCTTACTGATTTTGAACATGCTAATGCGGAATCAGCAAAACTTACACGTTCAAACCTCGAATGAGTTGTTGGACAGTGAATGTTAGTTTGACGAAACGCATCTCACTGCATTTTAAAATACTTACGCCGCCTGCATTTTACAAAACGGTTTATGATATCTGTTTCATAGACTTCTGCTATCCTGTATACAGCAGATAGAGTTTAAAAAGACAAGTCTCACTTTTCATTTACTAAATGAATAGATTCCTTAACCTGCATTTTTTCTTCTTTTGAATTAAAAGCTTTCTAAGAGGTTAATTACCAAGTTATTGGCCCATATTAAGCCTCTAAAAAGAAGCAGCATTTATATCCATCGAGATTAGCCCGCATCGCCATTGCTTAACAAGAAAAAATCGTTAAAGCTTTGAACCCATTAATTCATTTCCCGTTGTTTCTATATATCGTTATTTCTTTTTATTTTACTTCTGTCGTCTTACTGGGCTTGAACCCATAAGAGGTTACTGAATTATTAGTTTTGCAAAAGTTCAATCCTAACCGCTGTCAAAACGTTTTATATTTTCTTTTTCGATCTATTCGCGATTGCCTTCATTGCTTTTATCAAAATCCATAGCAAGAGACTTAAAGAACGTTCTGGAATAATCTGTAGGATCCGTCCCAACTCTTTTGCATTTGATTTTAATCCACACCTAGTGTTCATTTTATTTGATCTTATCCAATCACACGGTTTTTTATCCTTCGTTTTATGTTTTGTAGTCACTGACAAAAATTGCCATCAGCTACTTGCCGCGCCCTATTGTTAATGTGATTAATATGATCGTCGAACAGAAGGAAAGCTAACAATAATAGGTAAAGAGCAATACATTAATCGGCTCATTAACATTAATCAAACAATACGGGTTTTGCATGATTATTTAAATGAACTTGTAAAGAGATTTGGCTGATAGGCAAAATGAACTTACATTGGCAAACGGTGACCTTGATATTAGATAAAGAGTTGGTATTGCCATAGCATTATGCTCTATCTGTAGGCGACTGCGGATCGATAATGTATGCCTTCACAAATGTGATAATCTTGTTATCAGACTAGTCTATGCTAAATTTCAATATCTTGGAAACGTGGATCTATATCCAATTTCACGTCTAAAAGGAATAACGGAGATCTGTAATGCAAAAGGTAATTTCAGCTCTTGCCGAAAAACATACACAGGGCATATCTGTTATAATTAATTTTATTCTGTGCATACGTTAAAGATGCAAGTCCTACAACCTCTACAGAGCACCTTTATAATATCTTCAGTCACTACCCATTTGCTTTTCTTACTGCACTCTATCTCATATTCAGTGGAGCGACTGCTTGAGTTGCATCGCTGAAATTTTGTTGCTGCTCACTGCAGATGGACTCTGGACAGATAGTGTTCCAGCGGAACTTAAAAATATAAAGGGTACTATCTTTGCAACAGCTCGGCGGAACAGAAAGGCCTGGCTTGAAACGGCACGGTTTAACCCATTGTTAAAGTATAGCGAAAGAAAAAAGAAAGGCAATGAGCGAATTGTTACCGTGAAATGGTGGCAAGCCAAGTAACATGTTAGGTAGGTATAGATAAGTTCTGTACACAGCCTCATCATTATGTTTGTACTTTGACATATGCCCAGAATTTAGAGAGTCTATGATGCTCAATAAGTTGCAGAAACAGAGTTTATGAATACGTATATATATGGGTTTCAACTTTTTTTTGTTGTTTGTGTCAGCTTCTGATTCATTCTGTTAAACAGAGTAAGGTAGATCACAAATAAATGAAAAGTTTAAGGTCTTTAGAAGTATGGTTTAATTAACGTATACAGTATTATGTGCTGGAGAACCTTAAACATTGTTGAAAGAAGCATCAGTGTGTATGATGGGCATAATTTTTAGTGGTCCGCCAATCAATCATTATCTGCGACAGACGTTGTCTGATTGGTGACAGAATCGTTATCAGTGTTATCCAAGCAGCCCCGCAGTAGGATTACCCGAAAAAGATCTCGAGGTTTAATTGTGGCGGGACCACACCAATGTCAGGGGACTTTTTGTTTTATCGTTTTGATAAGAGAAGTTACACGGCTCAGCCAGTGAAGTTGCAATCAAGCTTGATCGATCATGTCACGCGGAGTTAGAAATCAAAGGTCCTGGGAAGGGTGACTGGCAAGTTCTCATCTGATTGAGACGCGTCTCATATAAAGCTCGTTTCGGTTACCTTTCTCTTGTTTTTCTCTTTTCTCAATATACATCACTTTCCCAATATGTCCGTCTCCAAGGTTCACGCTCGTCAAATCTTCGATTCCCGTGGTAACCCTACTGTCGAAGTTGAAGTCACCACCTCCAAGGGTGTCTTCCGTGCCGCTGTTCCCTCTGGTGCCTCTACTGGTATCCACGAAGCTCTTGAACTTCGCGATGGCATCAAGTCCGAATACGTCGGCAAAGGTATGGCAGAGACGGGAAAATACGGGAAAATACTGATGATACTTTAGGTGTCCTCAAGGCTGTCGAGAACGTGAACAAGACCATCGCGCCTGCTTTGATCGAGGCCAAGATCCCCGTCGTTGACCAGAAGGCCATTGACGAATTCTTGCTTAAGCTTGACGGCACCAAGAACAAGAGCTCCCTCGGTGCCAATGCTATCCTCGGTGTCTCCTTGGCCGTGGCCAAGGCTGGTGCTGGCGAGAAGAATGTGCCCTTGTACGTCCATGTCGCTGACTTGGCTGGCTCCAAGAAGCCTTTCGTCTTGCCTGTTCCTGCTTTCAACGTTATCAACGGTGGTTCTCATGCCGGTAACAAGTTGGCCATGCAAGAATTCATGATCTTGCCTACTGGTGCCAAGTCCTTCTCTGAGGCCATGAAGATGGGCAGTGAAGTGTACCATGCCCTCAAGTCCGTTATCAAGGCCAAGTACGGTCAAGACGCCACTAACGTCGGTGACGAAGGTGGTTTCGCCCCCAACATCCAGGACAATGCTGAAGGTTTGGACCTTTTGGTCGCTGCTATTGAAAAGGCTGGCTACACCGGCAAGATTAAGATCGGTATGGACTGTGCTGCCTCCGAGTTCTACAAGGATGGCAAGTACGACCTCGACTTCAAGAACGAAGCCTCTGACCCCGCTGCCTACTTGACCGGAAAGGAGCTTGCAGACTTGTACAAGTCCTTCGCTGAAAAGTACCCTAGTAAGTTGATAACAAGGAATGCGATAAGGACTGTAAGAAGGTACTGACATGATGCTATAGTTGTGTCCATTGAGGATGCCTTTGAGCAGGATGACTGGGATAACTGGGTCCACTTGGAGAGCACCTCTGACTACCAGCTTGTTGGTGATGATTTGACCGTGACTAACCCTGAACGTATTGCTGTTGCTATCGAGAAGAAGGCCTGTAACGCTTTGTTGCTCAAGGTCAACCAGATTGGTACCCTCACTGAATCTATCGAGGCTGCCTTGAAGTCTCAGAAGGCTGGCTGGGGTGTCATGGTTTCCCACCGTTCCGGTGAAACCGAAGATACCACCATTGCTGATCTTGTTGTTGGTCTCCGTACCGGACAGATCAAGACTGGTGCTCCATGCCGTTCCGAAAGACTTGCAAAGTACAACCAACTCCTCCGTATCGAGGAAGAATTGGGTGCTAATGCCATCTATGCCGGTGAGAACTTCCGCAAGGCTCATGAGTTGTAAATAGCTACACACACGAACTTTCCCCCTTAAACAATCGTTGTCATTAAATATCATATTGAAAAACTAGTATTAAAACATTCAACAATAGGATTTGCATGGTCTGTTTCTATGATAAATCTGATGAAATTAAGATATTTCGAGCCAGACATTGATGTATACAGTTGAAATAGACGAGGGCAAATGCATGTGCTAAACCCAGGGAGACGGGAGATAGCCAATAGTCTTCGTTCGGTGTCAACTCTGTTCACCAAGGAAAGAGAAAGATGGGACCAAAGCAACCGTGCTAACTGCAGACAGGGTACACGAGGACCATCATCCTGGGACATTAGTGACGAGACAGGTAGCACAGATGAAGGCAATAAGTACCACAAACGTTATGCATCCGACATTATGCCGTACATTCCTCATCCAAGCGGCCGGGCTGCGTAGGATGAGGGTGCATCAGGTATATTTGGAAAAGGGTGTTATGTCCCGAAATCTTACATCAGGTCATCTATACTCAGTCGAAAAGAAAAAGGTCTACAGTTTGTCAATTGCAAAATGTGTTGAGATACAGTGGTGCAAAGACGTGAGAAAGAAGGCTTTAGATAATTTCTATCTATCTTTTCCGCAAAAGGAAACTGTTGCTGAAATCTATAAGTGCAATTTCCCTGTTCATCCCTTCTTCTTATTGCAGGTAGCGTTAACGGAGTAACAGCACTATCAAGCCCGCTGGCAGAGCATATCTTACATCGATGACCAAGATAAGAGCATGCTTTGCTTGCGTTTTATGATTGATCTCCCTACTTATATCCCTTCCGTTCTTACTGTCTTTACGCTTTCATGCCTATCAAAAGAGAATCATATTTCACGTTTGGCTTAGAGCTATTGTTACCTGTTTTTGTGCAACGCCTTCCTGATTTCTCATGGTCCGTCATTCCTATCGATAAGTTGCTAGTTTCAACGAGTCTTTCAATGTATACTACAGCTATCCTTAAATCGAGATTGCGTATGCAAAGCTAAAACGTTCTCCGTCTGTAGATTCCCGGTCACTGCTTTGCCGAGTGACCAGCTGAGTTGCGGCTCAGCTTTTCTCAGCTTTCTCCCATTTCATGTTTCTTGCAGAGCCTCCATAGGAGTACGCCTTTGCGCTTCTCAACTTGGAAAAGGTCATAAACTCGCAAAGAAAAGAGATAGGTTACCGCAGATCCTGTCCATGTCCCTTTTTCAGCAGAAAAGACGGCATCCGGTTCGAACGTTTACTGACTGGTTATTCGCTAACTAACTTCGCCCCAACTGCGTTTGAAGTGCTTTAATCAAGAGTCGGGACCAAGGGTTGAATATATCTCAATTGGTTCCCGAATTGTACTAGATGGCATGCTCATAGGTCCGTTCTGGCTATCATCATGCCATGGTTGAGAGATCCATGAAGCAGATCCCGTTAAAAGCATGCTTTTAACCAAACCTCATCTTTACAAAGAGTTCTACTAAGATGATACTCTGTGCAAATAGTGGGAAGTAAGCTTTGCAAGCTCTCTCTCATCCAACTGTCAGCGCAAATTAGAACCGTGTGTCGACAAGCTTCCAGTAGTATACCATATTTGTGTAAGAGCTAGCATTGAGTATCCCTTTTATGACGGAAAACGGGTACTTATTCGTCTTCAATTGCAAGAAACAGTAGAGGAGACTTTTCTTTCGAGCTCAGTCTGAAAATTGGCTTGCTTTTACCGTTACTGCTCTCTGATGAACAAGACAATGAAAGCAGGCAATAGCATCATGCTCTACTGTTCGCTTACGAACATCATAACATTTTGTAATTAAAGTGGCCTAATTTTCTATGTCCGTTGTTACCTAGAAATCCACAGCCATGACCACAACCCTTCTCTCTGTTTGGTTAGACTGTTGTGAACCATTATGTACCACACGTCCTCTACGGGAGAACTTAAAGTTAGGAGAGTGAGAATCCCCTGAAATCCTGGTTTCACCAATTCATACATTCAGTCTCCATTGAACAGTTAACGAACTTAAGCCGTTTTGTGATACTTTATGAATCAACGGTCGAGACAAGTGTCAAATGAGAATTTGCCCTTAACAATATAAGCTTCCTGAACACCGCAAAGGTCTTTCGCTCCTCTTTCTTTTCTGTTTGTTTTGTTTTTCTCAAACTATTTGCTTGTTTCTGTAAGAACTCTTAACCTTCAATATTTGATCATGTTAATCACTGATCCAAACTTTCGTTATGTTATGAACTAAAGCTCCTTCCATATTTCTTCCTTTTTATTTTCTTAGTAATTCTACAATCAGACAGTCCATTTTATGCAATTTCTGTAGCATATGGAAAGATCTAATCCTATGAATCAATCTTTTTTAAACGGGTTCTTAGCGAGTTTTTGTTCCTTTATATGATCGCTTCGGTTCGCATGACCAAAATCGGTGATTACCACTAGCATTCCTGCTTTAGTCACATTTCTTTCTACTTCTACCGAATTGCTATTCCTCCATTAATAACTTGGTTAAAAAGCATGATTTACTCGTCATATGGTCGATCAAACAATCAGTCGCCGGTTTTTACTGCATATCACATCATAATACTCTTTGCTCCTAGTCAAGAGAAACTTCTTTTGCAGGATGTAGAATTGAAATTTTAAACATATCAAAGTAATGTCTATCTTTTTCTTTTCTGGACCCCTTTTATTTTTCCTCTTATTGTTGGGTCTAGGACCGGACACTCAGCCATCCTAATTTGCTTGATATAAGTCATGCCTACGCCGCCAATCTTTAAGTCTGCCTTGCAAAGAGTGTGTTTGTGTCAAAGGAGTTGAGAGTGAAGATGTTGTGTTTTAGAAATTAATCTTTGTTTGGAAAAAGTATGAGTCTAGTATGTTTCATCATTATCCTCTTCCTCTTCGTCGTCATTGTCTTCTTCATCCGTAAAGATCCGTTTCAATCGTTTACGATACATCCCATCCATAGCCATACAATCGTTACAATACCATTCTCCAGGTGGTGGTTCAACAAGCCCAACGCAAGCGTAATGAAACCACTCGCGCTCGCACTACTATATGAGAAAAAAAGAAATAGACTTGCCTATCATTATCTTACATTCTCTCCATCGCAAGCAACCATGTCTCCAAATGACACCTGATTGCAGTAGCAGTAGGTTGGTTCATTCGGATCAATATCCACATCCACAAAAGGTGCATGAGCAGCGGGTGGGTTGGGGCGTGACCTGCTTTTACAACGATTATTAGCAAAATGGAAAATGGTTTGATGGGAATCTACCTTCTTTTCTGCTGCATGGGGTTAGAAGGGCGCTTCCTTGCCGAGACTATCAAAGTATGATTAATAATTGACCCCACATCAACATAAGTTACCCTCTCCAGGCCAAGGAGACGAAGATGTGGAAACGGGGTTATCCCATGATGTCTTTTTCTGAGTCCAATAGCTATCCGTGGTCCCACTCTTAGCCATCTGTGAATCAATACGTTCAATGTGTCGCGAAACGAGGTCGTACATGCGTAGCGCCAACTCTATTTTTTGTTCTTGTTTATGTACCGCAGACTTGTAGTCTTTCTCGAGCTGAAGCCGAGATGCAACCAGGTTTACGGACGATGTGGAGGGTGATGTGCGGAGATGTTTCACGTAGTGTCGTCTATGTTTAGTATACGATTCTCGAAGACCTTATTGTACAGAAATTGCCGTTATAAATCTGTTTTTTTTCCATTTTCTTCTCTTTTCTTCTAGGTCGTTTAGTCTCTTACGTTGGAAATCTTCATCCATCCTACGAAGTTCATGCATGTTCTGATCAACCTCCGCAGGTAAATTTTGTAGACCTTTTTTTTTTTTTTTTTTTTTTTTTTTTTTTTTTTTTCGTATCTGTAAGAAACCAAATATAGTGATTTCATATATGATATCTTACTCTCAACATAGTCTTCAAAAATATCAGCAACAGATACGCTCATTGGGTATATATATATATCAATGTCGGTCGTGCAAAATCGTGAGTTTTAATGTATGTTAAGGTTTGGTTGGGAACGGCAAGAAAAAAAAAGGAAAGAAAGGTCCCTTGATTCGTCTACCGAATTTAACAGTTGTCCATTTCAAACCAGTCACTCATGACGTATGTTCATCTTCCTTTTCGCTTACAATCTTGTACTTCCTCTTCTTTTCTTTTATCGCCAACTTCTTCATTTGTAATCCAGAACGAGCGCCGAACGACTTCTCCCAATCGTCCTTGACTTTTCGGTACAATAACATAGTAAATCGTGCATCTTCCACCTGTCATAGAACAGCTTAGCAAAATATCTTTTGACATGTGCTACAATATTACCGAAGAATGACTTCCAGATTGGATATCAACTTCCAGCACTTTCTGTACTAGCATTTTTAAACCTGGTGTCCTTCCACGGCTTAATTTTCGAAATTCTTTGTAGCGTTGTGTATCACGAATCAACAGCTTCGGGTGGTCTAGCATGAGTGCCTGAAGATCATTGTGAACCGCATGGCCAACCAGAATACGATCTTTGATAATATCTGCCACTTGTTGTTGGACTTCCTTGAAGGTCGGAGCTAGACATGATTGTTTAAAAACAAGGCTCCAATGCTTATATCTGGAATTGTTTCTTACCATTTACCAAGTCTTTCGCATGAACGCCACTTATTTTTGTTCGGTAATCTGTTACCCGTTCTTGTGGTTTCACAAACGTATCCAAGAGCACTGCGCCATTGAAATTGACTAGACTCACACGGGCCAATGCCGATTCTTCCGCAGTCGGCCCTACGCCTACCATTTCGCAATCAATAGCCACATATTTTCCAAGTCTAAATCAAACGATCATTCAGTCTTTTTTTCCTTTGCTTCTTCTGCTGTTAATTGTTGCTTACTTTGCATCTTTTCCTTTGACTTCATTCATTTTTTTGACTAGCTGCTTTTTCCTATCCCGCTCTTCTTTTTTCAATTCCTTAGCAGAGCTGTACGCCAACTGCAGGTCTTTCTCATCAATATCGTCTCCAAACCATAAATCGTCTTTTGAAGGTATCGAGGTTTTCACGCTAATTATACAGTCAGTCAATGGCGTCCGCAACACTTGAGGTAGTTCCTTACCTCTCTTCAACCTTTACTTTTTTCTTGGTATGAGATGGATTGTCGGCATCGGTTGATTTGCGCTTATTACTGGTCTGTTTTGGACTCGACGATTTAATAGTCTATGTAATAAAAGCCAGTCATTAACATACTGAATGCAGAAGCAACACCTTACAGGTAATAACTTTTTCCAATTCGATGACGCAGTAACTGTATTGGATTTCATGGTTGGCTTCAATGGCTTTTAATGCGAGCAAGTGGCACCAATATCCGAACCCCTTTTCTCGAAGAAGTACTCAGTGGCTTTGTCTAGTGTGACCGGAACTCCGAATCTCCGTGCAAACCTCACAAACACATGGTGATGAGCATAAATAACGTAATATTTTGATGATCACATACAATTGCTTAGAGGTATAACATTATAAAAGTAGCAACACAAGGTTGTTAAACTAATCTTTATTTTAAGATGTCTTTTCAAACAGGATTCTGAACACCTGATTCATCCTACGTAAGTCTTCCATACTCGATGTCTTCCGTGCCTATGTCGTGTTTGCCACTTGTGAGATCAGGCTTGTAAAATACATTAAGACATATATATATGTATGAAATAGACTAGATTGCTCTTAGAGACAGATAAATTTACAGAAATAATGCGGGTAGCATATTTTACTTGCATGAACTTGGGAATTGGTGTAACGATGCCTACCTGTCTAGGTGCCAAATAGTGAATTTATGTCATCGCTGTTTACTATTGCGTATAATCACAAGTTTAGGCATCGTGTGGTAAGCAGGAAGTATTCCTTTTACCCCGTATATTCCCCCCAGCACACGTAATTAATAGGACTGTCTGCCTGTTTACTTCGTTCAGCAAACATTACGCCCCGCCAGCACTTGATAAAAAATGTCTTATTTCAACAAGCATCATATGATATCTTGCGGGTGCAAACATCTAATTACTGTTAGCTTATTTTCTTTATAAGAGGCTTTTGCATAGGTGCTGTTATGCAAAATATGGAAAATGATTGCAATCACTGGGCTGCTACGTCCGCTAGTTGGTTCCTCTTGCACCTTACTGCTAAACCCGTTTCGACATGTACGGTGTCTCTACTGTAGATGTGTTTATTGAATATACACTGTATGAGTACAATAACAGTGATAAATCCAGCGCTTTTTCTCGTTCTAATCCACCCAGTTGGTTTTTAAATTAACATTGTCATAAACTAATAAGATAATGCTACACTATTGTTATTCTCATCTGATATCTTGGCAAGACTTAGACTTTGTGCAGTAAAAGCGCAGCTACTTATTTCTCTGTCAACGCAATGATATCCTATTCACTGGCGCAAAAGTACTTTCAAGTAACAAAATACTTGCAAAAACCTAACAGTTTCCGTATCTTGGTATCCATCACGGTTAAGAAATCTTAAAGAAAGTAAAGAGAAGGAAATGCATCAAGTTTATACGGACAATGGCAAAAGGGTTCAGGCCATGTAGAAGCAAGACCAATAAAACACTATATGTATTTTAACCATAAGTTCTCCGTGGATTGGAGCCGTTTAAGATAGGAGCAAGTGTATTTCGGTTATGTAATTTACGTAAACAATGGGAAGACATTACTCTGACGGATTTATAAGATCTGACATGGGGGATATGGGAGGTTGGTCACGGAAATAATGATGATATTTGGAGCAATACGGGTGTATACGTGTAGGAAAGTAGTTGGATGGGGAGAAAACACTCAGATATCGATAGACGCCCGAACCAGCGGAGCATCTGTTTTGTTTTGATTTTTCCTTCTTCCTAGCAGCGTTGAATTATCCATATTCAGTTCAAATACTGCTTTTGGTTTTCGCGATTTCTGTCGATGCTCGGTAGGTGAATCTCGTTGTTTGATCCGCTGTGCAAGACGATCGCGCTGTAACTGCTGCAGCATCACGTTTGGTTTGTCATGGTTCAATGAAGTTTTATCAAGATTCCTTCGCAAAGTCTCTATGCCCTGGTCGTGTTCATCGTCATTGGCGCTATGGGAACTGGAGGACGTCTCATCTGCGGTGAGGTCGCTTTCCAAACTGGTATCGTTTTCGTCGTCATCCTCAGATTCGGAGTCTCCATTACTTATGGCGTTCAAAAATATTTGATTAGGTTTGCGATTATCTTTTCCGTCTTGGGCTCGACGGAGATTCTTGCGACGTGCGCGTTCCTCAGCCATCCGATGAACCGCGTAAGACACATCAAAACACTCTTTCATTGATGTGATTCCCGAGAAAATATCACGCCGACGTTCCGCTGTTGGCGTCTTCGTTTCGTCTATATTTTGTTCCGGCTCCATCGCATTTTCTTGGACCTTCTTCTTAAATTGTTCAGCTTCAGATAACACTCTTTCTTCTGACGCATCCAAGACCTTTTCAGAGATCTCATCTACTGGTATATTTTCTTTGTCGATATCAGGGGACTTCTACAAATATAATGTTAACTGAAGATAAACTGTGTAAACGGAATAATTACTTTCTTCAGCATCCATGGATGCTTCAAGAACTGATCGATGGTATAACGCTCTTCAGGATCAACGCATAGTAAATGTGAAACCAGATCTTTCGCTTCTTCGGATATAGTATCCCACCACGGGCTCAAAAATGTATAATGACCTTGCGCTACTTTCTCTGTAAGATCCTTGATACTCTCGTCATAAAACGGGGGAAATCCGGAAAGTAAGGTGTATAAGACACATCCAAGAGCCCACATGTCTACTGATTTCGAATATCGTTCGTCTTTCACAATCTCAGGTGCTGTATATCCAACAGTACCACAAGGCGTCATCGTATGCGAGTCCCATACGACTTTTGATAGACCGAAATCGGCGAGCTTAACTTGGCCAATACCGCCCCCACCTAAGCCTTCGACAAACTCTCCCTCATCCTCCTTAGGCTCATCATACGGTTGCTGTGGAGGTAAGGGGGTCTTGCGTTTCATGAAGGGAATAGGCTCGAACAATAAATTCTCGGGTTTAATGTCTCTGTTAATCCAATTTATCCCTTGAGTAATGAAGTTGCAGTATTTTGAAAACTTTACCTGTGAACCACGCCTTTTTCTTCGTGCAGATAACGGATGCCTTCTGCAACATGTCGCACACAATGCCGGGCAAGGTCTTCAGAAAAATAGGTCAAACGAACTATCTGATGGAATAGTTCTCCTCCTTCGCAAAGCTCAAGAACTAAGAAATAATACTGAAAAGCGAGCAAAGTTTTTAGTTTATCTTGGGATGGCTTGCTCAGTTACCTACCTCCTTGGTCTCTATGAAGTTCTTTAACTGGACAATGGAAGGGTGGTTCAGAGTCCGCATAATCTGCACTTCCTTTAACACACTGGCTTTCTGTTTTAAAATGGTTAGATGGATTTCCCAAAAATAACTCTATTTACTTGTTGCTGGTTCAGTTCGTACTTGCGCACTACTTTTACGGCTACTTTTTCGTTGTTCTCCAAATTAATGGCCTTGAATACGTTAGAAAATGCACCACTAAGCATAGAAATATATCAGCAATCATTTATACTTGGCCTACTTTAGCTTACTCTCCAAGTTTGGCGATCAGTTTGTAGCGCTCCAGTCCATCGTAGGTAGGCAAGCGTTGTTTGGCTATGTTTTCTTCTTCTACAATCCGAGCGACTGCTTCATATTTCTTTGCCTTACGCTGGGAAGAGGTAGATAAGCTGTCCCCACCGGATGCACTTTTGCCACTGCGTATGAAGTTCTTAATTTGGCTGAAGACTGACATGGGTCAAGGCAGCTATGTAGATTCTTTGGTAGGTTTGGTTTTGTAAGTGATCCGCCAGCGAGAATGTCTTCACTTTGTTTGATTTTCTTTTGATATATAATGTTATTACAGACGAAAGTATATGAACCTCTGAAGCACAGTGCCTTCTTGGGGATGCAAAAAGAACGAGGTAAAAAGCTGAACAATGGAATAAGCGGGAAAAGAGGCGAGGATTTTGTGAGTGCGGGGGAACACAAAACTCAGAAGCTGTCCTAAAATAGAAATAAACATGACATCATTATCACACCGTTCGCGGGTCGGCGCCTTGAAGTTCACGGGTGTCCTTGTATTCAAAAACTCAGCTCAGCCTAGCGGAAAAGCCTGGAGCCTTATCCACAGAAAATAAACGAACTTCTTCCCTCATGCATCCTTACGAAAGATTTTCTCATGTGACTACACCTAGGGAAACCTATGGCATAAGACATCGGAATAAATGCAGTAGACTGTGTAAGTGCGAAGAGCGGAAATCCCTAGATCACCCTTTCTTAGCCTGCTAGATTAAGCAATACCATTGGTCTGATGACCTACAGAGTCTAAAAGAACTTCTACCACAGTGTTGTTCTCTGATGAATTGGATATACTGGTTAATTGTCCAATGTGTATAGGCGTAATATTGCTACATATACTTTTACGTATAAGCTCGTAACGAAATTCGGCATGTGATTACAATTAACAAACAAAACTATCTAGGTCCAAGAATGGAATGCATCTCTTACCATATCTTGGTCAGACCAACCATAGATGAGACAAACGATAGCAGTGAGCGTCTGCAGTTATTGCTGTGCAAAGAAAACAAAGAAGCGGAGAAGAGACGGTCAGTCTCTGGCACCGGTAATCGATCATTGGGAAAATTATATGCTTTAAACAATAATTAGGAGTAGTACATTTGTTTCCACAAACCACCTGTCAAAAGAAGGCTGTGGTGCTGAACTTTCCTTTTATGTAGTTTATACTATGGAACAGGTTTTTATCCCTGCATTGATTCTCGGGGGCCCGTTCGATGAGTGACTGAGCGTACATTAGGAAAACACTACTGCGATCAACCTAACTGTGTCCTAACTGGATCTATACTTTGTTTCTTTAGCCACTTTCCATGCGTAAAGAAAAACTGTGAGAAGTATTTTCTTGATGGACTTATTCTTCATTAAGTAAAAAGGAGTACGCCTGTAACCCAGGTCTCCGATCAAGTAGAAAATGTAGCATAAATTCCCGACAAACTAGTTTTAATGGAGAGTAGTTTATAACAAGAACTAGAGGAGATCTGCAGGAACCCACTTTGTCAACAACCAATGTACTTTTGGTGTAAGCAGAAACAAACTAACGAACTAATCATAAACAAACGTGGAAAGATCGTGCATGATGCCGGACGTGATGCTGATGATGTCAGTGTCTTTGTATTTTGGTTTTCCGCACCTCATCTAGGTCAGACCATCGTTGACCATGACAGAAAAAGAAACTGGGATCCATTGTAATATAATACAATGTAGAAAGCCGTTAGCATTTGAAACAAAGGTATTGTGAAAAGTGAGTAATGAAAAGCTTGTAAATCCCAAGCTTCCATCAGGCATGCGTCACCTCTTGCTCTCGTAAGCATAAGACAAAAGTCTCTTCCCGTCACTGTATCGCATCTAATAATCTATGGAGATATATTCTGTGTCAGTTGTGCCGATCGATCATTTTCACAAGCACTTGTGTGTCCTGCTTGCGAAATGAGCTTGCCTCAAAAGTAAACCAAAACAATATTGTCCAATCAATCTTTTGCTTATATGAGTAAATCCAGCGAGGATATTGTATTGACGGAACTTAATCCATCCGAAGAATATAAGTCGGTTTGTAAACATCCCTTCTGATTTTACTTAGGATAGAAAGTTCTAATTTCTATAGTCAATACTTGCTGGTCTAAAACCCGATGTAATTATGAACATATGTCATCGCGCGATCGCATTTTATTATTATCAAACAACCCAAGAACTGTATTTTAGAAGTTTGCTAAACAAAAGGTTAGAGAGCAAATGCAGCATGCTCCAGGAACAGTTGCGTGATGTGGTGCGTGATACAAACCAAGCCGTGAAAGGTACGAAGGACATAGTCCTTTCGGAAATACTCACCTTAATTCAGCGGAGAAGGAAAAGAATGCAGGTCTGCAATGCAGTGATGGATATACTTAGCAATTGATACATATAGTCATGATCCTTATTGACCATCAGCCCTTATGCGGGATCAGGAATTAGGACTACGACATATTAATGATTTGCAGATGCGTTTACAGGAGAAGACGAAACAATTTCAAAAGTTGCAGGTACCAACATTCTTTGATTCGTGCCATTTTGACGGGCTGCCCAACAGACCATCTATGAAAAACTTAAACAAAGAAATATAACAACAAGTTTACAATCTCCTCTCCATCAGCAACTTGGTCTGCTCACGCCCTTGGGGATGCCAGAAAGTTCGGATTCATATGCAGTGCCGTTTATGGAACATGAACGCTCACCTGGGAAGTGGAACTGCGAATCCATGACAAACCCGTCCGAGTTTCCAGTAACACCTGTAAAAATACAAGAGAAAAGACAGCCTAGTCGGTCCCAAAAAAAAGAAGCTACGGTTACGGTAAGGAAAAAGAGACAGACCCGGTTACTCTGTCGATAGTCTTGACACGTTCTGTTTAGCCGAAAGAAACGTCTTGCAATCTAAGTAACACAGAAGCAGGGACGGACCTGCAGTATCAGAGTCGTCCGAATGATACACACTACAAGAAGAGACACATTCCTGGTAATTTTAAATGAAGTGCAATAACATCTAATTCACTGCCCATATTCTTTAGCTACTCATCTTCGACGACAAGCCCATTCAGTAAGCGGCGCATTGGATGAAAAATGTGCCCCCAGCATCAGCGTGGATTCCCCGCCATTGTCGATACGTTCTTCAATTCCGAGACGTTCGTCTCACATGTCTGCAGCACAGAAGAAGTGGGCATCCCCAACGTCGCGCACATATCTGTAGTTAGAAAATATTTTCAGTGTGTGAGAAATGATACTAGCATTTGTTAGCAATGTAAGCCCCTGCAGGAGATCGGACCCCATTCCGACGATAGGCATGCTGACCGGGTGTAGTTGGCATCACGAGTCTATGCTTTCACAGTTTATGTATATATGGCATCAAACAGTTCCATACTTGGTTGGAGATACTGTTATGATATGTTTCAACTGGGCTCCAGATACTCATTTAATCCATGACGTAGAATACATAAGTTCAAAGCCCTTTTTACTTTGTGCGTGTCTGCGCACAAGACACGAACATACTAAGGACGTGTTGTCGTTTAGTTCTATGAATACAAGCAGAGTTGCTTCATTTCTTCGAGTTTTTAAACAGTCAGACAAACACCCTCTTATAGTAATACATCTAATGCTTGTTTTTTCAAGGATACCGCCCACAATGTATAAATAGAAGCATCTACAAGAAATGCTTAATGGTCGGAAATAATGAAACTGCAGCTGAATATCAACTGCTTATCTTTCAATCGTGTTTTTACGTATATGATAGTTCCTTCCTATGCAACACATAGATGGATTATTTACAATGAATTGATTTCATCGCACTATCAACAACGATTCATTACTCCTAGGTTGCTTTAAAGTCATCTAGTTTTTCTATCCATTTCGGATTCACTGACCGATAATTCGTCCACTGTCTGTTTGCGAAGCTTTGACAATGGTTGTGGAGGATCAACCACTGTCGTTAGCATATATGCGGCCGTCGCTTGTGAAATTCCGTAACCAATAAAAGCGATATACGGAATATGTGTTAGAAAGTATGTCAGGGCCGAAAATGCAAAAAGAAGCTCCTTCCGTCGCTGAAGCCATCGTCGTCTATCGATGCGGTTCATATCCATACGTGCAAAATAGGGATCAAACATTTGACGCATCAAAGCGCGCATCACCACCAAGGCATGTAATAGCTTCATCGCAGTATGATGTGAAATGAAAAAGAAGCAGGCACCTATCACAATGCCCTGCTTGTTTCCAAGCGAATGAAAACTAGCGTAAGCACCTATTCAAGATATACTTAATCTACGTTGTGCTCCAAATAATTTATTTTACCTGCGATTGGAAGCACCAAAGGCCCTACTTTCGGCAACCCTGACGCGAGAAGTACGAAGACTCCCAGTATAAAGAGCCTAACTTTTGCACGTACACCCTTAGAGAAGTCATCGGCACTCTTCCAATAATTGCTGCGAAATCTTTCCCTTGACAGCACTTCCGCGTAAGGTGGTCGTCCAGGATGACGTCTGTCCACGAATCTTAGAGACTCCATGAAAATATCGTCCAAGGGTTTCGGATATGCATAGCGCATGAACAATAGCGCCATGAATGGAAAATAGGACAGAATCTCACGTACAATTTGCATAACACCAGCAAGCGTTTGACTGGCATCATTAATCGTGTCACCGGATATAAACCACAAGAACATCTGTATAGTAAATACAGGAACAATCAAGATGGCTTGAATCGCACATAGAAGAAGAATTGACAGAAGGAAAAGGGAAAAAAAGATCCACAAGAAGCGACCAGTGTAGATGTTCTTGTTCTTCACCACCAGGCGCAAACCATAGAAAGCGTTTTCTACACCATCCCATAGGGTCTCTAGCGTTGTTTGTTCCATGTTTGCTAGAGAAGGATAAGGGAGGAAAAGAAAGAGTTATTAAGTGGCTTTTTCGGTTGGTCCTGAATGAATCTAAGGTCTTCGCATGTAGCTTATCAAATTAAGTGAGCCGAAGGATCGTGCATAGATTGAAATGTCTCTTGAGGATAGAAACAATGTTTTTCCTCGGTATGACAAGTTCCTGACCGCAGTTGCCCGAAAAACAAAAATACAGGGATAGTCGATCCTCCCATCCCTTCTTCCTGATTGTAACTCTGCTATTTCTAATAGAGTCCATGCTGATAGGCTACAAGTTCTCCTAAAATGACCTCGTTAACCAGAAGTGATATTCTTATGCCACGCTGTGCTCCAAAATAGTCATCCCATTTTCGGCTGGTCAACATGTCATCCTCGTGCCATCTTTTCAAAGAGCATTCACTTCTGAATAGATCGAGATTCGTAAAAGAAACAATCATTTTCTGCATTTTTTATATTTTGCAAGACATGCCAACAATAAATTCCTTATTACTGCTCTTGCTTTTTCTTTTCCCATTCCTCAGGAGTGTAAGTTTTCTGACAAATCAATTAGCATACAGCATGGATGGAATAGGATTTCCCTTAACTTACTTGAGAAAACGCGTGGAGTTTGCCAATTTCCTCCTTGAGCTTTTCGTTAACTAGTTTGTGACGGAGTAACGTTCGCTTATCACGGAAGAGACCAGACACGATAACGACTTCGTACATTTGACCGCAACCGGACGAGAGGTCGACAACCTCCTAGTTGTCAAGATCCTGCATGTTATACAACAATGCTAATTTCCCACGTTGAATTCACATACTACGTGCTCGGCCTCCAGACGTTCATTAATGGCAACCTTCAGTGAATCGGAGGTCACTCCAGAGTGGTTTGTAGACATAATAGGTGAAGAAGCTCGAGGTGAAGAGTGGGGCAAAAAAGACCTGGTTGCACGTCACATGGAAGCGTTTGACAGACGTATTTGTTGCCTTGGTATTACAGACATTCTTTTGTTTTCATTCCCCTCACTCATAATACTATCACTGTACCGTACTGTGTGCGTGTGTGGTGTGTGTGTGTGCGCTAATATCCGAAACCACTTTAGCAGCTACATTTCCCACATGCTTGCATCTAGTTAGATATTGTGTTTTATCTGCCAGTCCTTCAAACTTAATCTCTTCATCATCATACAATATCTATTCCTCTCTTTTACTCTTTTCCTCTCTATCTCTCATATTCACTCCATCATTTACTCCTGAAATACAATCAACATGAGCTCATCTCCTCCCAAACACTCATTATCATCACCTACTTCTTCTGGTAATACGCCTGCTCCCGTTTTGCCCACACCATCTAGTTCAACTTCTGCATCCGGCCGTACACCTTCCCCCGCAGCTCAACTCAGAGTTGAACTCGAGCAACAGTTAGCAGAAAAGGAAAAGCAACTGCAAGAGTCTAGCAGCGGGATTGAAAAAAACGTGCTTGTCCGACAAATCACTCAGCTCAGGGAAAAACTAAAAGAAGTTGACCAGCAACAGCAATATCAATCTATGAATCACCAACAAGAACATCAGCAAGACCAACGTTTGGATAGTTTATCACCTGCAACGCTAGAAAAACTGCGTCACTTGGAACGGGATCTCGGTAGTTACAGGACAAATCCGCTGTCACCTGTCCTTAGTGGCCTAAGGAAAGAAAAGGTATAGGCTTTCTCTCTCCCCTTCATAAAGCTTACGCAACATTTTATATTTAATCAGTTACTTGGTCAAAGAGAAGCTTTACCCAGTCCATCCACTTCCACCATGCTGCCTCCAGCTCACGGCCATGATTCTACACCCATGCTTCCCTTGCCCCCTCCTCCCACGGGTTCAACACCTACAAAACGGCGATCGAAAGTCCCAAATGCTGATCGAAGAAACACAGATATCGAGTTTGCCACCGAAATCGGTCAGGGGCTCTTGATCGAAGTTCGCAAAATGCAAGCGCTTTTGCAAGAAAAAGAAGAGCAACTTAGAGCACTCGAAATACAAAAGGCTGATCTGGAGCGTGCAGCCGAGTCTATGGCAAAGCTCTTGAGGCAGAAGGAAGAAAATGAAGGTAAGAAAGTTTTTCCGATCATGAACAAGATAACTAATTTAGATTGTGCTTAACAGAGAAGCTCAAGGAAGAAACATGGAATCTGGAACTAGCAAAACAAGAGCTTACTATCAGTGTTACTGACCTGCAACAGAACCTCAGTAAAGCGAATTCAGAACAAAACAAACTGGCTAAACAACTTAATCGATTGACGACCGAAGTCGAGCATTTACGTGATCGCGAGGAGAAACTCACTGCGGCAATTGACACAATGAAAACGCGTCATGAACACGATATGTCGGTCATTCGCCGTCAGTCAGCAGGTCTTCAACGTGAAAAAGCAGATCAAGCAAAGCAAATTGAAGCTCTCACTTCAGAGCTAGCCATCGCCAAAGCACAGAAAAGAATTGCCAGACATAGTCAAACAGAATTACGGCCAACCACCAACGGTGAAATCACAGATGAGCAGATCCCAGAGACTTCAGCATCAGCAAAAGAAGGTAGTTCACCAAACACCTCTCCGCCTCCATCCCCCAAACAGACACCAGTCCGCAACCAAGCCCTGGAAGTAGAAACTCTTAAAACATCACTTGCCCATGCACATCGTATGGTGTCAAACTATCGCTCTAACCTGCATAAGGAGAAGACCGAGAAATTCGAACTTAAGAAGCTTCTTGCAGAATCACAAGAGACGATCGAACAGCTTCAGAATGACCCCCGATTGTGGGTAGATGCAGGGCCTAGTGCTAATGGAACAAACGACTCCGGCGCCGCAGCCGCTTCCCGACGTTCAAAGAAACCAAACAAACGACGAGCTCCAACACGCAAAACAAGAGGAGTGAGTCGTAGACACCGCGCTGATGGTTCCATAGAGGATATATCGGATGAAGAACACAAGCACAAGGATGATTCCTACTCGTCCTTGGAATCAGCATATGAAAGTGACACTGGTGGAGAAAGTGATATTGAGCAGTCGCACTTATTCGGTCTGCCTCCTTCAATGTCTGCAGGCTTTACGCCATTGTCTTCAGAATTGTCACAGAGCCAAATCCATAGCACTGTCTCAGGTGATAGCCAGATTAACGCAGATCCGCTCGAACCAGAAGATGCTAGCGCACTCGGCAATGAGGACAACCTTACTCCCCGTTCACTTGGCGATGAATTAGGAATGGCTCTGTCCACTGGTAGCGTCGATCCAACATCCTCAAAACCTAAGCATGCACAAGGCTCATTCAAGGATGCTGCCTTTGCAGTAGTCGGCGCTATTACAGGTGCAATGTCTGGTTCCCGTACATCGGGTATTGACAGTTGCACACAAACAGACCAGCCAATTTTAGCGGAACCGGTCTTGACAAATGAGAAACTGGTGAAACCAGATAATATCGCACGCAAACTAGACCTGGAAGTTGTCAACATCACGAGTATAGATATCGCCCCTGTTGATCGACATGATGCGCAGATTCAATCTCTCGCAGCTGAAACGATCCATGCTGAAGTGCAGTCTGACTCATCAATAAGTGCCGACCAGGCTGTGCAATCAGAAATTTTCCCGGTAGTTCATGCTGAGGTACAATGCGATCGTGTCACTACAAGGGACAATGAAACTCAATGGGAGAGCGCAGTCGACACAAAAAATCAAGCAACCCCTTCTTCTGAACCCACTCCTATTGACATTTCTGTGCAACATGAAGTTCCCAAAACAAGGGATGCGGAGGTACAGTGTGTTGCAAACTCTGCAGGTTTGACAGATGCCGCATTGCAGCACGGGTGGATCGGAGAAGCATCTGATGAAAAGCAAGAGGCACAAAATCTTGTGGTTTCAGGTACAGACGTGGGTGTTCAGGTTGCCATCCACGAGGAATCGTCCAAGCCATCACTTGCCGGTTTGCTGGCAGCCGGTGCTGGTGTGCTGGGCCTTGGTGCTTTGGCAGGAAAAGCTTCTAAAGGCGGAGAAAATGCTGATAATGAAATCATTGCGTCCACGGCGAAACAACCTGGTGACGTCCACGAGACAGCAGTCAAAGAAACAGCAGTTAGCGAGAATACAACTTCTCCCGACACCCCAGCTGCACATGCTGGTGACGCTGCACCAAGAATCTCCAACGACGTATCAAAGGACGGTCCGACCACTTCAATCGTGCAGAAGGACGACCGCGTAGAAAATGAGACCGAGAGGCTTGCAAACGTCAAACCCAGTGTCTCCGAAGAAAAAGATATCATGTCCAAAACCGATATATCACCTGTTATTGACTCACCTACGGATGCTAAGCTGTATAGCCAAGCAGATGTTGACGCTATGGTTCAAGCTGCAGTCGATGCAGCCTTGTCAAAGTCGATGCCTCAGGAAAATGGCAAAGTTGATGGAAAGTCAGCCCCGGAAATGACGAAACGTCACACCTGTGATATGAGCTCTAACCTGGCCAAAAACGGGACTGTGCGTAAAACTAACACACCTAGTCTAGCTGACCTTGCAGCACGTGGATCGCTACGAGATGATGGCAGTATTCGTTCTAACAGAGATATTGCTCCACCTCGCCCAACGAGCCCACCGCCGTCGTCATTATTGTCTCGTGTGGGACATTCCCCATCACTGAGCAGTCTAGATCGTTCAAACACGACTGGCTCAACATCCAGTTACAATAACAAAGGCAAGAAGGCGGCGATGCCTGGCGATTTCGACCGTAGTTCGGTGCGAAATGCTGCAGGATATATCCGACCTCATGAAGTATATGGTAGACCCGACAATACTCGACCCAATGGTAGTGAGCTCAGTCTATCGACAGCCGACTTAAACGGAACCAACCCTTCCGTATCTTCATTCCATGGCAACGGCGGATCACAAGACCGGGGCAACTTTGATTCCAACGTGATCGCTATGATCACTGAGACAATGATCGGTGACTGGTTATGGAAATATACCCGCAAGCCTGTCGGAAATGGCTTATCAGAGAATCGCCACCAGCGATATTTCTGGATTCACCCCTATACCCGAACTCTTTATTGGAGTACGCAAATGCCAGGTGTTCAGTCTAACGAAACGAAAGCAAAGAGTGGTATGTCCGCCAAGATAACGATAGGTACAGAGGGGTAAATACTCATTTTCTGTTACTAGCTTTCATCGAGGGAGTATCAGTGATTCCGGATAATTCTACATCACCGCAAGGTTTACCTAAGCTTAGCTTACTTATCAAAACAAATAACCGCTTGATCAAGGTGACAGCTCCTGACATGGCCCGACATAATGCCTGGTTTGAAGTAGGTCAAGAATTTAGAATGTTGACAACAATTCGACTCACGTATTTTTTCAGTCTCTCTCTTATCTCCTTGCCCGTGCTGGTGCGGACGGATCTTCAAGTGATGTGGGAAGAAGTATTGACAGTCGATTTTTGACAGCTTCTGTGTCAAGTAATCCTGTATCTATCCTTCGAAAGCCCAGTATTCAGCGTATACAGGGAATATTCCGGTCTACATCTACTGGACGGTTGCGGTCCTCTAGTTCTGTACAGTCTTCTACATCATCTCGAGCCAATCAGAGACATCTTGAAGATGATAATGATCCGTTAGAAGACGTGCGAATGTGTTGCAATGGCAAGCATCATGTGTCGAAGCTTGAGAAGGAACATCTAAATCATCCACAATACCGCAAACGACGAACTCGACAACAAGCACCAGTTTCTCGACTAGCAAACTGATAACCTATTCCCGTGTTGTATGATTTTTATTTCTTTGCTCTAATTTTCGTTTTCTTTTCTCCTTGTTCTTACGCCATTAGATCTTATTCTGTCATCCAACGCTTTTAAAAACGATATATCATGCATGTGATTCCCCCTTTTTCAATTCCCTTTTTTGTCTTTTTTTTTTTCCTTTTTCTTTACAATTCCATTGCCCTTTCTTCACGTCATTTTCATTTTCACATTAATCCTATGGACAAAAAAATAATGCCAATTCTAAAATTACTTGAATATCTTGCTCACTTATGCAAAATGGATTTCTTCCCAAAGACAAGCATGATGATGGAGCTTAAGAATAAACCTGGCTCATGGTCATGTTTGTGTAACGTTACGGTCACCATCTCATCTTTGTTCATGCAATTCCCCACTTGGGTCATTTTCAGTCACACATATGCCCACTTTTCTTTCGTTCAATATTGCTACTTCTCCTCACAATGCACTGGCCATCATTTCGACAAGTACTTTCCTGCCGTGACAATGCAAAGTCCATCGTTATTATCACTACCAAGCGTTCCGTGCGATGTCGACATGTTCATGATTCCATAAGAAGGCATGAAAACAGTTTGTTCCTTGTAAAGAATACATGTAGACAGAAAGTGAGTCAAATAAAAATGAGTTCTACAACCATCTCTTATTTTTGAAAGACGTTTTTCCACACTGCAGGTTGGTTAAATGCACAGTAAACGTAGCTTGAAGTTTGACAGAGGCAGCTCGTGGTTACCCAAAACGAGATCCATACCAAATTTTAGGAGTCGAACCATCAGCTTCCAAGGAAGAGATCAAGAAAGTGTACTATGCGGTAAGCCTTTAGATACGCTTCGGATTTTCCACTTTTAGATAACAGCCTTTTTTTTTATTAGTTAGCAAAGCAATATCATCCTGATACAAGCAAAGATCGACAAGCCCAGGAGAAGTTTGCTCAAATCAAAGAAGCCTATGAAACTTTATGTGATGAGAAGAAATGGTCTAGCCATAGGCCTTGGGGTAAACTAATAGAATGGCAGAAAGAAACAAAGAAACTTTTGTTTACCAAGCCTTCCCCAATTTTTTGTTTCGGACCAGACGAACCATGGCATACAGAGACAAGACAGCGTGCTCCTCCAGGGTTCAGCACAAGCGACCTATTTGGTACTCGTGCTGATCAATTCCGACCGGCGACAGGGGAAGATATCCAGGTAAAATACAGAGACAAAAAGGAAGAAAAAGAAGAAGAATGGAAATAAAGCAGACACGACATTTTAATAAAAATCTATTATTCCAGGTACAGCTGACCGTGAGTTTCCTAGAGAATATCCATGGCATCACCAAACCCGTGGTGATAGAACGTATTACCTACTGTGGAGCATGTCAGGGATCGGGTTTACGCGCAGGGAAACAGCATAACCGAACGGTATGTGGCAGCTGTCATGGAACAGGGAAGCAGCCGGTGTCCTTATGTGGTTTTCCTATGTCTTCGGCATGTGAGACGTGCGGAGGGACTGGCTCTATCTTGACCGACGATAGTTTATGCGTTATTTGTCATGGCATGGGAAGAGTGCGAGAACACCATACCGTTCTGGTGGATGTTCCTCCCGGAACGGATAATCAAGCGCGGATACGTGTACCTGGCCAAGGGCATGCACCATGGAAAGGCAACGGCAGGTCGGGCGACCTATTTGTCCGTCTAAACGTAAGAATAAGAGAACAGGCTGTGTTAAGAATGACTTTTCTTTAAACGATCAGGTTGAGCCGTCTTCCATTTTCCAAAGACAGGATGCAGACTTATTTATCGATGTCAAGATTCCCTTTTACAAGGCTATTCTTGGTGGCACTGTGCGCGTTCCAACAGTCTATGGCGAAACAAGTGTGGGAATACCTGCTGATTCCCAACCGGGGGATCGTATCATATTGCAAGGTTATGGTATTCACCGACCTTCAAAACCGCAAGGGGACCAAATCATTGCTCTTCAAATAGAATATCCCAGGTAAAAAAGTCGGTTGGATAGGTTGGATCCATGTTTTTCTCGATATGTCGCTTACGAAATGCTTTCGTTTCTTTTTCGTTTTTTTTTTTTTTTTGCAGAACAATGACTGAGCAGCAAAAAGCGATTATCGAGCAATACGCATATCTTGTAGATTCAGATGAAAAAAGTCCAACCAATTGTTAGAGATCCATTTATTTTTGTTCAATGTGTGGATAGGCGATGAGGATGGTTAGAAAATGAGCTGAGAAAAATAGGATCAACGGCCGCTCGGTGCTAGGCTGATATGAATGCTTGCTTGTTTCTTTTGGCCCTCGATGGTCACGCCGAATCGTACCGAATTGAGCCCTGCAGGATCTCATCCTTGATTTGCTGTATGTAAATGGATGCTTCCTCGACAGTCATTTCTTTCCGTAATGGTCGACTTAAATCTTCTTCTTCGTCTTCGTCTTCGTCTTCGTTTAATTCTTCTGTGTTACTCGTTTGTTCCTTTTCTATCTTGCTTTTCTAGTTGGACGGCATAGGTTTTAGTAAGTTGTCTCTTGGTTTTTTCAACCTTCGTCTTGTCGATATACCTTGAGTGGCTCGTCAGCGACAACTTGTTTCCGTTTCACGTCTTCCGTTTTTTCGCGTTTTTTTGTCAGATAACGCGTGATACAGCCAGCTTGATTACTTGTGGTTTTCAATGACGATGTTTTTTTGTCCACAGATGGGAGAGCTTGCTTGATCGTTGCTGACTGGGTACGTTTCAAGAGAGGGGATTCCTTTAACAGCGGACTCTTTTCTTTGAGATCGCTTGTGGATTCCGGATGGATTTCTCCTCGTTTACGAACATTGAAACCAAACTTATGCAATGTGGACATGGATAAAGATCGTTTGGCGGGTTCCTAAAACAAAGAAGAAGTGCACCTGTGTTGTTTGCAATGAAGCCACCAGCCAATCACGGCGAGACAATTTTTTTTAGCAAGGAAGGCTGCCCCTTAGAGGAACCCCATCCATTGTGTGTACTCGCATAAAAAGACTCCATTGTCTTCTACATACAATTAAAACCATCTTTGCTGCTCAGAACAAAAATAGAGAAAAAAAGGGAAAGGCTTTGATGCTATCAACTTTTGCTCTCCTTACAATCGATGCATAAGCTGTCTTATGTAGAAGCAAAATACCATGCATTCATACTGAATACACTTAATTTCTTTTTCTCACGTTGCCTGTCCCTATTGCGGGCCTATATAATGTACCATGAGAGTTACAGTGGACAATGCCCAGATCCACCGTCCCTGGCTCCAGATATTTCCTGACTCGTTGAATCAGGACTTAGCGCGACGTTATTACTCGTACTAGAAAGCTAGGAGTTCAGTATTGACGAAAAAAGCAACAGGAGTCAATGGCGTTGCTTATCGTGGACTTGGAACCCACGCTTCCTAACAATAATGCCAGCTTCTTTGTATACAGTCTGTTCTCGAAAAGCTTCGACTGCTGTTGTACAGTCTTTTCTTTGTAATCGAGGCAGGGTGACACACAATGAATGCCAACCAAGAAAACGTGGACCTCACAGGATGATAAAATAGTGCAAAGGAATAAGAAATGGAAAGGAACGTACGCTACTTTTGGTAACTGTGCAAGAATCCGTCGTCTGAAGGAAATCACCGCGAAAAGAGCAAGTAGAGGCACTTTTAAACAAAGTATAGGAAACAAGCATAATTTCTAGGATGGACAAGATCATGACTTTTTTTTTTTTTTTTTTTTTTTTTTTTTTTTTTTTTTTTTTTTGGTTTGATTCGCACTATCTATTGTTTATGCTGTTTATTCTAGGCTTCCCATCGTTTCGCCCTATGGAGTCGATGAAAAGTATTTTAATCTTTCAGATATCAGTACTCTCGGTTGCTCTTCTAATGTCAATTTATTTTATCTTTGGGCGGATTCTGCGTAGAGCTGCCGGTAGGTCACTTCTTCAGAGAAGGATGACTGGGTGAAATGAGTGAGAATTCTTCCTACTTACCCACGACATGTGCAACCCTTCAATATGTGTAAAAGAAATTGACATGCGTCGTCTTAAAAAGGTGGCCGCACAAAAAAGATAGTAAGAATGGCATAAGAAACGCATATTCTACCGGATGGAACTTTTTAGCACGTTTAATTTTCCATTTTACTCTGCATGACAGGCATTTCCCCCATCAAAAGTGCCCCAAGTCATTATGTGGGCAAGTCTTGCAGCGAGCAATGGCATTCACGGTTAGAAGGCCCGCTTAATGAATAATAAGAAACAATTTTACCAATGGTGGGGGGAAAGGCAACAAAGATTAAAAAAAAAAAGGGCATACCATAGGGTGTCCCATGGAAACCCCAAGTCACGATAAGCGGCATGGCTCAAAGACGCTTTCTTTTCCAAGCTTGTAAGAACAGCATCATGGCTTCGCGTCGAGGCCAATTCATTGTCGTCGAAGGATGCGATCGCTCCGGAAAATCCACTCAATGTGAGCGACTCGTTCAACGGTTACAAGAAGAGAATCACAAAGTCCAACTATTGAAATTTCCAGGTAAAATGACCCTTTTACATCCTCATGAGGCAGCATTGCTATATCTTTTTTTTTTCCCGTTTTTCCCTTTCAAAAAGACCGCACGACACAGACAGGAAAAATGATTGACAATTATCTCAAGCAGTCCAGTCATATGAATGATCAAGCTATCCATTTACTGTTCTCTGCCAATCGCTGGGAAGCTGTGTAAGAAAAAAAAACCAAGTTGTTTACACTACATCTTGCTTTTGTTTTATTTTGACCTTTCTGCTATATTAATTTTCTCTTTCCTTTTTTATTTTGTGGGGGGTGGGGGTTATGTTTTTCTCTATAGTGATACCATGGCTTCGTTGCTACGCTCGGGTACGACTTTAATTGTTGATCGCTATGCCTATTCTGGTGTTGCCTTTTCATCTGCCAAGGCAAGGATTCCTTTCTTTGTGTGCCCTTTGTTATTTGTTTTTTTCCCCCTCTTTTCTTGACAACAAACCATATACCTCTTTTTAGGGCTTGGGTTTAGGATGGTGCAAACAACCCGATGTCGGTTTATTAAGGCCTGATCTTGTTCTGTTCCTGGATCTTCCCATTGCCGAAGCCGAGAAAAGAGGCGGATTTGGCGATGAGCGTTATGAGAAGAAGGAACTTCAAATCAAAGTACGAGAACAATTTATGAAACTAAAAGATGATCAATGGAAGGTAAAAGAAAAAAGAGAAAAAGGATACTACTCCAAAAGAAGAAACAAAGTTCAAAACATAAATGTAGGTAATTAATGCTGCCCAATCCACGGACGAGGTTCACCAGGCCATCTGGCAAACCATCCAACCATTCATTCACCAATCGGATCCGAAGGCGTTGCGTTATGATTTATGGAAGTAGAACATAGTTCTTTGTTGTTTTCTTTTAGTAGCAAACCAAAACAAAAAACTTCTCAGAAGTGGGCCAACCGACCTGTAGTTTTTTTCCTTTTGTTGTTTTATGCTTTTTTAGCTTTTTCTTTTTTATTTTGTGTTGACATATTGACGGATCCGGTCCAGCTCCTTGTGCACATCTCTTCTAGTTGGTCGCCTTCCAGCTTCTTCGGCACGAGGTGCGTTATTGAGTAACGTCGATGCAGGGGTCGATGACCCTGTCGGTGATCCTGGTGATCCACCGGATGCGGTCTTTTTAGTGATGAGAGATTGGAAAAAGTTGGCCAACACTTCATGTGATGACGAGGTTCCAACCGTGGGTGAGGTGCTTACTGCTCCTGGAGAGGATGCAGCAGGACTATTTGCACCTGACAACCGATCTATTGGATTTGTTCCGTTCGTCATTCTCTATAATAGGCAGATTAAAAAGTCGTCTGCGCGAAATAAAAAAGAAACAAAGTTCTTTGGGCGTACCTTATTCAAAGTCAGTTTATCGGCCGATGAATCTTTCTTATGTCGGCTTGGTCTTCCAGTATCATTTCCGTCAAAGCCAGCCCGAACGATATCAAGTGCGTTGTGTGACACTCCCAAAGGACCCACCACACTGGGCCGAGTGGCAGTGTCACCTGTACCGCTGTGACGTTGTACTTCTGGTGCTCGCTGAAGGGTATCGAAATGACGCTCATAGAAGAGCTGTTCATCCTCACACACAACGACTGGCGAAATATTCAATGGCTATATAAAAAGTATAAGTAAAACGAAAAGAGAAGTAGAATCCATCATTTTCGTCCTTTTACCTGTTCTTCTGTATCAGGGTCAGGTATCGCTTCTTCATAAAAACCTCGAGCGCCATGGGCTCCAGGTTGTTGCCTGTCCGCTAGCGCATCCATATCCGCATCCCAACCTTGATGGACACCGTCGCAGTCAAAACCTTCCTTTAGCACGCGAATTTTTCCCCATGAATCCCACCCCGATGGGACTAGTACCGTGTCACGCTCAACCACCTGGGCTTTGAGATGAAATGTGTATGACTTGGTCGCTGTTGTAAGCACTCGGTGGAGAATATACTGGCGAAGGTTATGGAAGGTGTAAGGATGAAGTGTAGAGGTGTAGAACAAGGATGCTCCGTCTGTACGAAAAAGGACATCAATTCATGAGATTCTATCTGAAACCCAGTTATCCTTCTATAATTTTCTTTGACTTACATTTCATGCAAATGCAGCGCAATGTCTGTTGAATAAAATCGAACTGATCGTCATTGTAATCTTGTGTTTGTTCAAGCATATTAAGTGCGTCACTCTATCATACAACAGCAAAAGTAAGGGATAGGGATTGCTGCAGAGCTGATGGACTTACTTTGCAGCATACGATCGCTAGAGGCACACCTAGATTTGTAGTCAGACAACCTTGTGTAAGTGGCAAGGTAACTTGATCTGCTGCTGTTGTCGTAGTCACTAGAGATGCGGGTGGAATAGAGCTTGTGGATGTTGATGCTGTCATCACGATGCCGTTGACAGGTTCGGTATAGGATTGCAAATAGTGCTCAACTTTGGGGACAGACGTAGATCCGGTCAGCGTCAGATTCCTTTCAACGGTATTGCGCTCTACCTTTTTCTCGTAGTTCATCCACCACAGCTTTTCCGCGACTCCACGATTCTCCGACAGTCCCTTCTTTGCATATTTCCTGAATGGCGTGTTGTAATACATTAAGCCATCGCTGCAATGACTCTAAAAATTGCCACGGCCGGGTCCAATCCAGGGCGATAATCACAAACGAATCTGCTAACGTCTCGGAGCTCAAGGCAAATTTCAATAAGGGAAGGTATTCAGGCGCAGATAGTCCTAGTTGGTATAAACCTAACCGTGCCATGGCTAAATCAAAAAAAAAAAAAAAGAACGCCGGGTTAAAGCAAGACCACGATACGAACAAGGCAACCTTCGTTTTCTTCGTCAGTTACATCGACAAAGCTATATCCTAAAGCCAGTGTATTGGAGTCGTCGTCGACCTGTTCAGGTACCATCGGGGTATAATTATTGCTTACGCCAAACGAGGCTGTAGGCACTTCGTCTGTCTCTGGCTGGGGTGCTTGTGGCCCCGGATCGTTTTTGAGATAATGAATGAGGGTGGATTTGCCACAGTTTGAATCGCCTATATGCAGAAACAGAGAGGGAGAAAGAGAAGGAGGAGGAAGAGGAGGGAGAAAAGGTGAAGCAGCAAGTCAGAACAAGCTACAACATGAAACATTCCGGCTATCTTTACCAAGAACGAGGACATTCTTTGTGTGCACCATTTTGGACGATGCCACTCCTTTCAGAATAGCCGACCAGATTTCATCTTTCTCGGTGCCCACCGTGAGACCTCCTGCCCCAGCAGATATAGAAGTCGTGGATTGGCTCTGTGAAGGTACTATAGGAAGTGAGGTGGAGTGGCTAGCAGGTGATGGTGCGATGGTCGCCATTGGTTCGACTAAGAAGAACTTAATGTGTCCTTAGGAAAAAGAGAAATAGTGAGTGAATGTCTGTGACGCAATTTTCCTAATTTCTAATTTTATTGGCTTTTTCATAGCGCTTGTGCATCTCAAGCCCACAGCAGAAGCTTTGACAGGTGAAGTAAAACAGTGATCACTGCTATGTACATACGGGTGTTTTGCATTAACATTTGCATCGATAAAGCACCGTTTTACTCCGGCAAACATGGTCTGATTTATTAACCGTGAATTCACTTGGACGAACTCAAGTTTTTCATGCAATAATCAGAGCAAAATCGTATGCAGAAAAGACTTGAGCAAGTCGATCTTCTTTCTATCTCACAATCGCATCAATCGGCGCTTATCCTATGTTAGCGATTTATTGTTGCTCAATGTTTAGGCATTTTCGTCGCCTCTACCAATGAGGCTAAGTTTTAGCCATATGCATAACGACGGCTACTTGCGGAGGAAGTTATTAAGCATCGTATCCAAACGATAGACAGGTCTTGTCCTTTATCTTAAAAAAGTCAAGGCTCCGCATCCTCCGATAATCCTCGTGTCAGGGAACTATTGCATCAGACATGGAAGATGAGACGTCAGGAAACGCTGTAAATTTTGCATGTGAATAACCCTAGTTTCTTTTCGACAGCCTTTGTAAGCAAACTGCGCGTTTCATGTGAGTTTCCCCATTACAAGTGTACCGAGTCTTTATTACTAGATCGACTCTTCTTTACGACAAAGATTTGCATCTGTATATTGTACCATAAGCTTTTTAGGTAGCATTAAAGCAATTTCTCCCTTTTTACGCTAATACATTGGACAATTTATCAATCGCTCATATTAGCCATTGTTAAATTTATGAGAACAGGCAGGTTGACTTTAGTCCACCTTTCATCGCTACCTCAACTGAGCAGATTCACATAGAGACTCGGAGACGTTCCTCGTTTAAGGCATCCAAGCATCTTTTTCATCTTTCTACACACATTGTCCAATGAAACACAGAGTAACAGTAGGGTACCATTATCTTTGATCATCGCTCATATGTTAACAGTGCACTATTACATGGTCTAAGCTACTTGTGACTTTTACAGAAGCATGCATTCAACCTGGATCTATTGTTATGCAAGCTGCAATGGCCAACACCCTTAGGGGACAGGGAAAAGCGGTCAGCACAAGAAGGGATGGTCATCGAAAGCCCCATGCTTTGTATACTACTTCAAAATAGGTCACTCATTTGCCCACATTTTGCAGATGCATTTATGCACCTACACACAAAACGCTATTGTCATTCTTCATGCAATTTCTTTTTTCTTTTAAGCATATCACTAAATGTACAAAAAGCGGATGATTTGATGTCTGCACTATGTCTTCTGCACCAGTAGGTTGTCAAATCTGCATCCCAGTGCAGAGATAGCCTAGAATGGACGGAGCGCTATCTCTTTATCATTGAAAATGACGGCTTAAATATCGCTGCGTTTATCCGGTAACTGGAAAATACAATAAGCAAGTGTGGCGGAATTCAGGGCGGGCTATTTACTGCTCCGTTGGCATCTACTGCTGTAGACCACTTTAACTTAATGTGCGATCTCCTGATACTTTGTCATAAAGTGTGATAAAAAAAAATAGCATGTACCTACAGTAGTAACTCAGCTGTGCTTTACTGCTTGTTTATAAAATCTATCTCTAGTAAATAACGGTTACCCTTCTTTCATTTATGCTACTGACGTCATTTGGCTGAAATTTCAAAGTGTACGTGGCGCGAATTCTCGATGGACTCCAGTTCGGCGCATTTCACGTTCCCATTAACAGGCATTCATGTACCGACGCAAACCGAAGAGAGTCGAGCGACCTGTGTTTCCGAACACCATTGAGGAATTTGGATATATAGTTAAGGAAAATGGAGAAATAAGAAGCAAAGAAAATGGTACAACAAGAAAAAAAAAGAGATTGAATCTATACTTGTCAGTCTGATTGCAAAGGCAACTAGACACACCATATGTTTTTGAGGTCATTCCTAAAGATCAATCTTACAATGAGGCGCGTTATAAGGCTTTCATCGGTATGTTATGATAATGGCAAGAGCCGGAGTTCAACCATTTTGCAGATCTAGTGGGCGATCTGGTTGAGGAACGATTGCAGAATAACTTAGGGTTTAAGAAGGTTATTGTGCCTGTCAATGCCGATCCAAGCAAGAATGAGCCACACAGTTATATTTACATGACGTGAGCGACAATCAGCATGAATGATAAGAAAAACTTATTTTCTTTGCTAGACCGAATGCTTTGACCACAACGGATAAATTGGCGATTCTCTTCCCAGGACACAATAATCGGTAAGTGGCGCTAGCGAGGAAACGAGAGCAAAGCACGTTTTGAAAAAGAAAAAGAGAAAAAGAATTTGATCTAATTGATGCTGCAGTGTTGGACAATGGAGCAAAAGAGCGATGTGTGATGAAAACATTGAGGTAGGGAAATAGATCACATTTAGATTGGATTTTTTTTTTTTTTTTGCTCAGATCATGGCTTACAGAGTGGCTCGATGATTCATGTGTCGCGTTTGCTTCAATCGCAAGGTTACGAAATGATCTTGCTTAATTCCAATGGCAATTTCTGGGTGAATAACAAAACTTCTGTAAGGTTGGAGAGGGTATGTCGGATCCTTGTGTAAATCCTTGTACTTTATGCAGGATACCCTTCCGATGTCCTGTAATACTCAGTTTGCGATCATTCCAGGTAAGCTTACAGAACGTTTCTCCTTACCATTGTCATGATCATTAACTTGCATGCATACTGCAACAGAAAACGACACCCCCGAGGCGCACTGCGAGTATGTGTTCCGTCGATTCATCAGGTGGGGATAAATTGACATGCTCCATACAACTTTATTCTGACCTGCAGATTCTGAATAGCAAGGCACAAGCGAACAGAATGGCTGTCATTGCGAATGGGTGGGGTGGATCTAACTTTACCGATCTATTGAATAACCACTGTGAGTCATGTGTTAATAGTGTTTTTTTTTCTTTTCAGGATTTATTAATTTTCAGTCACACAGTTGATTTTATTAAGTCTCGGGTACGGGCTGTAGCAATCGCTAACAGTACCCATACGTTGGACCTTATTCACGGCAGTGACAAGCGTGCATGGATGATTGATGTAGGACATACCTATCTATTGTTACTTTTTTTTTCCCTGAAGATCGACTTACTGTTCTATTTCTATAGAATGTAGTCAACTGGAGTGTTGGTCAAGAAGCCAAGGGCGAGGTTATCAATGACCGACGATTTGGATGCACATGTTTGTCTGCAGGTAAGTCTAATATTCTACGGGTCAGGTGGGTGTTACAGCATTTGTTTGACGGAGATTTTCATTTCTAAAAGCTGTGGAGCTCGCCGATTTTGTATTGCCAAGTTGTTTACCTGAGATGCTACGTTTCATCGGAGTCAAGATGGGAGATATTACAGAGGAAGAAAATGAATCGAATGGAGAAGAAGATGGGAAATTGACGGCGGAGGAAGAGGCAGAGGTAGCAGCACATCTGAATGTAGTGAGCATAGGTTGAAGTGATGGCGATCGGGGTCCCTGCGTCATGAAGGAAATAGGCTGATGGGATATGTATGTGTGTGTATTTTTTACACTTGCATGATTGGTTGTTAAACTTTTTTTTTTTCAATATCACCATTTGAAGTAAAAAAGATGGTTATTGATAAGCAACAAAACAACAAAAAAACTTCGGAGTGGCGAAAGAGAAAGCTAATCGACGGGGAATGCTGCGGTGCGACAATGCGGACGGCATGACTTTGTGAGTTGTCTTTTTAGTTGTCAAAAATTGTTGTGAGGCATTCCAAAATAAAGGGTACCATTGTCATCGTGCAACTAGCTATAGGTAGTAAGGTTTCGAAGCACTAGAAACCTTAATAAGGATTCTTTGTCTTTTGCTTGGCGTAATGAAAGCGCGCGACGGCTGATTTTGGATTTGTTTCTTTTTTGGGGGAGAGAAGAAAGAGAAAAGAGAGAAAAGATTGAAAGGAAATGGGGGAGAAGAAGGTTTGTATTACTTTCCAAAGTGCTTCGGTCTATCCTGGGCTGATACACTTTGCTTCTTTTGTTTTAGTTTTGCTGCGCAGTCCACTCTGCATCATTATGCAGCACTTTTTCTTCTTTTCACGGTGGCATTATTTGCATCGAATATAACCACTTCTAGAGTTGTTTTGCTCAACATAAAACATATTTTATTTGAATGACAGAAACCAAAACATTTGCAAGAGACACTATCCAAAAAAGAAAGGAAAAAAGAAAATAGAGAGAGAGAGAGAGAGATAGATGATAATGAATGTTATGCAGAGTATAAGGATATTCTTAAAGTCCAAAAATGGGGTAACCTTTTTCTTTTTTTTCTTTTTTCACATATCCTTTCGGGACCAAGGTCTTTCTCTATCAGGGCGATGTTGAATGACCCCCTTGAACTCAGTTTTTCCACAATCACAATTCACACCACGAAGGGGTGGCGGAAAGGAAGGGGAGAGGGAGAGAGAGGAGAGGGGGGGGGAAGAAGGGCAGGGAATGGAACACACACACACACACACACACACACACACACATACACAAAGAGAGACAGAGAGACAGAGAGAGAGACATACACAACTCACACACGCACCCCGCAGAGAGAGAGAGAGATAGAGAGAGACAGAGGGCAAAAAGGAGGTTTTTTTTTTCAGGGGGTTAAGTTGGCGGATGATCTCCAATCTCGGGTCATCAACAAAAGCCAGCTTTTGTTTACATGAATGTGACAAGTTCACGAGGCTTGAACTCCAGATAAAGCCATTTCTTGTGTCCATTCCCTTTTAAAGCATTAATGCTACAGATGACTTGTCTGATGAAAGATAAGTTTCTTTCAGTTGTGTTTCTAATCCTCTCGGCATCCTTTTTGCCCCATGCCACTTGATATCATTAAACAAAGAAGAACAAAGGAAAGAGGAAATAGAGAGAGACCTCAAGAACAAAATTTATACAAATGGGTTACAGTACAAAGGGTAGAAATAAAGAAACAGAGATAGAGAGAGGGCGCAAAATCATCCAAAGGGGGTTGATCCGATCCGTCTTTTTTTTTTTCTTTGCTTGTTCTGACTTCAAATGGCATAGTGTACCCAGAGAGGCGTTAAAGAATACTTTGGTTGGTTTCTAGTATAAATAAATGCAGGTAAATACAACCAGTCTGCAGCATAGACAGTAAACAGTACACACATATATATACAAAAGAATCAATTCCTCCTTTTTTTTTTCTTAATCCGCGGTTCAAACACTTTTTGATCTTGTCATTCTCCGCTGATTCACCATTTAAATATCCCACACTCATCTGCCTCTTCTTCTTCTTTTTTTTTTGTTTAAAAACCCTCCTTCTCTTTCGATTGTTCTTCTTCAGTCTTATTCTACGCTGTGGTAAGCACTCTAAAAAAGACAAACCGAGACAAAAGGATCATTTGGTTAACTTGCAGCATTTACGCACGGATAAACAGCAGCATTTTCTAATACCTGTCGTACACACACACACACACACACACACGTATATCCTATATACATACACGCACTTTACATCACAACGCGACACTGATACACATACGCACGCACGCACACATCCACACATCCACACATCCACGCACATTCCATATATATTCTATATTTAAATAGTATAGCTTACATAGCATGGAAGGCATCTATCAGAGTAGTTTATATTCTTCAGCACCTTATGTCATGCAACCTCCCACTGATCATCCATCTTACCATTATCGGCCCAGTGCATTTTCGGATGCCCGATCCGCCTATCAGCCTACACTGTCGCACTCTCAAAGTGATGATTATATGAACGCGTCAAGTACAACTACAACCAGTGCTACTGCTACTGCTGCTACTACTATGACTACTACTGCTACTACTACTACTACTACTACTACAGCTGCTGCTGCTGCGGTGGCGGCGGCTGCCTGGACGACTTTGTCACCTGATCTCCCCTGGAATTCAAGTGGCCCCTCTCTCCCGCCGTCCGTTTCGTCTTCGTTTATGACAGGGGCTCGCCCTGGATACGGAGGTCCCACCGCTTTCGGTCCGACATCATCATCCATCCCTGGTTTATCAAATGCCATCCAACGTCCAAAACTGACTACCACGGTCTGGGAAGATGAAGGCACGCTTTGCTATCAAGTGGATGCAAAGAGTATCTGTGTGGCCCGTCGTCAGGATAACGACATGATCAATGGTACCAAGTTACTCAACGTGGTCGGCATGTCCCGAGGCAAGCGAGATGGTATTCTCAAGAATGAAAAAGGTCGTGTCGTAGTTAAGGTCGGTGCCATGCACCTCAAAGGTGTATGGATTACTTTCTCGCGCGCCAAGGATCTGGCTACGAAATTTAAAATTGTGGACCTCCTTTATCCCTTATTTGTTGAGGATCCCTCCGTCTTCCTTTGTCACCATTCTCCAGCAACCAGTTCCAGTCATGGAAGCACGAACAATCATCATCCCAACAGCCATAGTACGGCTAATCCCAGTATGCCCATCATGATGCCCACAAACACAACTCCCCCAAGAGCCCTTGGCAGTTTTCATTATCGTCCGGACCATTATGGTCTAGACATGCAAAGTTGGGATCGGTCCTATCCGACTTCGTTGCCCAGTATCACAAGCACACAACAAGAACAATGTAAGTCTCCGATAAAAGAAAAAGCCGGGAAGGATTCCCCGAAGGACAATCCGTTGAACTCATTTTTTTTTCTCTTTTTAGTCTATCGACAGCCCAGTCTACCCAGTGGCAGTTGCAGTCCTGTACCGGGAACCATTGGACAGATGATGTCGTCTGAAGAGAATGATATGTATCTCCTAAACCATCCATATGAATATCGATCGATGCGATCTTCCTTCTCTGGGTATCTTCCTGGACCACCTTCTTCATTGTATTCAGAACATGATCATACGGATCCTTCGGTTTCCTATGATTCTTTCCCTCCTACACTTCGCAAGCTGGATATTAAAAATGAGGAAGCTTTGGCCGAGGATGATCGGGAATCAGCCAGAATCGATTTCCCCACCAGCCCACCACCGGAATCCCAGCCGCAACCTACCAGTATGAAGATGGCTTGTAGAGACCAATTTCTTGTATCCACCACAAATGCATGGTCACCTTCGCTTACTTCACCAAGCATGTCCACTTCTTCCGATGTAGATTCCTCTCGGTCCACAACAGGTAAACATACTTTCCCTATTACCAAAAAAAAAAGGAAAAAGATTGGATACTGACCTCCTATTTCCTGTTTCCCTTGTGTCCCAGTAGGTGGTACCAAGCCTCAAAGTCTCGTGATGGTCCCGAGACGCCAAAAGGAAGAAACGGATAAATTGCCAACTAAAGCGGGCAGAAAACGGTCCGCCGTGGCGGCGGCGTCTTCAGCGGAATCTAAAATGTCGCGGAAACGTGTCAAGAAGTCAGCAACAGCATCAACAGTAGCAACAGTGGATGATCGTTCATAATCCCAAAATAACCACTTCATCCATTGGCCTTTCCCTTTTCCTCTATATCTCTCTTTCTCTCTCTCCAACAAAAAAATAATCACTTTACATATAACGCAACATTCACACACACACACACACACACACACACACACACACACACGGCACGGACAAGGAGCTTAATTCACCCTCTTCCTTTTCTTTTTCTTTTTCTTTTTCCTCCCTCTTCTTTCTATATATATATATTATATATTATATACCACGCACACAAGCAACACACAAACACACCAATGCAAACTACACAACTTCGGCAACACACACACAAAAAAAAAGAAACACAAAAATGGATTTTCGCAATCATCAAAAAACTTGGTTTTTTGCTTTTTTTTGTTTTTTTCTACTTTTTGGGTATTAAAAAATTACATGTAAACCAATGAGTTCCATTGCGCAAGTATTAGATTTTTGATTCTTGAGAAAGGGCAGAAGAGGGCTAAAAAGGGTAATGATTATGTTTGTCTCAGATTACAAAGGAATGATGATTGGATGATTTGTGGTGTGTGGCGCGGTGATACAAGTATTTAAAAAAAGCCACAACTAGGCTGCTGGGGGCCTGACAAAGGTAACCAGTGTTACGCATAACCCAAAATAATCCCTTCCATCTCTTTTTTACCCTTTTTTTTTTTCTTCTTGTTCTTCCTCCTTTTTCTTTAACTTCTTCTATTCCATTCTTACCCCTCTAAAAGCACAAAAAAACATAAACAGCTTACCGCCCCCGCGCTTTGAATTAGCTACTCATCATCTATATACTCTCTCTCTCTCTCTCTCTCTCTCTCTCTCTCTATCTCAACTCAACTCATCACTCACTCACTCACTCACTCACTCATTCACTCTCGTTGTTTTCTTGATTAGCCCTTCTTCCTTATTTTTTTTTATCCTTGATTGTTATTTATTATTAGTTTCGGGGAAAAAAAAGATGACTTCCCAGATGCCTTCACCTCAGCCACACACTAAGCATGACGCCTCCATCTCTTCGTTATTGAACGCCAAACAATCATCCGAAGAAGAAGACGACGAACAACAGAGACGAGATTATTTACCAACACCAGTGACTCCAGCCAATGGATTTCCCACTTTACCTTCCGAAATGGTCAATTATGGCTCATTTGCAGTACAAAAAGAAAAGAAACCTTCTTCTGCTGCTTCCTCGGAGAAACCCTACGCTTGTCACGAATGCGACCAAACATTCAGTCGTCCACATAATTTGAAATCACATCTTGCTACCCATTCATCCGAAAGACCCTTTCAGGTACTACCCAAAAAAAATTATTATTATTGTGGGTTATCCAGATGACTAAAATAGGCCTGATGCTTTTTTTTTTTTTTTTTTTTACTATAACACAGTGTGAAACGTGCAAACATCATTTCAGACGCCATCATGATCTCAAACGACATCAAAAATTACACACAGGAGAGCGACCTCATGTATGTAAAGTTTGCCATCGATCATTTGCTCGACTCGATGCATTGAATCGTCATCAACGTGCTGAAGGTGGCACGGCCTGCAGTGCAGCGCATCACCAACACAAAAGTCGTACGAGCGCCACGCCCCCTCCGACCAAGCAAACACCGCCTCAGTCGCCGCCATCTCCGCCCGTTCCTCGCCGTGCTACGACGGCCACCAGCACCACCACGACAGCAAGCACCACCCGACCTACCATTCCACAACTCAATATTCCTCACCCTGCTTCTCAGCCATTCCCAAACGAGATATATCCCGCACCACCACCGCCACCACGATTACCCACACCCTCCACAAACCCCGCCAACAACGCCATTCTCCCTTCACCCAATGCCTTACCCACAATCTCCTCAAGTCCAACCTTGACCCCACTCTATGTCAAGCCATCGACAACCACCAGTAGTACTCCCTCTCCTCCCACACTCGATCGACGATTACCACCTCTCGGTAGAGATTGGGAACAGGAAAATAAGGATCTAAGGCAGGAGCTTGCGTTAGAGAAAAACAAAACCGATCAACTGAAACAACGTATCCATGATCTAGAAATCGAAGTAAGTTTTAGCACTTGTCCATTTTCAAATAGTTTTTTTTTACTGACCCATTCTTTTACTTCTTCCTTGTTTGTTGTTTTCTACTCTTTATTAGAACAAGGTATTACGGTCTCTCATTGTGGGTAATCAAAAACGAAGTCAAGACGAAGATGATGATGATGACACACGTACAACTACCAAGAAAATTAAAAATGATCATTTATAAAAAGCCCAAAAATTTAAAAAGCAAAAAGAAAGAAAAAAAGCTAAACATGTCTTTTTTTCTTTAGTATTACTGCCCGATCCAGTGTGTCTTTCCCTAATCTAAAGATGAAAAAAATAATAGGATCAGATTTGAAAAACCAAAAAGAAAATCAACATTCGACTTTTTATTTTTCTTTGTTTCTTTTTTCCTTTTTTGCCCCAATTGGTTTATATCGATCGAATAAGAAAAGAAAACAGGGAAAGATACAAAGCAAAAAAAGCCAAAAAAAAAAAAAAGTTAAGGGCGATGAATCCCAATTCTGTCTCCTTCACTGTCTCTTTTTCTCCCAAATGACAAACATACCTAAGGAGAGAGACACAATATCCAGTTTATCGGATTGAAAAACTTTGTTTTATTTTTGACAAAACAAGTAGGAAAAAGGGGATTGGCTTATTTTACCTTGTAGACAAAGTTATCCTTAACTTTTGCCAAGACTTGCCTTATTTTCCCTTATCGATTCAATCAGAAAATAGTGTTTATATTTTAATGGAGGAGGAACAAGGGAATGAGGAAAAAAAAAAAAAAAAGAAAACAGAATAAACGCAATGATGCATTATCTTTGTTTTGCTACAAAGGAACATCACCATCATCCGAAAGTTTGGCGCCATGGAGAAAAAAAATGTCTTGTATCATTTTTGGTCATTCTCCATGTTCTTTGTGCTGCCCTCCTCCTTCCCTTGCTTCCTCCGTTCCTCCCCCAGATGTTTTTTCGTTTTTGGTTTTGGTGTTGAATGGTGCAACCTATTTCCGAAAAGACATAGTACAGAATTAGGAAAAGTAAAAAAAAAAAAAAAACAAAAAAAAAAAGAGCGAGGAAGGATTAATTCGCGCATAAAGAAAAAGAAAAGAGATATATTAACATGTCAAAAGGACATTGAAGAACCTTCAACAACATGGTACACCTCTGTTTCTCTTTCTCTCTCTCTCTGTGTGTGTGTGTGTGTGTGTGTGTGTGTGTGTGTGTGCGTGCATCCTATTTTCCTTTCTCTGCTTCCCCTTGTTGATAACCCCGATTTATGCGCTGCATGTTTTTTTCTTTTCTTGTCATCACTCTCTTCCCATGCCATTTTGGGATCATTGACGTCCTTCATGAATGGATGGAAGAAAAACCACAATGGGAACCTCGCTATAAAACAAAATTCGGGGAACTCCAGACCACGACTCTCACAGAGAAAGAGATGATCCAAGGGAAAAAAAAAATCAGAGAAGATGATCGGCGCGAAAAAAAGGAAATCAAGCAAGGGAGACAGTCCTTTTTCTTTTTCGTCAAGATGACAATTGCTCCATTTTCATTGGTCTTTAACATGGCGAATGCATGGATCAGGATCTGGGAACTCGCATAAGCCCTTTCTTTCCTTCTAGTTAAGTTCAAGATAAAGTTTGGATTGGTGTTGGAACCGACTAACAGAGTTCCAAACGAAAACAACAACAACAACAAGAAGAAGAAAAAGAAGGAAGTGAATGAGCCATTTTTTTCTCTTTTTGTTTATCATACAAAGTAACAACATGGGCTGATATTACTCATCCTTACCCACGTAGGAAAAGTGTCCTACTCCTCCCCAGTCATGTTCCTATCGGATGAACTCGCATTGTAATGATTCCATGATCCATCCAACATATTTAGTATGAGAGGGATGGTTTGTTTATGGATAAATGTCAAAACAACTGTGTCATATTTAACTTTTTTTTTTTTTGGTTCATCATGTCATGGAACCCAGGGACTCTTTGCCATGGATAACCGGGGATGATGCAAGTCTATAGACATAACAAACATCCCTTCTTTCTCTCTCTACCCCCGTCTTGGCTCTTTTCTCTCCGTCATTCAAGGATTATGTTCGAGAAAGGAAAGTAAATCCGCGATATCTTCTGGATCGATCGGCTGATCGACACTCCTCTGCGCCGCTGTCACTGCATCCCGAACATACAATGGATCCCGCATACCGGTAAATACAGTACCCACTTGCTCATGAGCGAGCAAGAACCTTAACGCCTTGATAGATAGAGGAGAATGAATCCCATCCTCGCTCTGCTTCCCCATAGAAGGACATAATGCGCTCATGATTCGGTCCAATTCACTATTTTTCCTTAGTGTATCCATATAAGCGTAGGACACAATATTATCCATCAGCACATCAACACCCTATAATAACCCCCATCCCGTTCAATGTCATCAGTATGACAAAGCCAACGTGCAGCTTTGGCTATGCGTGCCTCACCTGTTGGTATTTGGTCATCCAGTCAACATAAGGTTTTTGTTCTTCTGCCGGTAACTGGTCGACAAAACCCTGCAGTTCTTTAATATCTTTTGCCACCGCTGGCTTGACCTGTCGCAAGAGATAATGCTGTGTCGCGAAATGATTCTGTGCCAAACGAGTCAAATTCTCCGAGAGAACCTAAGAAAAAAAAAAAAAGATTGGCTTCCATGTTTCTTCTACCATGTTCACTTTTTTTTTTTAAAAAAAATATACATCCTTACCTGGCCCCATACAAATTTGGCTGTCAAACTTTCCTCTTCCACAGGCACTACAATGGTTTCTGTATTAGTAAACTAAAGAGGGCTCTCTTTATCGCCAGGGAGGGGGATTTCATTGATGGATAACTTTACATTCAGAGGCCATTTCTGCTTCTAACTTGGACACTTGTTCGAAAGAACGTGTCATCGTTTCCATCAATTCATGCTCAGCTAACAGGACAGAAAGAACAAGTGTCAGATCATCATCCGTCCTGATTTTCCTTTATCGTTTTCCTTCTTACCAGACACGCCATTTCCCATGGTATGATTAACCAGCATGCGAATTTTACCGTTCGCAATAGAATTTAATGGACGATTAGTCATCACAAAGATATCATGTTTCTAAACTTTTTGTATTAGGCCAATGTGTGATCGACAAAGAGAGGGGAAGAAATAAGAAAATGAGATGCCCTATGTCTAACTTACCTTGGCTACATCACTCACACTATCAGAGTTCAGGATAGCTTCACGTTCAAACAGATTAAAGGGTACCTCAACAGCTACAAAGTTGGACAGGTTTTTACAGGACTGCAACACTTTCGAGAGGGATACATGATCGACTGCCAGTGGAAGTGCCATGGAATTAGAACAGACACCATAGCCTCCGATGATACCTAGGATAGCCAATCTTGTAAGACAAATGGTTTAACCATTGAAAAAAAAAAGGTCAAAACCAATAACTTACCGCTGTCCACCTGTGAATCTAGAAATTCAAAGGTCTCTTCGAGGTCTTTATATAGCTGTGCTGCAGTATAACGCTGAAAGCATAGAGAAAAAAAAATATTTCATCAACTCCAACCATCATCATCTTGTTTCCTTCTTACTCTATTTTTTGCCATTAACATGCGTTCGGGTGCATTGATCATGAAGATATCCAATTTTGATGTTTTTAGTCTATCCAAAGAAGCCTTGATCTGTTTCTCTAGTATGCTTGGGGCAATCGAATGGTAGCTATGATCGTTGATCTGTATATAATCATTATTTGAAGGATCAATGTCGGCCGACGTGAGATAGCCCGCTTTTGTTACAAGCGTGACAGACTAAGAAAGAAATTTGAGTTTATTGCCTAAATATTTTTGTTGTGATTTGTTCTAGCTTGGATGCTTTACCTCTCTCTGGATTTGCTTTGATGATTGCAGAGCAGCCAATGTTTCACCAAGGACGGCCTCTGAGCGGCCTAATTATTCGAAGCTTAGGAAACAAAAAAAAAAATGGCAACAAACTAACAAAAAAAAGCTTACCGTTCTCAAAGTTGGCAGCCGTATCGATAATATTGACGCCGTTTTGGAGAGCATTGCATAGGGCTTCTGCATGCTTCTCGGTAGAAACACGGTAAGCACCAAATCCAACGCGAGACACGGTTCGATCAAGTTTCGGAATGACCCTATGGGGAAGGGTTGACGTGGCGTAGGTCCGTCGAACTAACGCAAGGCATTGGGCGTGGCCATGTCTCCACATCTGTTCCTTTTTGGCGAGAAATGAGAGAATGAGCCTACTTTGCGGGGAAATGGCAAGGGGTCGAGTGGCTTTTCAAGTGTGGCAAAGGAAAAAAATTGGGCTGCTTGAAAAAAAAAAAACCTCCAATGCGGTCTGTAAAGTAGCTTTGTCCGTTTGGATACCTCACGGTACCAGCAAAAAGAACGACGCCACTTAGGTCATATAGTTATATGAAAAAAAAAAAAAAGGCACCGGGTATAACGACCTTTTTATTCTTTAATCATTAAGCGCAGAGCATGGATCATTTCCCCATGGCAATATGCAGCGTCCCATAGCCGCGTTCGATAAGAACAGAAATAGAAACAAGCAATAAGATGTCCTGTCAAAGGCAACCTTTAGAGGTCTGAGTAACCGTTTTGATTGGTCTTCATGAAGGGAAATAGATGGCAGTAGTAACAGGAGGAGTATAAAATGAACGGAGTGGATTGTATCGTTGCATACAAACCAACGGCATAGTCAGCAATGACAAATGTACTAATGCTTTCGAATATCCCGTCGTACAAAATGATCTTTCACCAGTTCCATGGCTAGGAAAAAAAACCATCTCTAGGGTAGTAGATTCTACATGTTCTTTCCGGTACAATATGTCAAGAAGCTAACATTCTATAATTTCAGAGAAGCTGCTAGCCTTTGGTTCACTGCGAGCAAAAGATAAGGAAGGAGATGATGCGGTATATGGGTTAAATCTATGCCCGATTGATTTTGTCCCGGAAGAAAAATCTTCCCTAGTCGAGGGAAAGAGACGTAAAGAGATGTATAAAACCATTGAAGATTTGCTTTCGGTGGGAATAATCGGAAAGAAAAAGGTCCAAACGGTGGACATATCCAAATCGGGTTATGCGGAAAGTGAAAAACATCTAAGACAGCATGAATGAAAACCGATAAATAGCACTCCCGGATGAAAAAGGAAAGAAGTATATAATATAGAGTTTGGGTGTATTGGTGTGTTTGACGATCCTCTTTTTTTTTTTTCTCTTTTAGCGTTTCCCTTCTTTCTTTAGTATTTCATGATGGGCTCGTCATTTAGCAAGAATCGGAAAAGCAATAAGGTGTCACAGCTTGAAACGGTCAGTTTCACACGACGAAGCAGTAAAGCGTCGAATAAACAATTCTTACGCCTGATCGAAAGCATACGATCAACTGCTTCTTCAAAACCATCATCAAAGCAACGCTATTCCATGGAGAATGACGATCGAAGCTTAGCCGACACCATTAGTGAACAGTCCGAGGTATCCAATAGAAGCGCACCCAAGGCCATTCAGATCCGTATCCAACGTGGAAACGGCTTGGGCAATCACACTCACGATTCATTTGAATCCGCCGCTGCCGCTGCCGCTGCCCAAGCAACGGGATATATGGATGTTTTAGACGACGAAGAGGCCGATGTTTCCGGTTCGCCTCGCGTACCAACACGACCAAGGACGCCTAGTCCTCTTTCTGGATCCTTGAACGTTACTAAGATGGAAAATGGGCAGTCATCGGAACGATTGTTCTGCAACCAGCAATCAGACTATCCACCTCCTTTTATCAAGCCCGACAAAACCCAGCATGAAGATATGACGTTAGAAGAATTTCGACCCCGTTGGCTGAGTGAGAGAGTTTATAAGGATCTCTTCACCTTACCCGAACGAGATCCGGAACGACGGATGGAACGAGACAGGTATTTTGCCCCAATAAAACAAACAAACAACGTAACTTACCTGTTTTTTGTTGTTTTCCGGTTTATCGAAACAGGGCGTTACGATTGGCAAGTCTGCTTTTTTTTTTTTTTTTTTCTTGCCACAACACGCGACACCTTTTTTTTTCTATGCTGACGAAAGAAGATCTACGTTTTCTATTTTTTTTTTCTTTTTATATAGCATTACCTGTTCAAAAAGTCATGGGGAACAAACCACATGGTACCGTTACATGAACCCAGCCTTATCATTCAATGGTACTGCTCGACAGGTGACAGTGAACTGGATGAAATTCCACTTGTTGTTTGGTAACACCAATCATAAACCATTTTAGGTATCTGGGCTGTGGAGACAGCGTTGGAATTTCCTCAAGCCCAAGTGATCGGCATCGACTGTGAAACAGCCACCATTGATAGCCTTTCCACGCCGGTACCAAACTACTGTTTCCAACATGCGGTCATACGGGATGGTTATACTGGACTGGAAAACATCAAGGACAATATCGTGGATCTTGTCATGATCAGAAATGCCTGGTTCATCAATGCTCCAGAAAAAAGGTGGATGGATACGCTACGCGAAGTATACCGGGTTTTACGACCAGGAGGATGGATAGAAATCCATGAGATAGGTAATTACATATACATATGGATAACCTCTTTTCTTCTTTATTCACCTGACTCTGTTTCTACTCTTGAAAAAAAAAAAAAAGACTTGAAGCTAGAAACAATGTCTTATGCGCCTTATCTGGAGCGTCTTGGCGAATGGTTAAACACTTTTTTAGAAGCCATTGGCATCAGGGCCGACACGATAAGAGATATCGGTCAATTTTTAGACGATACGGGTTTCGAGCATCCCAGTCATCGACTTGCGTGCGTCCCCGTGGGTGAATGGCATCCTGTACCAGGTAGGATTTATCCTTATTTATGATAGATTGTGTAAAACCAAAGAAAAAGGGCAGGATTAACCTAAATCGACGAAAAATGTAGCTATTAGGGAGTCAGGGTACCTTTACAAAGATCTACTGGAACGACGCTTTAGAGAAGCAAAAAAATGCATCTGCGAATCTGCACAAATAGACGAAGAAGAGTACGTTAATACGGTGGCAATTGCTATGGAGGAGTGTAGCTCTTCCAAAGCGAGCGTCTGTCTGTTCTGTTATTCCGCACAGAAACCAACTTTGTCCCCATCTAAATAGGGATTCTGCTTTTGTTTGTTTATTGTATATAGTTTTTTACTTAATGTTTATACCGGCATGTAGATTTTAAGGATATAAACGGACAACGCTGACCGTCATTTGTAAAACAATTCCAGAAAAAAAAATAATTGGTGGTTGTCGATGCCTTTTATCTGATCTCAAGATATAAGTTGATCACGGTACAAGTTAGATATACTGCTATCCATGCATAGCCAAATAGCCTCGACATACGATAGCCATTGAGGGGTACAAGAACGAGGGAAGATATCAGTACAATTAAAAGGCCGGTGGCAGAAACAAGGATTGTCGAAGACACATCTATGGCGTACGGTTCTTGCCGCTGTGATGTTACATACGTTGCTCCGATACCAATGCCTAACATTATATCTATGCGACATGTTATTTATCATTGTCAGAACTGCAATGTCGTAGTCAAACTTACTTAACATCGGACCACCAAAGCACGCGCTGATAGCCATCATGGGATATCCCATTTTGGCCATGGTAATATTGGCTACAAAGTCGCCTAAACTGTTTCCCTACGCTCGGCTATATATCACTATCGAAAATGGAAGGTTCCGTCTACGTACCAGAGCAAAAACTGTAAGACCAAGGATGGCTTCACTAACTCCTAGGGCCATGCCAACCGCTTGAAGGACACTCACAACTTCATTAGCAATCAGATAAATCCATACGATGGCGATGCCAAAGCCAACGAAACACATCATCCAGTATAACCGTGGCTGCTTCACTGGAGATGTGGTCAGCTTAAATGCAACGGATGTTGCTAGGCCAACAGCAGTAGCAACCGGAAGGATGATCGCAGGAGGCAACATGCCATTCAAGGCAAAGACCAATGCCACAAATACTGGTGCACAGATAAGCTGTATCGCTGTAAGCCATTGGCTCCAGCTCGAGGCACTTTCGTGCATCGGGGTCATTTCCAAGGGATCATCCTCGGCAATATCCTGAAGCATAGCTAACGCATCATCGTCTAGCGCAATTCCGTTTCCACGCTTCACCATGTCTTCTTTAACAACAGGTAACGTGATGGCCAAGAGGAATATGATGGGCACGGATATCACGGAGCTCACTTTGCTATGAACTGATTTTTTTTCGAAATTGATCAGAGACGGGAAAAGATGAGGATAGACATCATGTAGATGAAGGCGCCATGCCTGCAAAGGAAGTTTGAATCGCGTGTACTGGGAATATGTCGTTGCAGTAGCGTCCGAGCTTAGTGAACGAACCGTCCCTGATTGCGAGTCTGCTTCTGAAGATTGCTCAGTTCCGGTAGGAAGAATGCGAGCCGTTAGTGGAACCTCCATAAGACGATGTTCAGGTTGTGTGCGCGAGTAATGTTGATGCCCTCCGATATGGAATCGTGGATTAACGCGTTGTAGCGATTTTACAACATCTTGGAACTACGAAAAAAAAAATGAATGTTTCCATCCACTTTTATAAATCTTTCAACCAAGATACTTACCTCAATAGCAGAAAAGAGCGATGTACGGACACGTAGTTTTGGATGAGCTGCACTTCGACGGTTGGTATAATCCCCACGGAACCCCTCGGTTTCAAAACCTTCGTCATATAGTTCCATTTCATCTTCCTGTGTTTGAGGGACTTTATCCTAGAATTAGCGGTCTAGATGATGGTGATTTGCAATCCTACCATCCCACGTATTTCCACGTAATAGACCATCCACATCCATTCCAGTCTCTTCGTATTCTAGTCTCGCTCTTTCCACCAGATTGCGATAGTTAGATCGTCTTTTCATGTAATAGTTGCCTCCAACCACAACGATTACATAGAATATGTAAAATAAGATAAGCATGATTGCTTCATAAATGTGTATCAGTCCATCCGCAACAATACCCATCACCAGACAGATGGCCAGTGTAAAGAAAGAAACGTCGCGCAAAAAACTGAATCTTTTGGCACGAAACGGTTTGATGGCACACATAGACCTATTCGTTTACCATTCCAAAAAGAAGAAAAAAAGGTTCAAGTCAGCTTACTGCCAATGAGGCGAAACGATCTGCTTGCCCTGCTATGACACTGACGATAAATGCGGCACTCCCTATAAGTTCACCTAAGGCTAGTGAACCCAAGTTAGATTGCATAGCACTAAATGTCGAAAATAAATCAGGGCTGCCATTTCCGAACGCCAGAAAGGTCACTCCTGTCTGGTACCGACAGAGAAAAAATAAAGTTACGGCCATCATTCGATATATAAATGGACTTACTAAACTTTCTGAAAGATGTAACGAAGATGCGATGGTTTGTAAGTTCGGACCTAAGTTAGATATTAGGAGACCTTTCAAAATGCTGTAGATCAAGTTACAGAAAAAATCGGAGGCTGCAATGCCCACAAATCCGAATAAGAACAATAACCAGAGACACTGTCCTTCCGTTAGGTATCTATGTCTTATATGCTACGATCCTAGTTGTACATTACCAAGACAATAAAGACGAACGGTCTCAAAGCAGTGGATGCACAGTAATATGCCTGAATGTAATTAATCAACCCCGGAGTAGCGTCTCCACAATGAGCCATAACATAGGCACATTGATCTTCATATTGGTATATGTTGTCGCACTTATGAATGTATATGGTTCAGTGTGCTAATGTTTGTAGGTCTCACTTGAAACACCTACCTCGCGAACGACCGGTGTTGTCGTTCCGCGCTTTGTCAAGGAAGAGGAAGAAGGGTGTGAGCGTTGCCAAGAATAGACTATTATTTCAGTGACAACAAGCAAAGAAAGTAATAATGCAATGTTTCGCCCAGGCATTAGAAGACAGAGGAAAGCGAAACCTGGTGCAATAGCAGACTTAGTGTGTCTTGGCTGCAGGACACCAGTCAAAGTGCACTTGGGCACGTCACATACACTTCAGGCTTTTACTTCATGCTGAACGACGATCGCAACAACACGCATGAGCAGCTTGTCAAAACAATTTCAACCTTTGACAAAGTTGACATTGGCGAGCGCGAATACGATATAGTTCCGGAATTGCAAAACGTCCGGAATATACTTGTCACCGGAGGATATGGCTTTCTGTAAGGCAGCCCATGGTTTGGTTTATCCTATTCATGACCTGTGTTTCCCTTTCTCTGTCTCTCTTTCTGTCTTTTGTTTATCGCTCATAGAGGATCTTTTCTCGTTCGGAAATTGGTAGTTCTTTATCCGGAATATCACATTTACGTTGTGGACAAGCTCGAATACCGAGGATCAACACGAAATTTGAAATCAGTGAAAGATTTCCCCAACTTCACCGGCATCAGGGTAATTCTTATGCAGAATACTTTTCGCTTCCTATATAATCTGATTTACCTAAATCGACTTTAGGGAGATATTACTTCGTCTGAGTTTGTTAGCTTTATTTTAAAAGAAAAGAGGATAGATGTGATCTTCCATCTGGCTGCGCAGACGCATGTCGACCGTTCATTCGGTGATTCATTCGAATTTACAACGTAGGCTTTTCGGGACCAATAAGCTAAAGTTGACTCATGTTTAATACTATAGTAACAATGTCATGGCTACCCATGTGATGCTGGAAGCGGCGAGAATATATGGAATAAAACGATTTATTCATGTGAGCACAGATGAAGTTTATGGCGGAGTAAGTGTGTCCGTCCCTATCTCCGAGTAGGGTTGATTTAATGTTTTGTACAGCCTGATGCCATATTGGCACCCTCTAACCCTTATTCGGCCACAAAGGCAGCTGCTGAATTCCTTGTCATGGCCTATCATAAATCCTTTGGGTTACCTACCATCATCACCCGGTCCAACTCGATCTATGGGCCCTATCAATACCCGGAAAAAATCATTTCCAAGTTCATATGTAGTTTGATCCGAGCTGGAAACTGGTAGGGATTTGTTCCAGAACGAAAGAAATCTTTAGGTTCTTCGCCGAGTTACCGGGAATTGGACTTCACATGTGCTCTATAGTTACATCCACGGCAACGGCCAAAATTCTCGCAGATACATATACGCAGCCGATGTGGCCGATGCACTCGATCTAGTATTTCGCAAAGGAGAAGTAAATGGGATATATAACGTTGGATGCGAGACAGAATTCTCGAATCTACAACTGTGCAAGAAATTGATCCGCCTTTTCGGATATCCGGAAGAACAAATTGAAGATCACATAGAGTTTGTCCAGGATAGACCACTTAATGACAAACGCTACAATGTTAGCTATTCGAAACTAGAAGCGCTAGGATGGAAACCCAAAGTCGATATCGATAGTGGCTTATTAAGGACCAGTAGGTAGCTTTTTCTTCTTTCATAGATACCAGTCGAAAGGAAAAAAAGAATTCTATTAGCGGGTATAATAGTTGGTTAAAAAAAAAGTCTTTTAGTTAACTGGTATAGAGAGCATACGGATGAATGGTGGGGAGATATATCCAGTGCCCTGCTTCCACCCCCATTCAAGCCACAACCAAGCTACACGCCCTATGGCTAGAGATAAGATCGCTTTCCCAAAGATAATGCGACTTTGTATCATTGGTCTATCTATTTGTCAGCTGTCGGAGCTTTTTGGGTTCCAAGCTTGCACCTTCCTGTACCCACATGACAGGAATAAAAGCATTGATTTATCCGGTAGCCAGTTCCCCTCGTCTGTGCAACTCAATGTACCTATAAAATAGTTTACTTTTTCAGTTTTGTTTCTGTACGTTCTTCCCAGCAAAAACAACAAATCCCATAAATATACGCACACGAAAACGCACATAACACGAATCGTTTTCTTCGCTCGTTTAATATCGCACTGTCTTGTCTTCTGCTACACGTAGGATTTCCGCTATGGTTGCAACCAGCCAATCGCTGGCTCGTCGATACGCTGCGTTCAAAGGCTTTAAACGGGCACCCACGCAATTTCACATTGACATTTTGCCCCAATATTACAATGAAAAAGGGCAAGTTGTATGTTATCCAGGTTCCGTCTTTGAAGGGACAGTCAGACTTTTTCTCGCTGAGCCACTTGACGTGCAGCATCTCAAAGTTACGTTCAAAGCAACAGGTAAGCAACTTCTTCTGGTCTGTAACCAGGACAATTCACTATGGAATGTTAGAGCGTATAAATTACGACGCGATGGGATGGGGAAAGAGTAAAAATGACGGTCGCCTGTTTGCAGTACGCACAGTGTTATGGGGCTTTCAAACAAACGAGGATAGCCCTTGGCCGACATTGGAAGCCGGCGAACACAGCTTCCCTTTTGTCTGCCAACTTCCGCTTGTCAATTATCCACCTTCATTTGACCATCACTTTATCGCAACGACATTTGTGCTCAACGCGTCCCTGGAACGGCCAGGACAGGAATCGTTTCATTCTTCTCCACGCAAAATTCAGTTCCAACCCATCTTAGAGACCAGCTTAGTTAAGCCTCTCGGAACCTACGCGGAAGAAGTGAAGATCTCGAATGCGGTTCATGCCTTTGTGTCACTTCCAAGCTTGGCATACAACATTTTCGAGCACCAAAAGATACCTGTCCGTCTATCAATACGTTCGAGCCGTCAACAGACCGAGAGAGCAGAGTCGTTCTACGTGCTTCACGTCTATCTCAAACGTTATATGATCATTGTCCATGATTCTTTTTCGCGTACAGAAGCCGTAACGGTTAGCTACGTTGATGAACGCGTAGCGACCGGAGACAACGTTACTGTTCATCTACGTCTACCGCCAGACCAAACAGTGACGCTTGACTACTCCAACCGGTTCACGCTTTATTACCGCGTCGGTATCAGTGTGAAAACCCGTCATGGACCTTTGATCACGAAGAAGAAATTGCTATCGATTCCTGTTACTTTCGGTACATTGCCGGCTGGTGCCAGGGCACCTGCAGATTTAACCAAGTTTTCAGATGACAGGGTGATGAATGACACCACGTTACAAACAAAGCCCAAATTCCTCAGACCTGTACGATGTGAGAATGAGCTTCCAGCGTATGATCTGCTGAGACCTCCATCTTACTCCACAGCGATGTCTTCTGCTGTCCTTCCCTAGATTAGATAGTGTTTTTCTTTCCGTCAATTTTCTTGTAAATAGTTGTTTTCATACCCATAGCTTAATCAAAAGCAGTTAATATATAATACGCTTATTTGTCTACAGTTTACTATAAACAAATATTGTGCTAGTTTGTACGACTTTTTCAAGAGGTGTTCTCACGGCGATCCATTGAAGCTCAATCTGAGTTTGGGACAATTCAAAAAGTCATTTTCTGCCATACCAAAACGGCTGACTTCCAAATAGGTTAAAGTTGGGTGGTATCTTTTCACTCGGAGAAAATGGTCCAATCAGATTGAAGTGACGAAAACTGAGCCAAACTGATACCATTTCAACTCCCTTGGGTTGCTAAGAAAAGACACAGCATAAAACGGATTAGGGGAGCTCATTCACACATTAGGCAGCATTCATCCGCTTTTTAAATGCACTGCAGGTTTTGTATTCATCTTGTTTTATTTTAAAAAACAGCACTGCAAATGCATCCCAAATGGCGTAATCTTTCTTAAAGTCTGAAGGCAGTTTCTGACACTTTTCATAAACCGCAACCTTTCCAAAAGAAACAAGTGTGCATGTGTCCACAAGTCCCCCCAGTTACTGCCTCTCTCTCGAACTGGAAAGAACAGATGCCTTTTGGCTTACGCAAAACAAAAATGTCTATGTTGTGCCTCCCCATGAGGGTTGCACACGTAACAAAACGATGCATCTGTAACGCATGTTCCTCCCTATGGCTAGATTGTATTTGCCCGGACCCATAATGGGGACATGATCCTATTACGAAAATGGGATTTCATAAAAACGGGCACGCATCCCTTATTGAAGACATAATTGAGGTTTTTTGCCAAGACAAAGTTCAATGCGGGAGTCATGCGTCAGAGCTTAAATGAATTCCACGTTGACTGCATGCATGCCGTTCTCCTTCTATGACAAACCGGTCGTGACGAACGGCAATGACACCCCCGTTGAGGGTTATTCTTTTCCAGTCCGTATGTCCATGTTGCACAGCTCTTTATTTCATGATTTCATACAGACGTTAAATTACTATAAGTTCCCTGCTGTGGTACTATTCGTTATCAGATCCTTAACTTGACGACGAAATCTATATTTGCTGTACACAATAAGCAGGAGCACACGATTTGACCATGGCAATGATAATAGACCGCCTTTATTTTTTTTAAAGGCAGCGTGATTTTAATCGGTTGCATGGATTGGTGTTGTCAGATGCACGAATCGTTCCGGACAGGATAAACGTTTAAATCAGAGAAACTATGAAGCACGTCTACTTCACGCATGCTTAGTTTAGTCCCTTTTCCTGTTCGTGTCCCGTTTCTAATCAATGTCCATGGCCCTTCTTTATATGGAAGTCAAAGGTCAATTGGGCCTTCTGCAATAAAGTTAAGCGCACTATGTATTTCACGTTTCCTTTTTAGAGAAGTATCTTTCATCATTTGTGCTCAGTGTCTGGGCAATCTGGATTCTATCAGCAGCCATTCCGCAACCTGCAGCTTGTTGGTCCACGGCGGAGAAAAAGCTTGAAAAAGGCAAGACTTTTTTCTCACGGGTCAAACTAATAGGTCACCCCGCGAAGTTCGGCGGCAGCATTTCTGCGTGGACTTCCGCCTGAAACAATCAGTTAGCGCTTATGAGAAGCTTTTGCTACCAAGCAATAAATGGAGAATTCATAGGTTCTCGTCATTGATGAATGACAGTGTTTGCAGTGAAACATGTCCTAATTATCAAATACTTTTTGAACACTTCTTTCTTAATAACTTGGGTGCCATGATCATGCTATGAGGGGTGATAGAGCACGTTAGGATGCTTAGTCGATGAGAGCATACAAGCCATGGTCACGATGCTGAAAAAGAAGCGCTTCTAAAATTATAGATCCGCGTAAAAAACGAGACCTGTTCATTCTCGTTTGGTTGGGAAGCAGTGTTGTGGAGGAGCGGGGACATTGCCGGATGCAATTCCTGTTTGTGTATATGGGGGCCTACTCAATAGGCTTGCTATCCATAAAAGACCATTTGATCCCTTGCTATAACAAAACAAAGATGCAATAGAAAACAATTGCTTTTAATTATGTATCTTGCAAGGAATAATCTTCCGTATCGAAATGGAATAAAAGTATGGATTTCTGGATACTTACAGTATGATCGTAAATCTCGGAAGCGTCGGAGGAAACAGTCCCAGTCAATGCCCGCATAAGGGTGGCTGGCACCAATTTCTCGCCTTCCCGTTCCACACCGCTGCAACATTTCGTATGATGTCAGACGCTAAAGCAAGTGCAACACCTACCGCATCGAGTAGTATCCAAAGCTTACATTACCATAGGACGATCCGATGATACTCAATCGCGGCGATCGCACCGATGAAAGTGTCGATACGGTCAGTTCTCCCTGCATTGTTCGATAAATGAACGTCCGTACTTACACGTGTCTGCTTTTCGGCTTTTTGCATATAGGACACTCCGATAGCCACGATCAGCGAAGATCCATCTTCTGTAACCGATTCTGTAAGGACCTGTTTCATCGATCGAGGTGTCTAACGCATTTTATTCACTCAGGATGTCGATTCTAAAGCAGTGTCTACTCCTGCCAATTTCCCAACAAACAACGACTCAGCCCACGCTTCCGCTGTATGTTTTTTTTAACAACGTCGGCATAACACTATAATTAACATTCTGGCGTACGTAGTATGAATCACGGCTGAAGCGCTACCGATATTTACTGGGTCAAACCGAACTGTTTGCGCATTTCTTAAATCTCAAAACGCAGAAAGACGACGCATTGCACGCCGTGTTGAATGAAAAAGAAGCGAGCAAAACGACGGAGGAAGGGTAAAAAAAAAAAGAGATGGATATCGGAGATAAATAGTAGCATTTATCAACAATGATCGACCCTAGATCAAGACGACGACGAAAAACAGAAAAGGAAGAGGATCAGGAGATTTTGGAGGACGAATCAAACGAAGGCAATGAGCAATTGACAGTCTTTACTGAATCCCCTGCGTGTAGGTGTCAAGTTTATGAAAGTATTGCTTCTTATTGACGAAACGATCATTCTAGATGTCACTGGCGGAACGTTGCGTGATTACCAGGTGCAAGGATTGAATTGGATGGTTTCACTTTATGAGAATGGCATCAATGGAATTCTGGCAGATGAGATGGTAAGAGGTTATATTCCATAGTTTGAACAGTTTAGGGGTAGTATTGCATCCTCACTTTGAATATTTCGTAGGGTCTTGGTAAGACCTTGCAGACTATCTCTTTTCTTGGCTACTTGAAGCACTTGCGCGATATCTCCGGCCCACATTTGGTGGTTGTTCCAAAATCCACACTGCATAACTGGAAAAATGAATTTAGCAAATGGGTTCCAGACTTTGATGCCTTTGTATTCCATGGTGATAAGGACGAGAGAGTAAGTCTAAGAATGGGGCGCCAAGAAAATTTACTGAAGTTTTCAATGTAGTCTAAACTTATCGATTCTCGTATACGAACGCGCAATTTTGAAGTGTGTATCACTTCGTACGAGATCTGCTTGCTTGAAAAAGCGCAGTTCAAAAAGATCGCATGGCAATACATCGTCATCGATGAGGCACATCGCATCAAGAATGAAAATTCGATGCTGTCACAGATCGTACGGGCGTTTGATTCCAAAAATCGAATGCTGATTACTGGAACACCCCTCCAAAACAACATTCATGAACTCTGGGTATGCTACATATCCTAATTACAAATGCACTTATATTCACTTGTACTGATAGGCGTTACTCAATTTCCTTCTTCCGGACGTGTTCAGCTCATCAGAAGTGTTTGACGAATGGTTCGATAAACAGGGGGGCGATCAAAAGAAAGTGGTAGAACAACTCCACAAGGTAAGGTTGACCTTAGTTAGAGAGCGGTGCACGGAACGATTTGCTTAACGGTGCCTCCACCAGGTATTAAGGCCGTTCTTATTACGGCGCATTAAGTCAGACGTGGAAAAATCTTTGTTGCCGAAAAAAGAAATCAATATCTACGTTAAAATGAGCAACATGCAGCGGCAATGGTATCAGAAGATTCTAGAGAAGGACATTGATGCCATCAACGGTAAGTGCACTTGCATAGCATTATAGCGTCTTATTAAGCTTAAATAACTACGGATAGGGGCGCTTGGATCCGGTAAACGCGAAGGCAAAACAAGACTTTTGAACATAGTGATGCAGCTAAGAAAGTGCTGTAACCATCCTTACCTGTTTGATGGTGCTGTAAGTTGCTGATGTAATGGAACAAAAGAAGTTGATGACAGTGTTGATGCAGGAACCGGGACCACCGTATACAACCGATCAACATCTGGTTGATAACGCTGGAAAGATGTTGGTGTTGGATAAGTTGCTTGCGAGATTGAAGGCCCAAGGATCTCGTGTCCTGCTATTTAGTCAGATGAGCCGAGTACTTGATATTCTCGAAGATTACTGCTGGTGGCGTGGTTATGGTAAGAAATGACGGACAGGCTTATTGCAGACGACTTATAGGTGTAATTATTAGAATACTGCCGGATTGATGGGCAAACTAGCCAAGAGGATAGAATCGACGCAATTGATGAATACAACAAACCTGACAGTTCCAAATTTATCTTCTTGCTTACTACTCGTGCTGGTGGTCTAGGTATCAACCTGACCAGTGCAGATATTGTTATCCTCTACGATAGTGACTGGTCAGTGTTAACATGAGTGACCGCACGATATGCTCACGTTAGTTTGTATTCGTTCTTAGGAATCCACAAGTTGATTTACAAGCAATGGACCGAGCTCATCGAATCGGGCAGACGAAGCAAGTTTATATTTTTAGGTTTATTACAGAGGTACTTAACGAGACGACATTGATTTGGTTCTAAACGAAACTGGAACTATTTTCAGAACGCAATCGAAGAAAAAGTCCTAGAAAGAGCGGCGCAGAAGCTTCGATTAGATCAGTTAATTATTCAACAAGGGCGTATGACACAGCAACAGAAAGGTAGAATCATTTCTAGTTTCGCCACTGTCCATGGAATTAAGCTATCATTACAGGTGCAAGCAAGGAACAACTGTTGTCCATGATTCAGCACGGTGCAGAAAGCATATTTAAGGACTATGACACGACAGAGAATATAGATGATGATATTGAAGAGATCTTACGGAAGGGTGAAGAGAAAACAGCAGAACTCAACAAAAAGTACCAAAACTTAAATATTGATGACTTGAAGAACTTTTCTTCTGAAAGCGCTTATCAGTGGAATGGGGAGGATTGGAGTCACAAGGTGTGTTTTGTTTGAAGATGTTTGAGTATGGATGAAACTGAACGTGGATGGACATAGAGAAAAGCGGATAGTATTGGACTGTCTTGGCTGGGTCCTGCCAAGAGAGAGCGTAAGACAAACTATGCAGTGGATGATTATTACAAAGAGGCTTTGAAAATATCATCCAGGAGTCCTTCTGTGAAAGCACCACCTCGTGCAAAAAAATATGCAGTGTAAGTGAGATAGTAATAGATTACACACATCAACTGATCTGTCATGACAACAGGGAGGATTTCCAATTCTTTCCGCCTAAACTTAGTCAACTGAATGAGAAGGACACGTTGTATCTCAGGGTATGTTGCATTGTCAATTAATTAATACCCGGATTAGCTATTCTAAAAAGGATATTGTCAATGAAGAAAACGCTGGAGTACAAGGTTCCTCCAATCCCAGAAGGAGGCAGCGCACGAGAGCGAAAGAAGCTTGAAAAGGAGCGAGAGGAACAACAAAGGAAGATTGATGCAGGTAGGATTGTCATGTGGACTAGTCGGGTATATGAACAGTTCTGTTTTAGCGGAACCTCTTACCGAAAAGGAAGAGGAGACTCGTAAAAAACTGTACACAAAGGTTGGGGAAACGTAACATTGCATATGTCGGAGCTATTAATCATGTGTTTGTGCCTTTAGGGTTTTGCGGACTGGACCAGGAAGGATTTTTACAACTTTATCAACGGCTGCGCAAAATACGGAAGGTAGGCGTTTCGGATTTCCTTAACAAGATTTATAACTTTATCTAAACGTGTTGTAGACATAATCTAGAAGCCATTACGACTGAAATTGAAGGGAAGGCTTTAGAAGATGTAAAGAAATATTCGAAAGTATTCTGGTCGCGCTATAAGGAAATATCAGGTAATTGTTACAATGTAGACTCGGAGCAGTTTTATTAAAAAAGTCCTTTTTTAGATTATGAGCGGCAGATTGCGAAAATTGAAAAAGGAGAAAATGAGATTGAAAAACAATTAGAGATACAACAGCAGTTGACTCAAAAAGTCTCACGTCATCGCACGCCATTACAACAAATGCGTTTCCGGTATACGCAGGCAACAAAGGGGAAGAGTTACAACGAAGATGAAGACAGGTTCCTCATCGTGATGTTGGAGAAATATGGTTACGGAACAGAAAATGTGTACGACCATATTCGTCGTGAAATCAGACATTCACCGCAGTTTCGGTTTGACTGGTTTTTTAAATCACGAACTTCTCAAGAGCTTGCTCGGCGATGTAATACGCTCATTGGATTGATTCAGAAGGAGAATGCTGAATTAGAAGAAGAAGAAGAAGAAGAATCCGAGGAAGAAAAAAAGGTAAACCGAGGAAGCAAAAGACAGAGTCAAAGTCATGTAATTAATTGGTTTTCATTGTGGGTCTTTTTTAGACAACGAAGCGACGTCGATCTGCTGCTGTAACCACCTCTAGGTCCCGACGCCGCTAGAAAAAACACACTTCCTTTTTCTTTAATTTCACATGAGATTCTTTGATTTAACGATAAAAACTGCGCTAGAAATAAGTTAAATGAGGTGTTTCAGAAGGGATTCTGTACTAGATGAATGATAAATCATGCTTACTTTTTGACTATTGTTATTTTTATTTTGGGAAGCAAGCTTAAGTTAAACTCATCTTGACAAAAGGGTCTACAAAGCATGAATAGGGCAACAAATACGTATGCAAGTGAGATAATTTGTGCAACCAATGCTGGACGATCTTCTGTCTTTTTTAAATTAAATTTTGGGTGGGGTTCACAGAAAACGCTGTGTAGCGGTACACAAAAAGGGCTCAATTACATCTTTATCCACGTAATTTACTGATCTTGTACACTTTAGGAGTTCCAAAGTTTTTTTTTTTTTTTTTTTTTTTAATTCTTAGAGAGGTGCGGGGGGAGAGGCAAAAATATAAGGTCGACCCATGTACAATTCAAAGTATAGACATATAAAATTAAGAGAACCAGAAAATAAAGTCAGAAAACGGAATCCATGAAGTAAAAAAAAAAGGTTGAGAGCATACAAGATTATACAAATCTCAAGAGAGAAATAATAGAAAAAAAATGGGAGGAAAGAAAAGCGGAAAAAGAAACAACTATTGTACAATACAAAAAGAATAGAAACAGCAATCAAAAGGATAAAAAAAAAGATGAGTTGGGAGTGAAGAAATACAAAGCAACAAAATTGGCTGTACATAACGTTGGCTATTTTTTTTTCTTTCTTTTTGAATAAAAAAGTTGACCCTCATTTCAGGCTGATTTGCATAGCGAAAATTGGAATAAAAGAACAGAAAAAAACGAGTGGACAAAAATAATAATAAATAGTAGTAAATAAAAAAAAGCGCAGAAAAACAAAAGAACGGAAGGTAAAGGATAGAAAAGCGAAAAGGCTTTTCGTGTAAAAGTGGAAAGTGCCAATCTTTTTAAAATTAGGTTAACCGAAGGTGCTGACAATGTGGGCTAACTGAAAAAGGCCTCTTGATGATGGTGGTTCATTTCGGTTGGTTGGGGTCTGATACTGGGTGGGTGGCGAATAGTGGAGTGGCGGTAAGTAATGTTGTGGAGGAGGCGACGTGGTTTGGATTGGAGGAGAAAATAAAAAAGGGGATGAGGAAGAAGATGCCGTAGTCGAAGACGATGCCGATGAAACGGAAGAGGCTCGGTGAATCCGACCCATGGAAGGGGGCTCCAACGGTCTTGGTTTGGGGAGCGTCATGGATTGGAAGGAGCCGTCATTGTTCGTTGGATAGAAGTTCATTGGCATCGTCATCGAACGACTTCTGAAATTCTCATGGTGTTGCAAGGGATAGAGAACCGTCTGATTGTCTGAATGGATACGCGTGTGGCAATGGAGATGAGGATGCGGTTTTTCATATGTCATTGGCCATTGTTGATGAGGATGGTATCGATTATGATGTCTACGTGATCTTGGTGACATGTGGGTACGGTAATGCTGCATCATATTATCTTGACGCGAGAAACGGGATGGACAACCAGGATAAAGACAATAGAAATTCTTTTCACCCGTATGAATGCGATTATGTCTCGCAAGATGACCACTAAAGAAAAAAGAAAAAAAAGAAGAAATACATGAATACCATGGAAAACCTTTTTTTTTCAATCGCATTTGGTGAAAACTTACCTAGTAGTAAAACTTTTATTACAGCCTGGTTCCATACAATGGTATCGACGACGACCGGAGGTGGTTGTTGTGTTGGGTTTTTCTACTTTGTTTGGAATCTCTTCATTAGATCCGTTCAGAAGACTGATATGTCTTCCATTAGCGTCTTTGACAGATAGGCTGGAATCGGCTAACATAGTATCAATTGATGCGTTTGTAGATTAAATGGAATTTTTTTTTTTTTGGTTGTTTCTTTGTTTTTTTTTCTTTGGTTTTGAATCCAAGTGAAGTTGAAGAATAAGAGAAAGAGAGAAAGAAATAACACGAAATGAGAAAGCTGGCTTCAATAAAAGGGTATTTATAAAATGGGAAAACTTTATCAGACACTAAATAGGAAAATAGGGTCAGCTTTGATTTGTGTAGGCTCTAAGTTTTTGATTGGCAAAAATCTCGTTAGGTTAGGCGGCGCACTGATGCGTAACTAGGTATGGATGAATAAGAAAGAGAAAGAGAACGTGTTCGTATGCAATGTAGCCCTGCATATCAGAAAAGGAAAGAAAACGTGCTGGTCACAACTGAAGTTTTCCAGACAAAAAGTGAAAAAAAAAAAAAAAAAGGGAAAAAGAAAAAAAACGTGGGAGATGAAATAACAATAAGGATCAGCGCAGCCAAAAAGCAACCAGCCTAAACCTTCTTTTTGGTTTCCTTCTCTCCTCCCCCCAAACAGGGCTTATCTCCGATTGTTAACATAGAAAAGGAAGCCTTGGCAGGGATTCTCATGGCAAACCCCTTTGTCTGTGCACCATTTCCCCCAAGAAATTAATTTCTAGGAAAGCAAATAACAATGTGTCATCTTTCTGTGTTCGGGTTTGAATGAACAAATGAAATTGTCATATTTTGGGGGTGAATGAATTTGATAAAATAAAAGTGTTTTTAGTTTCTTTTTTGTCGGATTCTGTTTTATATTTCTTATTTGGATTTTTAGGTGTTGAGATTGATTTCTTTTGTTTCTTCTCGCGCGAAAAAAAAAAAAAAAAAAAGGTAGGAGATATTTGGCACTTTTTCTAATATGATCTGACTTTGATTTTATTTTTGGATGAGATTCAAAAAAGGGCTCGAGCTTTGTCCAATTGAACCAATAACACTAGTTGGTTTATATTGAAGTGGCAATCCAAAAAGTGGAAGTGACGACGATTTTGCCAATCAAGTGCCTTGAAACGTGGCATTTTGGTTATTTTGCCCTTATTGACAATTCTGGCGGCGAGGTAAACAAACAGGTAACAAAAAAAAAAGAGAGTTGTACCGTTTTGTTTTAGGGAGCTTTTCCCTTCCCTTTACCCTTTCTCCTTATCGGCCAACTGTAAGATCGACAATGAGACCCCGGATTTGGTATAAAAAATGCAAAGATTTTGTAATGATCGACAAAAAGAACCGTTTTGGATTGTCAGGTTACACATTCGTCAGCTTCTCTCCCTGATTTCACGTTCTTCAAACAACACCATCTCGTTGTTGTTCCTGAACATTCGTCCAAACACACCAACTTCCCCTCCCCTGGCTTTCTTTTTTTACCCTTTGTCTAGTATAATGTCTTACAGATCGCCAAACTACTTCCATCTAACCCATACCACATAGTGGCAATTAGACCCTTAGGGTTCTTTTCTTTTTTGTCTATAAATTTATTTTTGGCTTGGACGTGATATCATCTAGTTCCTTTTTTTTTTTTTTTTTTTCAAGCCAAAACGCGCCAAATCCCCTGCGATAGCATGCGGAGCTGATCTAGGGGGGTTGAGATCTTTTGGATTTTTTTCTTTCGATAGAATCATCTACCATCCTCCTCCCCCGCCCCTCGTTGACATGTAAACAAAACCAAAAGATAAAAAGAAATAATAATAAATAATAAAAACGACTATAGTATTTCCAAACCACTAACGTCATTTTTCAAGACAAATAGCGCTTGTTTAAACAAACCATTATAGAAAACTAGGTCCAACAAACAGGAAAAACGTGATTTAAGTTGATGAGAAAATAAGATCAAATTGCTCTATTATCATTTAGGCGCTTCAATTTTCTTTTCAAGTCATCATAAAAAAAGGACAGACTCCGTTGACTTGATGAAACGATTGGTCCCATAGAGGGTCACTAATAAAACGGGGGATAAAAGACGCTTTCGTGTACTTTTTATGGCTACTGGCTATTTTGTTACTGTGTATGAAGAACCAAACGGACCATTCGTCTTCTAGTGTATCGGAGAGAAAAATTTACCTCGCAACGCGTGGTGACCAGATGACCTTTTCCTTTCATTCTGGATCGTCCATTTTGTTATGTCACACATGTAACAAGACAAAACGAAAGACTCTTCTGAGACTAACCAGGAAGAGCAATGAATTATCCTGATTAGCATGATATGTATCATGTCGGCTCGTTCAAGTCAAATCGTGATAAATTCCGCGCCCGCTTTTTCTTTTCTTTAGAAAGACAAAAAAGAAAATGCATGTTATTTGGTGTACCATCCTGCCCTAATGCAAGGCAAACTTTTGTCAAGAAAACAAACCATAAAAGAAATAAGCTTGCATGACTGATACATCCCGCTAGAAGGTAAAAGTGCTCTTTCTGGTAGTAAAGGATGGATGCATAAGCAACATGCAAAAAAAAAAAAAAAGAAAAAAAGAAAAGAAGGACACCTCAACGTAAAAAGTAAATACAATATAATTAGCGCCTAATATTTTGGTGTATTAATGGGGAATAGAAACTATTACCCTCTGTAAGTTGTACACATTCAAACAAGGGTTCTTCTTACAGTTACGCTATGAGAAATAGACGGTCCTGCTGTCTCTCACCGCTTCCTTTTTGAACTATTGGTGGTTCGTAAACTAATTTTCCGTTTAGGTAAGTCATAAATTACAGAGAAAACATTGTTATGAGATAGAGTGGTTTATCAAAATTTTGGTTCTTGATGATTCCATTTTTTTTCTTTTCACTTATAAAAAACCACTAATTTAGTAGCAGCTGATACCATAGCGATTATATCAAACATAGACAACAACTGACGCCATGCCATACCGAAATCAAAAGAGAGAAGTTAAACATACTTTGCTTTTTAACCTATGTATTTTCCGAATAGCGCTTCTATCTAATGTTATTGGCTATTTCCCTGTTGTTCGGCTTATCCAAGCGGTTTGAGCCTTTTCTGGGACTCCTCAGTTATTCCTTACGCACCAAAGTAAACGTCGTTGATACCAACATGGATAAGAATATGATCCATCAGAAAAATATAGAACCGCAGAACATAGCATTCGTATGAGAAAAACCAAACATCTACCTAAGAGGGGAAAAAGGAAGACGCACCGGGCGTTGATGCCCATACTTTGTACCCAACTTCGTGCAGTAACAGCATATTTAAATTCCGCCAGGTGGTAGCAGCACCAATTTGGCCTTGGGTGCACGTCCGATTACTCTTTTCTTGTATCGGGGCTCCTTACGTCGGTTCATCTGTTCCTCTTTTCCTTTCCTAGTTATTCATTCTTATTACGAACATTAGCTCTAATGGCGTCTAGACAAACCCAACCATCAGCATCTCAAACACATGGAAAGACATATCAATTCAAACTTGTCCTCCTAGGTAAAAAAAAGAAAGAAAGAAAGAAGTAGCAGTTGCTTGGCATCCAGTAGAAAACTAAAGCTTTCTGTCTCATTTCAATTACAGGCGAATCAGCTGTAGGGAAGTCGAGGTGAGAGAAAAAGAAAGAGAAAGCGAGAGGAATCAAAATCATCCCAAGAACTGGGAAAACTGAAATCTTTGTCTTGTTTCTTCTTTTCTTGCAAAGTTTGGTGATGCGCTTTGTCAAAGACCACTTCGATGAATACAGAGAAAGTACTATTGGAGGTAATACAGACAAAACCAAAAAGAACCAAAAAAGAAAAAAAGGGGGAAGGGGAATGGAAGGGATGCACTAAACAGAATATATGCAGCTGCTTTCCTGGCACAAACTATCTCGTTAGATGACGATACGACAGTAAAGTTTGAGATATGGTATACCTTTTGTTTTCTACTTTTGACCAACATTACATATGCACAAAGATTTACCCTTTTTTTCCCTTTTTTTTTTCTTCTTTTTTTGGTCCACTAGGGATACTGCCGGTCAAGAACGCTACAAGGTACCAAAAAAAATATGTTTTGATTGCCCTCGGTTTATTGCGATGCTTAATGTCTTCGGTTTCTAGAGTTTGGCTCCTATGTATTATCGTAATGCAAACTGTGCAGTCGTTGTCTACGATGTCACGCAACCCGTAGGTTACCAAGATGGGATGCTGATTGGGCAGGACGGTTAACATGCGACCTATCTTATCTAGTCATCTCTGGAAAAAGCCAAAGCTTGGGTAAACGAATTGCAACGTCAGGCCGATCCGAATATTGTGATTGCATTGGCTGGCAATAAGTGCGACCTGGAATCTCGACGAGCTATTGAAACTCGAGTGAGTGATCCTTATGCATGATTAGAGATTTTATTTCCATTCTGGCTGAAACTCACCAAAAAAAAACCAAATTTCTCTGCTATAGGAAGCCCAAGAGTATGCTGACGAGGCAGGTCTTTTATTCCTTGAGACTTCAGCAAAGACAGCTCATAATGTTCATGAGCTTTTTACATCGATAGGTAAGATTTTTTTTTTACTTTTTTTGTTTAAGGTAAGAACAGAGGAATCTAAATGTTTCTTTTTCTTCTTCTAGCGAAACGTATGCCATTGGATCAACTTGCTGATAATTCCCGTGGCAAACTTCGCGGATTGAATGCTCGTGGCGTAGACCTTGATCGTCCTACTAACCCGAACGCTTGTGCCTGTAAGTCAAGATATTTTATTCTTATTTTCTCATTTTCACTAACATTTCGAAAATGCAGGTTAAACAATTTGTGTGTGCACACTTTACGTCTGATTCCCCTTCTCTCCTGCTTCCAACATTCTGTATTCTAAACACGATTCTCTCTGTTTAATCTCCTCGTCGTCTTTTTTTTTCTCCTTTTCTTTTCGTCTTGGTATGCTCAGGGCCTTTCTTTTTTTTTTTCCTTATAAAATGCCATTTGGCCAGGATGACCTGTCATGCTTTATTTCCATAACAAGTTCGAGTAATACGCAGTTGTCAAGTGTCGCCGATATGATGTAGCAACCAAGCCTTACTAGTCAAAGCGTTTGATCGGGTCGGGGAAGCTATAGTACATTGCTTGGTTTATGTCAAACGTAGAAAAGTGGTCGCTCTAATATAGGAAATACCCGATGTAAACGCTTTATTTTTTGTTTTGTTGCATTAATATGACCTCACTATCATTTGGATCCCTCCACAACAGCCGCTCTGTGACATAAAGGAGTTTTAATCCTCATACTGTATATATCAATGTGTTCGCAGCCTTTTCAGCATAAATTACGAAAAGCTTCTATTGTTCTTTATTTTATGATATCAAATGAAGTTTTTTTAATTGATTTTATGCCATCCCTAGAGAATGTGCGCATGATGCTGTATGAAATTGCAAGGTTGAACAGGCAAGCCATGAACGGAATTTGACGAAGCAAAAAGAGAAAATTACGATCACTTATTACCTAGAGTTCAACTAAGCCTAACATAGCATAAGTAACCGAACAAAAGCCAAACCTTCCTCTATTCTCTTTCTGTTTATCCCTTCACTTACAGTAGTTGTCTCATTTTTGGAAGCCGATGCGATTTCCGGTACGAGACTGCGTGCTTTCTTGGCTTCCCGTTCGCTATCGTCCTTACCGGATCTCTCGCGCTTGTTACCGCCTTTACCGCCCCGGCCTCGGCCCCGGCCTCTTCCTCGGCCATTTCCTCGAGAACCATTTCTACGGTCTCTGCCTTCTTTCTGCTGCCGGAAAAATAAGCGGCGGGCATTTTCTACAGTACGTTGAGATATACAGCACATTCCAGGCGAGCTTTCTTCTTATGTTTTTCCTACCATCAGCCAATCTGAAGGTCAAACGCTCGAGTTTGTTATCTTCCAATGATTCCATGAACTTCTCAGGGATGGTCTCAAGCAATTGAATCACACCACGTCCTTTTTCCTCAGTAATCATTTCAACCGAACCAATCTTCGCCTTTTGAGCGATGAGTGCCTAATAACAGACTATGAACAAACATGGAAATACAATGGACCTGCATTTTACCTTGATCTCCTTGATCGTCATGTCCTCTGCTCCGGAAAATTCGATCAAATAAGCTTGACGACGACCATCATTGAGTGGAGTCCATTCTTGTCCTTCGAACTTCTCCTTCGATTTCATATCAATGTACTCTTGCCTATCGGAATCTGTTAAAAAATCTGGTTCATTCCACATCAATCAATGGCACTTACTTGCCCATGACAAGCAATGGCTTTGACTTGTATTCCATATTGGCTGATCGTGCCTTTTCGGCAATCTCGGGAGTTTCGAATTCCACGAATACGCTTCCCTATGTCATAGGTCAGATTCCACCGACAACAACTTGGCGACTCTGTGTTTTTTCTGTTTCTTACCTTGAAAGTTTTATTATCATCAAATCTCATTTTGACGCTGACGACACGTCCAAAGGTCTGGAAATAGTCGCGAATAGGGTCTTTTTGTTCGTTGGTATCAAAACCTTTCTATTTTGAAATTGACCCAGATGCTTAAGTATCAGCAAGAACAAATGTAAGATAGCGAACGGCAATTCCTTACAGCGTAAATGGATCGAATATTTTTCGCATCAATGTAGGTTTCGACTAAACGCAGTGCTTCTTTTTCACGTTCTTCCTTTTGTTTCTCGAGTTCTTCTGGAGTGGGTTCTGGAACGGGAATCTTTCTCAACTTCGTCTTGTCTTCATTAACTTCAAATTCGGTAGAGAGACCAACTGCAAGTGGGAATGTCTCGAGGTTGCCGTTGATAAGCGTCTTAAACCGCTTAATACAGGACAGCTTCTTTAATGTAACCCCTAAGAGCGAAAAGAGAACGAAGCCTGCTTAACAGGAGCTGGATCAGGTGTCAATGTGCACATACATCCTTCAGGATCCTGCTGGATCATTTCGCGGAAAAAGTTGTCCTTTTCCAGGTTTTCTTTGCTGTAAATAAGCTCGAGTTGCTTAAGCACCTGTTGTTCCAAAGATTCTTCAGCCATAACGAAGCAAAAACTTTGTCTGTTCTTTTTTTTTAAAAGGATGTCGGGATCCCAATCGATAGACTGAAAGCCACTGTGCAAAAGTCACAGAGTTAAAGATCTGCATTGCCCGCTAGGTATGGGTGGTCGTGAAAGCTAGCACAAGGATATCAATCTATTATAAGGTTACTAATGCTTCGATATGTGCCACTGCTTTGCTCTCGAACTCTTCTAGCGATTAGAACCGATTTCATTACCAGTATCTGGGAGCCGGGCTCAATAAAAGGTCGTTAATAACCGAGTATATGTAACTGCTTGTAGGCTGCAAACCTAGCTATAGTACTTATTGCCCAATGCGTATGTGGAGTACAGTATGTTATCAGCTTGAAGGTAAGGAAAGCATAATACAAGCAAGAGCATCAATGAGAAAGTAGACACAACCAAGAAGCTACTTTGTCTTCAGCATTGCAATAAGATTAGCCACAAAGAAGTATCTGAATTCTTCTATCGTAAATACAATGGGGCGTCAGAGACTGCTCTCAGATGGCGATGCTGAACAATCCTTATATCTCTGGATCTGCTTGAAGGCGAAGCGCGTTACTGCTGCTCCCATGTTGGAGACAAATCCGGATCAATTTGCATGCAGAGACGGCAAGCGAAGACACGGATAGGATTGCCCGGATATAATTCTATAGCAATTAAATGCATTTATGGGTGTAGCTTCTGCTAGGTCCGTGTAGTTACTATTTGCTGAATAAACTTCGTACTAAAAAACCTCGCTGAAAACATACGATGGCAGCAGACATGTGTTTACAGTGTGTATAACTATCTTGTACATGGCTGTATGTCAAATTCAGGTTGGAAAAATATACCATTTGTATAGGACAGTGTACTCATAACAAGTAATCTATATACTAGGTACCATGCTCTTAAAGGTGCATTTGACCCGCTTTCTGAAATCCAGGAGTCATCGCATACGCGATTTGAACTGCGCTTATCCTGCGTGTTTCTCTATACATACCCTAGCTACAAAAAGATTACTGTCACGCACTATTGAAAATATGGGTTCCTTTTGTTCTTCATCAGTTCCTATTGAGCTTTTTCTGGTTCCTGATGTACTATTTTCTATTAAGTAAATAATAGTCCATTGGCAACCAATGTTGCATTCTGCAGCGGACTCGGAAACTTTGGTTCCTGATTTACTATTTCTTACTTAATGAAAAATAGTACATTAGGAACCACTTCCCATAGTGACGATCCTTCAAACGCTCACATGAAGATGGTTTAATAGATACTGTTGTGAACAAGGCCAGTAAGCATACTGAAATGTCATTCTGAGATGGCCAGACCTTTATGTAGAAGACTGCGCTGTCGACAGCACAAAATAAAAATTGAAAGATTTCGCGATCTTGTACCTTTTTATTTGATTTCAGGGACTAGCCTGCTATCAGTCTCCGCAACTTCAGTTGCTTATAAAGGTAGGTTCCATATCCATTATTACAACAAGATGGACAATGAAAAGAGATTGAGTGCTGTTGGCACTTGCCTAGCTTCATCCAGTAATCCCGAAATAGCAAGAAAAACCCTGCCACGGCTGGATAAGCACGTCGAATCGATTTTTCAGGCTAGATCCGTCTATGCGGTTGATCGGATCTGCATGCAAGCGCGCATCAAATTCCCCCCAGGAGGTCACTAATTATATACAAAGACAAAGCAACACGATCTGCATAAACCTTGTAGGGACTGGTATGAATTCATGGATTATTTTAGTCGAACTATTTAGTTTCCCGCAAAAAAAAAAAAACCAAGAAGCCAAACAATGCAAGCAAACACGGTCAAAAAAAACTCCTCTGGGCGCTGTTCTTGATAGGTATGGTCAGCTTCATGGCTCTCCCGTCGTTTGCCTCTACGGTTGGTACACCTAGTGATGGTCAACTCAATCTCAACCACTACAACCCGAAGCAAGAGATTAATGGGGCACCCCGTTTAACCAAGAGAAAGGAATGTAGTGGTGAATGCAAAGTAGACCTGGACTGTTCGCCCGACAGTGTCTGCAATAAAGCTCTCGCTAGATGTGTATGATACCGACAAACTGACTGAAGCAATAAAGGGCAGTAGAGTATCGCTCAGATTAGGTATTTTCCACTTGTATGTAGTTGTCGGCGTATTTACAAGTTTCTGCTTGTTTGCTCAAAAGAAAATAAATAAGGCTTTTATTCGACCTATGGATGACAACGCCAAATGTGCGATCGGCATGTATATCCTAAGAAGAGCGTGTAGTAAGTCTGTGCTTCCAATGCGTTTATCAAGATGGTGAGCATAGAGCGTGTTGCACGTAAGAAGACTAATACATGGATAATGCCATCGCGAGACGGACACCCGATATCAATATTGTGCTACTTTAAGTTGATGGAACTAGAAAATAATTTAGCAGTAACGTTAAGAAATTGTGAAAGTGTATGAAGAAACATCAAACTGGCTCCTTGAGAAGCCAGAAAGCAGACAATTTAATATATCAATGTCTTCAAAAACCTACCATTTGCTGAGGTTAAGTACGTACACCTAAATACGGATGCCTTTGTTTATCAATTACTTTATGTTCGACATTCTCCCTAGTGAGAAGAATTTACAAGAAATCACAGAGCAGCCACAGAAGGATTTGCAACAGATATCTTTATGTAAAGAAAAAAAAATATTTCTCCATTCCTTATGATGCAGACCAATATGGCAAAACTGCCTTATACTTTTGCGAGACATTCACGCCATCTTCTTTCGTTTTTTATCATTTTCTGCGAAAAAGCGCCGTTTCCAGGGGTAACTCCTGCAGCATAGCAGGAAGAACAATAACGTGTGTATTACAAATGCGTTGATACTCGAAAAGACATGAATAAGTAGGAATTGTTAGCGTACTGATACCTCCCCGTTAATCAAGGTACTTTCTTTCCATGATTATTTACATTCACTATGCCCTTACGCATGCGTATTACTGCTTGCTCATAGACATCTTCTTTATCGATTAGCGTTTCTGATGCGTTTACACCATTTTAATTTGTCTTTTCCCCGATCGCATGCATATTTCTCCAATAGACCCTGTATTTGGAATGTTAATCTACTTTTATGGACTAAGGCTCTTGTGTTCCAAACGGTTGGATTTAGATTTGCAAATGATGATATATGCGCCTCAGCTGAATAATCGCATAAAGATCAAACTGTCTCGGTCCAACTTGCAATAAACCAAACAATATGCATTCAATTTCCATAGAAGAAAATAGGGAGATCATAACCTAAGATTCGTTTACTTTGAAAATTACAATTGTATCGTACATCGTCATCAAGTGATATACTTGGACATATCCCGTTTGTCCCTGTAAATTGCCCACTGGGAGAAATAGATAAATTACTGGTTAATTTCTCGATATCAGGGCAGTTTTTAGTCAGGACTGCCGATCTAACAAAAAGAAGAAAAAGATAGACCTACAGAAGGCCGAAGCTAAAGTGCATCACCATACCGTTTCTCAAAATGTACCGTACTGCGGCATTACCCCATACTGACATTAATAATTTTGCAACGTTGCATGAATCTTTCTGCTGTATTCCTTTTTCGCTTGATAAATTAATATCGGTCGTAACCTGTTAAGAGACAAATCCTACATTAGCTCTATATTTGTCCAGTTTTACCAAAAACGAATAGGAAAACGCGGAATAGCCAGTTTTTTTTTCGTCTTTTTTTTTTCGTTGTTTTAACATGTACAGCGTAAGAGGGTCAAGAATAAAAGGATTTTGTACAAGCTTGATTTTACATTGGATGAAGAAAGGTAGTGTGCAGAGCGTTTTATATGGGAAAAGAAGTCTTATGAAGTAGATAAGAGAATGCATCATTCACCAGAGGTCACCGCAGCCGCCCTGATCTTCAATTACACACTGAGGGTTCTACAAAACGATTAATTTACTCACTCGATCGGGTCAAATTTAGATTGTCGTACCTGACACAGTTCCCATTCCAACAATGGACTATAATCTTTGACGGATCCGGCTTCAAACATTTGAATCAGTGCTTGCATTGATTGCTCCTGTGCCTCTTCTTCATCCACGTTACTGCTACTACTACTACAGCTACTGCTCGCCATGCTCCCTAAATCTTCCAATTTCCCACATTGGGTTTCTTCAAGTTGACGCATGTGCGCGACAAAGGTATCATTGTATGACTGCATCTGTTGATGCAGCTCGGAATAAGCTTCTTGTCGTAGTTCTTCCAGATATCGAATGCATTCATCATTAGGCAACTCTGGCAATGATAGACAAAAACAATCCTTAAGCTTCAGTCGACCCTACACACAATCGATTAGAAATCTTGTTCTACTTTCCCATTGATAGGAAGGTTGAGTGTATGTGTATGTGTATGTGTGTGTGTGTGTGTGTGTGTGACACGCGCTTACCTGGTGCACGTTATCGGAACATGCTGGGAGTGGAGCAAATGGGGAACCCGATGAAGGGCGAGCCTGCCGCCCTCCCAAGTTCTTGGAATATGCTGAAAATGGATGATGATGTGAATGCGTGGAAAGTTTCATGAATGAGGAAAGAAGAGAAGTGGAGTGTCACAGATTGAGTCCAGTCAAAGGAGACTTTTTTAACCCGCGCCAGCATCACTGCACAGTAACCAATGAAATTGGTTGCTCAGAGAAACGAGAGTGGGAAAGCCATACGATCCAGTCGTGTATACCACATGGGTAACTCCCTATGGCACAAACACACCTGTTGTTATCAAATGCAATGAAATCCCTGCATATGTTTCCTTGCTTAAGTTTGAAATACATACCTCAAAATGTTAGGGCATTAGTTGCACTCAGGAAAAACTTGACTGGGTTGCACAGGTTCAAACCATAGTATGCATGGTAACAGCTGGGAAAACAAAACCTTGTCTGTAGCTCCTCATAACTTACAAACTATGAGTATGATATTGCGCTTGCATGAGACTATTCTCTCCTTCCCTTGATATGACTTGAACCGAATGGACATAGTGCCGAAAGTTGACAGGAAACCATACTGACCATTAAAAAAAAAAGGATAGGCAATTGCCTACTAACTTGTCCAGACGTCCTTTATTTGAAACACAACTTTCCTGCAAAGAAGTCCTAGAAAGAAGCAAAAAGACAACAACAAACTAAGGGCAAACCTATGTCGGCTAACCCATGAAAACAACAATAGCGGCGCCATATGCACATTGTACAAATAATGTCGGCTCTAAGCCGGGCAACGGTTAAACTCACGGCAGCATACCGGATATCGAAAGTTTAAAAAACTATATCCCCTGTTTATCTCACTGAGTTATTCTCGTTCGATATGGTCAAAAACGAAAAAGTATGACTACAGCCTATCTAATACAATATTCAACACCTTCATGCTTTTTATTTTCAGGTACTATAAGCAGTGGCTCCACATTGGTAGACAGTGGGAGGCAACACATCATTTTGAAGGCTTTAATATGCAAACTGAGAAAGGGGCGGTGAGAAAATTTACGTGGCGTCTCTTCTACAACCGTACATGAAGAGGAGGAAAAGTGCTGGATATGTACCTCTTTTCTATTTATATGATTAGGATGAAATAGCTTGACACCGGTTTTTTTTATCTATATCGAAGCAGCAGATTGGAGACACGTACACAACCAAAAGTTTGAACTGAGCCCGCCTTACTGCCCGAACGAAGAGGATTATAAGGTATCAAAATATACACACGCTTCACTTGTCAGAAAACCAAGCTATTGTAGACTAGCTTCCATTTGCCCTTGTCCTACTGGGTCAGAGCAGGTCCTTAAGAACGTTGCCTTCCACGGTATAAGACTACAGTATCCATGCCAGCGTGAATATTCAGGTATTCCGCTACCAGGACTGTTTTTGCTTGTCGGAAAGGAATTCCAGAGTTCTGGATCGAACCGCGTTTCGTAAGAAAGGCGTTTTTCCCTAACGGATCATGCAAAATCAAAGAGACGAAAAGGGCTTCACTTACAAACGAATAAAGCGTTCGTCCGTCACGAATGGAGATGCAACAAACATAGGATGGAACACGCAATCATCCGAAAGGCAGTCCAGTTCAACTTTATACTCTGATCAACCTCTCTCTTCTTACGCATCGCAATCGCAGCATACAACGGTAAACTATATCATACAAACATCTAGAAATACGTCTGAGAAAAGCCGTTGTTCAACTTAGCGGTCTTATTCAATTATTACAGTCATCACCAGGTAATACTCAAAGACGGAAACGATCTTTTGCAGATCTCCACGCTGGCAGGGATACTCTAAGACAGAGCCAAGGCTGGAAACTGTCAGGTATATTCCATCTTATACGATTAATCACAAGACATTAAAACTGCTTTATACAGACAGTGATCCTCCTAGTACGCCTCCAAGACGATACCGAGAACACGTTGGCCAGGATGTGCCTTTTGATACTTTGGCAAGACAATTGTTAGTATGGTGTGCAAAGTCCCATATGATTAAAAGCCGAGCACGATCGATCGGCAAGTCAGACGCAGAAATACTGGAACGCAACATAGGTGAGGATCAAGCGTTGGCATAAATTTCTTTTCTTATGATTTTGGTTTACAGCCCATAGCATACAAAAGAAAGCCATACAGATATTATTAAGTGAGGAATTCGATATCTACCTATCTCAAGCATTGGTAAAAAAAAAAAGACATCAGGTTATCATCGATGGACCAGTGATGTAACATACCGATCCATAGGCGGGGGGTGCATCAAGCAAGTTCGGCAGAAAACCGAATCCAGTCAATGAAAAAAATAGGCAAAGACTGGCCAAATACAACGACATAATTGAAGAGTAGGTACTTTATTCAAACAGGATGAATTCATCTAATGGGAAGTTCAGGATGGACAGAGAGAAACAACAATGGAAGCAGGCTAGTAGCGACGTATTCCAGTATCATGCGGCAACCTTCGATTCTGCGCCAAATGTTAGCGAGGATGGAGACCAACTTGAGCTTTCAGAAGAACAGCTGGCATGTTTGGACGACCAAGAGCGAGCGTTTTTACGACATCTAACCAAAGAGAGGCCGCAGTCGCGGACACATGAATTGGCGAAAGACATCGACAAAGATATAACTGCTTTGCGTCAAGTGTTGAACACAGTCAATCAATTTCGACATCTCTCTGGCAGTGTTGCCGATAGGATCCTCGCCAAAATAGCGGATCAAACGGACTGGAAATCACAATTAATGCAGACAAGATCAGCCATCCAGGGCTTTCCCGCAGGGAATCCAAACCTGTTTGAGGACATGCTGCACATACTTTCTATATGTAAAGATGAAAAGGATGCATCATCTACATCCAATGCATCTTAGCTAAGAATACCCAATGGAAGAGGTAGGATCCTCTTTTGTTCAGGTGTGAATAAGGCTCACCAATATGGAACGACCTGCATCCTTTATGGTTTAATTCCTACTGGCCAAAGGTGATGGCAAGTTTATACCGAGGGCAAAATGGAACCAGTTAAGCTTCAAAATATTGCTTTGCATATATGTAGACGCATGGGGGCCGGCGTTATGGCAAATACACGTTTGGTGACAGCATATCATTCAGGTTCCTACATGTCTTTCATATCTACACGACCATAATTCCGCGCTAAATGATATCGAACTTGCTTATTGTAACGGTTGCCCTAGCGATCCATTGTACATATCTCGAAAGAACAATAAAAAATAGCTCGGGTTTAGTTGTAACAAGGAAAATGATTTGCTTTATATAACTAGCATCAATAACAAAACAAAAAAGCATTCTATCGTTCTCTTCCATTACTGCCGTTTTCAGAAAGTGGGAAAATAGAAGGAAAAGGGAAACGCATTAGAAGTAGTACAGAAACAAGGATGGCGGCGGTAACGAAAGAAAGGAGGGAAAAAAAAAAAGAAAAAAGAAAGGCAAGATGCAAAATGATTTAACTGAGTGAACGGGTATTTCAAAACTTGAAAAAGGAACATAGATATGAGTTGCGAAGCACTTCTAGCAGGTTGTTTAACTTACCCTGATTTGATATGATCCGGCCTTGGTCATATATCTAACCCACTTGACGGATTGATACCCGCTCTTTTCAAACACTTTCAGGAACCGTACAAGTAGACCAGAAGAAGTGAACATTAAGACCTTGGGTAAACATGTTAGCAAGTTTCTAAGTGAACCAAGACAGCAGTATATTGATTGCTTACCTGGAAGTCCATGGAAATGGGTGGCCGTGACCAAACACGCTTATGCGTCATGGATGTCAGTTCTGCTTCACCGCTAAGGGTATACTCTGATTGGCCTTGGAAACGTGGGATCCTTTGGTACATAGGCAAATAAACAAGATCAGGAAAAGGGTCATACTATTGACTGGTTTACTTACTTCCAAATGATGCAATTTTCTGATGGCGCATACTTGGCTTTACCACCAGAACCAACCTTCACCTCCACCTTGGCCGAATTCAACGGTGTTGGTATTCTCAAGATAACGTTGTTTGCATAGAGTTTAGGTGAAAAATTGGCTTTGACGTTGATTTTGTATTCCACCCTGGTCTTGCCTATCTCATTCACCACCGGATGCACCTTAAAGGGCAAATTGACATTGTCTGTCGTTCGGTACCTACATGACCCATGTTTTCAGTGATCAATCCCTCTCTGCTATCCTGATGTTCCGATTGAAACTCTCTAGAATACCTCATCAATTCAAATTCGCCATCCGGAGGAATAAAGCTAATTGTACGATCATTATCAAACTTTCCAAGCTTAACGCATTGATGGAATTGACAATCATCTATTTCCACAGCATTTGCACGACGTGCACTAAAATCAAATTAGCTTCTCTATCAGCGAAACCCCATTTTTGTGGGTTTTCCTGGCCTTTTTTGCAACTTACGTGGAACGATTCACGGTATCCTTATCCAATAAAAGTTTGTCATTGAGACCGAATTTGCACTCGGGAGTACCCGAAAGATAGGCACGCATTAAGATCTGACCAGCCACATCCGCTCGTAGAATGGTTCCTTTGAATAACAGCGGATTAAGCCTCCACCACCTTTCTCTTTAGAAAGCCTTACCTGTATTACTCATCAACAAATTGACGCTCTCGATCACGTCTATAAAGGCTTCATTCTTTCTGTACTTGATATCGCTTCGTCTCCAAGAGATGGCGCCCGTGGCCTGAATTGTAATTCTACTTGAATCTTCCACAGCTCTCTCAGACTTCACCCCCTCCGTAGTGATATACATTTTCAAGGTATCGGTTTCACTGTTTTGAGGATATCCAAAGTCGAGAATTTCTTTCGAAACCGAAAAAGAAAAACGAGAAATATAGAGGTTGAATACCATGTCCTTCCTTCTTTTCATTTCTTTCCATCCAATTACCATCAAGCAGTTCGTAGATAAGTACAAAGTTATTCTTCACTGCCTCTTCATCAAACTTGCCAAAATAACTGCGGCCAATGTTCACCACTCGGTAACAAAATTCGAACACCAGTGCAGCATTCGCATTCCACTTCGTTACCGCGACGATATATAAGTTTTCGTGGCGTACATGGAAGAAAGATGTCGACCCCAGCGTGATGATGGGTGAACGGACATCCGTGTTCGAGATAACTTGTATCCGAAAGATGTCAGCGACCGATCGTCTTTATGTTACGGATGTCGAGGGGAGTATTTTTTTCGCCAGTCGTCAGAAAGAGTGCTTCAGGGACTGAGTCTTGCTTACCTCAGATCGTGACGGTAAAGACGGGAGATGAGAACTTCTCCTTTTTGGTTATAGATGAAGAATGCACTGATCATAACTCTTCGACTAAGGAAAACGTTTTCGTAGAAAGGGGAAGGAAAGTAAAGGTTGGGCTAGGGACAAAGCGAGAGAGTTTTGGCAAGTGTCTCGCACAAATTGACCAAATGAATCTTTACACTCCGACACCGGGTTGGGAGGACAACACCGCTTTATTTGATATTCAACATATGGAAAAGATTCGCGAAATAATGAATTCTCGCGGTTGTGCTTAATGCGGGCTACAAAGGATACATTTAGGAACATATTGCAATAAGATATATAGCAGTACTTTCCGTTCATCCATATGCTTGATGTACTACTCCATATTCTGCTTTTTGACATAAATTCTTGGTCGCTTTGGATAGACTTACTAAGGTACCTTTTGTTTCTGGACCCACACGAATAGTCAATGAGCCATTATAAAGCGTGGTGGGCGAAGTGACAAGGAATATTAGCAAACTTGGTTCCAATCTTTAGTTTTTTCTTAATGCCATAACCACGAGATTCTTCGATGATTCCAATAAAAAGTTGTTCTAACACTGTGGGACAAAAAATCTCATAGGTCGCATAAATCATACAATCGCATGTAAGATGTTACAGACATCCCATAATTCGAGTAATGAAAAGCCGCAAAAAACTCAGGAAAGTCGCATCTTGTATGACATGCGACTTTCCTGCGTTGTGTGCAGCTTTTCTATCCAGTAGTGTAATGGACTTGGAAGCGATCTTCCACTAGTTTCACCATGGGCGTCCAGTGAAATAGATCGTGTATACACTTCGAAAGCTAATACGATAGTTGACAAACGGTCCTGGATGATTGCACCGGCAAAGATATTTACGAAATGAGGAAGTAGTGCAGGAAAGGAACGAAAATCGAAGGAAAGAAAAGCGACCCGTTTCATTGCTAAGTATTTGGTATCGTCCTTCAATCTGCCGAAAATTTGGATATTATGGAAGCTTTAAAATGATCGAAAATGGTGACAGTGCTTGCAATAGAATCTTTGCCTTGAATGGGGTCATTTAAGCTGCGGAGCTCTTCACAGAGGGTTTATGGAATAGTTGACTTGCTCTAGTTGAGTGGGTATGTTCAGTTCATGAGGAAAACGTGCTGCTATTTTTCCAAGTGTGCTGGTATGCAGAAGTCCATAATAGGTTTCTGGAGTTGTCAGCGTGGGGTGTGACATTTCCATAGCAATTGGTTGCACACCAACCGTTGTGACCGCCGAATCGCACCTGCAGCTGAATCGTGCAACGCGTTTTTACAACCATCGTGGAATTTAAAGTTGATAGGATCCTTACCTATGGTAAGAGCTCGCTTGTCTGCTCATTTTTTTTTGCAAATCCCTTTTTTGTTTCGTACTACAGGATATTGGTAAAGCAATAATTTTTAGATATCATTTATCTGTGTTGATCCGATTTTCAGATGATATAGCAAAAAATTACTGGATTACTTGCCTCACTATCAGTTGTTTGTTCAAAATCTTAAGAAGGAAAGGTGCATCATTGTAGGCTATACAAGAAAATCTCGAAAAAAATGAAAACGATGAATCTCGTATTCGGCTGTTGTTGTTGTATACCCAAGTGATCTACAAGATATTAATTGAAACTCAGTCACAATCGCTGCCTAAACCCAATTTTACTAGTCGAGACATATAAAAGGGACCAACTCCCACTCTAAATAAAGGATATACCAAAGTCTGACAGTATTCGTACTGTCCTCTTTTCTCTTACCATTTACACGCGCTGCTTTCTCGGTACCCACCGCATACTACAGTTGCAACAGATGGCCAGGAGATAAAAAGAAAGATCGTTGGTCAACAAGATTTTCGTTTCCCCTCGTGCCACGGCCAATGAATAGATGGTAGAAAGCGATTTGATAAAAAAAAATTGAGAATCTTTTAAATCAACTGAATGTCGATGGCGACGCTCAAGGTAAAAAAAAGAAGTTGTCAATACATTTACCTTTGATTCTAACCATTCAACATTTTAGATTTGCTTAATTACATCAGCCAACATCCGAAAATTTGCTTAACTGTTCTCGCTTATGCGGGTTTATCAACCAATTGTAAAGATATGGAAATCATCCAGTTGATGAGAGCGAGCCTGAAGATGTGGTTGTGAGACGACTATACGGCGCACACAGTCGCTCGTTGACTGCTTGTTATGTGCCACTTAGCCAACATTCCTTGCCATGTCATCTCGGATTCCTATTCTGCAAACAAAGTTCCTAGTTCGTGCTCAACACCTCCCCGATGATGCCCTTCTCACCCTTCTCCTCCCTCGTATCAACCGTTCCCGCCTTTCTCGCTGGTCTCAACTGAAAAAGAATTCTCTCTGGCGCCAACTTCCTTCCTCGTCTTCGCCATTGGATACTAAGCAGCTTCGCCACCAATACGCTACTTTCTTCAGAACCGCTTTCGGATCGTTTATACGGGCCCGAAAATGGTATTACTCAAAGCCAGTCGCCCCTACCTAGGGATTGATCCCACCCTGTGGATCCCGATGACCCGATACGAACGCAGTCGATGTATCCGCTGGCGACTGGGTTGGATGCCTTGTGGTAAGTTGCGGCCTTGTAGAAGCTGTCCCGAACAAGCCCAGCTCACCTGTGCCCACGCGATATCTTGTTTGCAAACACATCGTCGGCTGAATGTACCCATTGTCGTTGTTGATCCCCTACCGTACACACTAAATCTGCGCCCCACCCGCCCATCTCATTCGAAACAACAACGACTTTCCTGGCAACGCATATTGCCCACCCTCTCCTCCCTGTTGCTCGATATAGACCGCCTCTGCCTCCCGCCGGATGACAGGATCCCTGATTCCTCAACACTTAGCCCTTTTCTACAATGGATATCAGAGCCTCCAAGTGCATCACTGGTATTCCTCCCCACGACTCTTTCCTTGACTCATCCCCTTAACACTCTCCACTCTTTCCCCATCCCTCCATGTGATACATTGTTGTTCCCCTAATCCTCTTACTTATATCACTATTCCTTTCTCTCCTCATTTTTTGCCCTGTAGAGCCCAAGGAATTTTTTTAGTTCTTTCTTCTCTTTAGTTCTTTTCACTTCTTTTTCGATCTAGCTAGAGCAGATAGGCCGAATGGCGCGCGTGCTCATTGGCATTCCAATAAAATCCAAATTTAATTGAAGATGTGGTTGGCTTCCCCAAAGCCGCGCCTGTTGGCTTGTTTATTCTCGGAAAAAATAAAACCTCTATTCTCTCCTCTTTAGCCTTCCGAAAGAAAAGCACAAATGGTTTATCTTTTCGACCACTAAGAAAAAGGGGTGGGCAGAAACAGTGCTTACAAAAAGGTTTTTCAAAGGAAACAAAAATGAAAAGGTCTTCTTGTCAAAGAACCTCAAATTCCAGGGTCGAGAGCCCACTACATCTTCAGACTCGCTATCATCAACTGGATGATTGCGAGACGTACCTATCACAAACCCCGTTGATAATCGCCTCATCCTTTGATATGGTTGGCTTGTGTATTCTCGGAAAAAAAAATAAAACGTCTTCGAGCACAAAGCGAGTTACTCCTTATTCTGATTGGCTGGCTGTCTACGCACGCCCGAAAAATACCCTTCATGTAAGATGTAGCCCAAAGAGGGTATATCAGGAAACCTTGAAACAAAATAAGGAACACTTTTATGTAGCCCAGTCTCTGTCAAACTACGCTATCTTCTCTTTCGTCCCATTTACAATCCCATGTCTTCCAACCGTTGGCTACTTGTGAATGCCAAGAACGCCATTCTGTCTCCACAACATTCAACAGCGCCTGCTTCCATACTCATCGACAGACTTACTGGCAAGGTGACCCATGTGGGCGACAGCCCGTCCTCCTTACACTTTGTTCCTGAGCAAGACTTGGAGGTGATGGACCTTTTAGAGGACCAGGTTTTGATGCCTGGTCTTGTCGACGCCCATGGTAAAAATATTGGGATAGATAGCTTTTTAGATCTACTCATTATAAAAAGAAGACAAAACAAAAAAGCTCACATCATAAAATGTTGTCTAGTGCATTTAAACGAGCCCGGACGCACCGAGTGGGAAGGATTCGAGACGGGCACGCGTGCAGCGGCAGCAGGTGGGATCACCACGGTGATTGATATGCCGCTCAATGCCATCCCGCCGACCACCACGGTTGAGAACTTCAAAACCAAACTGAATGCAGCGCAACATCAATGCCACGTCGATGTTGGCTTTTGGGGTGGCGTAGTGCCTGACAATGCGTCTGAATTACCATTGTTGATGAAACAGGGTGTACGCGGATTTAAATGTTTTCTTATTGACAGTGGCGTGGACGAATTCCCGTGCGTGAACGAGACAGAAGTGAGACTGGCCATGGATCAAATGGTGAACTCGGACCGCGTGCTTTTATTTCATGCTGAAATGGAAACAGAGACAAGCGATGGGGTGATTCCAGACAAAACCTATGCCAGTTTTCTGAAATCGCGACCACCCTCACTGGAAGAACGAGCGATTGATATGATCATTCGACTCACAAGAGAGTATTATCAACGTGGGACACCTGTCAGGACACATATCGTGCATCTTTCGGCTGCCACGGCGTTACCAGCCATCCGAGAGGCCAAAGCAGAAGGATTACCGCTTACAGTGGAGACGTGTTTCCACTATCTGAACTTTACAGCCGAAGCGATCTCCGATGGGGCAACACATTTCAAATGCTGTCCTCCTATCCGAGAAGCAGCCAACCGTGAAGCTTTATGGGGGGCGTTATTGGATGGGACCATTGACTATGTAGTGAGCGATCATTCACCATGTACCACGGAGCTGAAAAAATTGGAGACGGGTGATTTTGGTCAGGCTTGGGGTGGCATTGCTAGTGTTCAGTTTGGTTTGCCTGTGCTATGGTCTGAAGGGCGCAAACGAGGCGTTACGTAAGCAAATATCTGTTTCTTGGTAAACAAGTACTAAATGCTTTTTCTTGGTTTGGGGGGACATCTTTTTTTATATCCCGTCAGGTTACAGAGGATTGTGCATTGGTTAAGCTCTGCACCGGCGAATCAGGTACGACTGGGTCACCGGAAAGGTGAAATACGTGTTGGCCATGATGCAGACCTTTTTGTGTGGCGTCCGAATGACCGCTTTACGATCCAAAAGAGTGATATTCACTTTAAGAACAAGCTTTCACCCTATATTGATGGTTCATTCTATGGTCCTGTGGATCGCACCCTTGTGCGTGGTCATACAGTTTATGATCGCCAGAATGTCAATTTGTTTGCTCGGGAGCCTGTGGGCCAACCATTGTTGGAATAAAGAGAGAAAAAAACCGAATAAAAAGTGCTCATGTTGATCGTGATTGAAAGGATTCTACTTGCGTTTTGTAATAAGTATAATACATGTTTCCCGGTTGTAAAAAACTGAATTTTGGATCATGTGCATTTCTTTCTTTGATCCGGTTTTCGAGTTCTTTTCCGCTCTTCGCCACAAATTTCGCAGTTTTCTCAATAACTTCTTCAATATGGCTTGGTGGCCTGCTAATAAAAAAAAGGTAAACAAGAAAAACTTGGATCACACTGTTTTCGTTACCTCACGCTCTCTTTTTCATCGTCCTCATTATCACTGCTATCACTACCGTAAGCTGCCAATCCTGACTGGGATAGCCATAAGATATGCTTGTAGAAAGGATACAGTTCGTCGCTTTTGTTGAGGAATTTGTACATCGGATTATTTCCCTGCCTTGCTTGAATCCGGATTTCGAGCAGGTTAGGATGCACGGCAGCAACCACAGCTTTAGCGGTTTCATCAATGATTTTTGCCTGTTCTTCTGTAGTAGGCTAACCAAACAAACAACATGCCATTAGGTGTGTTGCACTCCGGATAGCTTGCATTTGGATAATTACCATCATCATGGTTGCAGGCGCTTTATATTTCGCAGCTAGATCTGCCTGTATAGGTGTTATATTATTCTCCTTGCCATTACTGTAGTCGTAATGGAAGAGTTTGTTTTCCTGTTCCATTTTCCGCCGCTTTCGTTTTTCCTCTATTACACCATCGGATCGTTTAACAAGATACGGACCAAGACATCATAGTACGAAACTCACCGAGATATGTGTCGCGTTCGTCATCGCTCATGGAAAACAATGTTTCTTCTTCTGAATCCAGATCAGCATATCTTTCTTCATCGCATTGTGGATCTGATTGTATGCGTTCGTTTGTGGTTGGGCTCGAAGGTAGTTCTTCCAAAAGGTGACGTACATCATATCTGATGGCATGGTGTTTCTTAGGAAATTATATGACGGAAGCATGTGTCTTTTGTACCTGTCTATCCTTAATTTGGACGCAGGGTCACTTCGCCACGGAATCAAGTAATCGCCTTGATCTATTTTTTCTGCAAGAGCAGAATCGTTGAATATACGTGCTTCGTAGCCAAAGACAAGAAATTCCTCTTCCTGTTTGGCATCTTGACGGCTTCGCTTTCTCGAGTGGGACGGGGCGGACATGAAGAATAAACTACCAAGCGGGGAATTTTCACGCCTTTTTTTGGATATTGAGAGCTCCTCCTCAAGTTCAAAATCGATCCCATCTCCAGCGCTCTCTTCCTTCTCTATTAAACCGCTGTGCTTGTAACTAAAAATTGGATCTTGACTGCTAGGCTTTGCTCCAACATAGATACTTCGTGATGTCAACCAAATGCCAACAGGTACAAATAGAACTGTACAGTCAAAGGCGCGTTATTATGATCTATTGATGATGGTGATGATCAATCATCTTGCAGTTGTTTGTGGCTATTTCTTTTTCTATCAGTGCTGTCTGTTCAGAAGAGAAGTGGGACTTTCTACTGAGGTCATTAACCGCACCAGAGTCATATATTGTACCAAGACGACGGTATCCATCTTTTTTGGAAGCCCGAGATATTAGTTTGCTGTGTGTGACATGCGGGATCAAGTTTCTGAGATCGTCTTGGATTCTCACAGTGACTTTTTTCCTGATCTTTGATCGTCGTTTTTGACTCTTTTTAACTTTGGTCATAAACCCCCTGTTGCCAAATCCCTCCCCTTTCCTTCATTATTTTTTATGCCGACCATACTCCAGCTAAATAGACGGTGGATATCCCTATTAATATGCAGCGCGTTGTTGATCCTGAGCGTGGCATTTTTCCCTCGGAGAAGAGCACAACCACCCGCACCCCCATTACCCCTTCGCGATGCTTCGTCTTACTGGCCGAATCCACTTTCGGATGCCATATGCAAGCCAAAGATCTATGTCTACGAACCACCTAATGAATTGCAAGTCCCTAAATCGGTGCAGGATGGCCGATGTCACGAGAGCAATTACAATTCGGAGATCATTCTATATAATCAGCTTGTCGATCCAGACAGCCGTTTTCATCAACTATACGTAACAAAGAAGCCGGAAGAAGCCGACTTCTACTTTATACCCTTTTTTGGAGCTTGTTACCTGTATAACTGCTGGTCCAAGTCTGAATGGAAATGGGATGAACGTTGCGATGTCGATGCCAAATATGTCGATCCGATGATGAACTTTGTAATTCATGACAACCCATGGTGGAACCAAACAGCAGGCCGGACGCATATTATAGTGCATCCTATGGACAAAATATCCACCTATTATCAGCAACAAGACCGATTCCAGCCGGCCATTTTCCTCAAGACGGTGGGTGATAAGCGACCTAAATGGATGCATCGCCATCGGTTCCATCGAGACATCGTCATTCCGTCTGCTACTCGAATACTACACCATCTTCGAATTAACCCACTTGACTATCTGACAGAAGAAGGCCACCCGAAAACTGGCAAACGTGATATCTTTGCTCTCTTCCAAGGGTGCTGTCCCACAACCACCGTGAATGATGAGTATTCGAACGGCATCCGTGCATTGTTTTTTCAGTATTTTAACAAGTACCCTGGGTACGAAATCGGAGAGTGGGTTGCAGATAAAGAATACGGTAAGAAACTAGCACGTGCCAAATACGGTCTTTGTCCGATGGGATGGACACTGGATACGACTAGGATCTGGGAATTTATCGCATTTGGGGTTGTACCGGTCGTCATTGCGGATGGGATTATTGAACCATTTGAAGACGATGTGGATTGGGATTCGTTTATTGTCCGCGTGCGAAGAGATGAAGTCCATCGACTGGATGAGATCTTACGAGGGATTGATGACAAAACGTACGAATATAAGCGACGAAAACTGTGGGAACATGGACGACGTGTGGGTCTAGAGCAGGATGCATGGCATTACATTGTGCGTCAGCTATGCCGAATGGAAAACATAAATAAACCCGCCCAGCTGAATATTGGCTACTGAATCCGCAGAAAATATTGACTGTTCTTCTTGACTATGTTCTCTTTTCTCTTCTTTCTCTCTTTTTCTTCCCCTGTCACTCTCTGAAGTGATCATGATCCAGATATAAAATAAGTTAACAAGTTAGCATTGGAGGGGAGCCGGTGAACTTATGTACATCTGGATACATCTGAAAAGGGAACAAGGAAAACGGATGCTTTTTATTTGTCTATCTTATTGTTGTTGTTGTTTGCTGATTTACATGCCCCTAAAGAGAGAGAGAGAGAAAAGAAAAAGCGAAAACAAGCTTATGAGTTCAACTGACGCCAAAAGTGTTGTCTCATTGTGTTCTTACCTTTGTTTCATCTGCATAATAAGACCCACTTTCTTTCGCACCATGGCGCCAAACAATTTACGGTTACGCTCGATATTCTTTCTTCTTCTTGCCACATTGGGTTTTTCATAGTACATATTAGCACGAAGCTCACGTCGAACGTTATTTGCAAAGAGGATAGAGTTCAGCCGTTTATAGGCTGTGTGAGGATTATTAAAGCTAGCAAGCGAACGTCCAGCATAAGGCTCCAGGGAGGTGGTTAGTTGTTTGGGCAAATGGAGATCAGCAGCGAAGGTGTTTGGTAAAGCAAAGGTGGTTCGTGTGACGGGTTGTTCTTCTTCGACCTGTGCTTCCGTCTTTGTTGCTGCTTCTACTTTAGAAGCTGCTGCGGTACTTGTGGACATGGTTCTTGTCCATGCTGGTCCTGCTGTCAATCGTCGTGCCAAGCCAAGGAATGAAGTTCGCAACATGGCGTTTCGGTTTTGTTCAGGGCGGAGAAAATAAAGAAGGAAAAAAAAGCGACAAGCCAAACATGTTTATCTGTTCGCTGTCTTTGGAAAACACGGTCACGCTGAAGCGGGGGGCCAATGCCTTGACAAACTTGTTCCATTGTGCAACTCACACCCTTTTTCTTTAGCCATAGCGCACAGAACAGGGGCTTACTCTACCCCTTCCATTGTTGTCTACTACTTTACCAAAATGGAAAAAAAGTCATATAACATACAATGTTTTTGTCTTGAAAAGCATAACAAGTCAAAAAAGAAGAACGATGTGTTTCTTTTTTCTTTTTTTTTTTTTTTGGGGGAGAGAATGGGTAATGCACTTATATTGTTCTGGTTGCGCCACTTTTGGCTAGAAGAGGCAATGACCAGATGATATACGTCTTCTGCAACTTGTTCAATCTAAATGTTGTACAGTTATTTATAAAGTGTGAGAAGTTGAAATTGAAGAAGAAGGAAAAAGGGAAAAGCATAAGGAAAACCTTTTCTATTTTTCCAACCTTTTCTTTTTTTTTTTTCCCTCTTTCCAGGAGGCGAACTGAAAAGGGGGGGAGTTCTGGTAAGTGTCTTCTCTTGCTTAATTTTTTGGATGCGTCAGTGCTTTGAAACGTTTGGACAAAGAAACAAAAAAAGAATCTCAAATATATTTATGTGTATCACTTTGCACCATGTAACATGCATAGTTTACACCCTGCAGATACATCACTGACACAGCCAAAGGCAAGGTTTGGTAAGACTTCGGAGTTGGTGCCAACTTTTTCATGCACAAACAATACAACGTGTTCAGTCATGAAGGTGAGAAAAAAACAGTGGACTGTCAACAAGGAAGTAAGAAGAAGAAGAAGGGCGGCCAAGAAAAAAAAGGGAATGAACATACGTTAAACCGTATACGCACGTTCACGCACAAAAAAAAAGTGATATTTCTCATTTTGGGTCGACAGCGAACCACCTGACTATAAATTTTTTTTCGCGCTTTATCAAATAAAAAGTTAAACGATATCGTTTTCGACCCATTTCTCATCTCTTTTCTGTTTTTCGTTTTTGAGAAAAAGAAACTAAAAAAGACATAAAAAAATAATGCTCCGAGTTTATTCCATACTTTATCTTCAACAGCTGTGGACAGTTCGATCCGATCCTTTTGAAACTATTGCAAGGGAGATCTTCGTACCTGAGCATGAACAGATCGGACAGGTCCTGCCTATAACGGAGCCTTCTTTACATGAGAGCGAACTACTGACACACTGCTTATCAGGTATGGAAAACTAGCTAAACTAATTTCAAGGAAAAAAAGGGACCATTTACTAATCTTTTGTTCGTTTCGATAGATCAAGAGTCTCTGCCTCCTCAAGAACGCGTAGAAGTCCTGGTCGAGGTGGAGGAGCCTACAGTAGAAGAATCGGTGCAAGAGCCACAAACAGAAGAACAAGTACAAGAAGTAGAAGAACAAGAAGAGCCTGTTGTACAAGAACAAGTCATTGTCATAGAACAGCAGCAGCAGCAACAGGAGGAGGAGGAGAAGGTGCAGAAACAGGAACAGCAAGAGGAGAGTGTATCTGTCGGAGAAATCCAGTTAGTGCAACAAGATGAGCAGGACGGAAAAGACAAGTCGGAGGCGGAAGAAGAAATTAAAGATCAAGAACAAGAAGAGATTTCCACGGAAGAGGACGAGTCATCCTCAGCTGAGCCTTCTATTACAACGGAAGAAGAAGAAGAAGAAGAAGAGCAGCATGATGAGAAACAAGAACTAAAGCAAGAACATAAGGAAACAGAACAAGACCAGATTGTGATTGAGCAGCTGAAGGAGGAGGAAGTGCTAGAAGCATCAGAGCAAGAGAACAGGAGAGATAGTAAACTACTTTTCAAGGACGAAGACGGACCGTTTTCATTGTCTACTATTGCCGAGGAAGGTTACACTCCGCCCAAGAGTGCTTCGCTTGACTTGCACCGTACCAGTCAATACTCCGATAAGGTCCCCCATCGTCATAGTATGTTTGTGGATCCCTCTGGCTCGTTTGTCTCTTCTTCCGGATCCTTGCCACCCACTCCGACATCCGTGCATACCGATTCTTTGAAGACCGAAATCCATCCAGCCGTACGACGTGAGTCGCTGAAGGAAAGACGAAAATCATTGACAACCAAGGTCAAACGCGTATTCAGCGTACACAGACGAAAGTCATCCGTGTAGAAAAAGAAAAAAAAAATAATCATTCCTTTCTTTATTATCCCTTTTTTTTTCTGTATCATTATTTCCCCCCAATTCTTTCTATTCTTTTTCTTTTTTTTTTTCTGTTTCATACTGATACCCCCTTTCTGTCCAAACAGACAACGAACATGTACGCAAACAAAATATATATACATAACCATCGCCTTTTTCCTTATTTATCTTTTTTTCTCGTTCAGAATCACACCATGACGTTTGTGTTGCACATCATGTCCCTGTGACGCGTTCAAAATAGGTAATTTTTATTGCGTGTTTTTCATCTCAGCCTTTCTGAGCGAAATACAAGAGAAGATGAGGAAGAGGAAGAGGAGGGTAATTCCGAGGCATTTGAATAGATGGGATGAGACGGAGTTGGAAGAGAAGGAAGAGGAAGAGGGAGAGGAGGAAGTGCTGATGATGATGATGAGGAGAAGGAGGAGGAGGAGGATGTTGTTGGTGGTGGTGAATGATCGAGGGGGACAAGCGCATTTGCCTGAGCCACGGGACAATCTTTGTGTGCCAGTAACAATGTTTTGAGATTCAGAATTTCTTCCCGAAGTGTGATCGCCTGTTGTTGTAAATGTTCGTTGTCCGATGTCAAATGTTCAACTCTATGCTGAAGATTGGCCAACCATTGCTTTTTTCGCTGACGGCATTTGAGCGCAGCTTTGAGTTTAGGGTTTTTTTTGAACCCCCCAAAAAGTACGTCAATATCTCTCTTTTCATGTCAAAAAAAGCCGCCCCTCCCTTTTTTAATTTTATACTGACCTTGTCTGTTCCGTTCCAAAAAGTTTTTACGTTTTTCTTCATCTTCTTCGGTGCTTCCTTCCCGAAAAACTAAAATAGATCCTTCTGTGTGTCGTCTTTTGCTCGGTAGAGGAGATAGATTGGAAATAGGATGAACCATCGGTGCACTGGCACGGTGTTGGTTGGAAGTAAACAACATATCTTGAGACATTGGCCCTGAGGATCGATGGTCCTTATGAACCCCTATTATTATCATTGTTGTTATTATGATTGTTGTTGTTGTTGTTGTTTTTTAGACATGAGTATAATGAGTATGAACATTGACTTTGTCTTTTCCGGTTCCGCCCTCTCTTTTTGTTTATTATTTTGTTGTTGTTATCCTTATTACCTTCCGAAGATACATGGTCAGCAGGGTACAACGATTCCGAGTGTCGGTAATTAAACAAGGCTGGACTGCAGATCAATGCATCTTTTGTCAGTGGACCATCCGTGTTTTGTGTCACGCCTGACATTTGCATAGAAGGTGCATCCCAGAATTGACATATCGAAGCTTCGTGTGATGGCGTCGAAGAGGACGAGGAACTGAACATGTCCATGGCAGGTTTGTCTTGGTCTGTCAGTGGAAATGACGTCGGATCAAATGCATGGGGATCGACATGACCTCCACATTGCTCCAATACTTGCGATGGCGTTTGCATTAGGTCTTCAACACGAGAAGGCGATGACGTCGAGTTCATGTCTTGTTCTATGGTCAAATGTTAGACGGAACTTTTTTGTTTTTTGTGGCCTCTCTTTGCAGTTAACTTTTTACCCATCCTAAGATGAACAGTATTTTTGCCAAGGTAAGGAAAGAGAGAAGGAGAGAAAGTGAAACTGTGATATATTGAATCTGACCAAGATTCCTAGAGATTCAAGCAAAGGATAGGCCTGTTTCAATGTGTGAGATATCCCATCTAGTAAACTTTGTTGCTATCACAGCGAAACAGGAAGCAAAACACCGCCATGCTTCGGAATTTGTGTTCCAGCAAACGGACATGGGCTTTTCTTTCGTACCGTCAAATTTTCTAGAAGACCGAAGAACACAGAAAACTAAAAGAACGACCCATGTCCTTATTTTCTGTTTGCTTGTCTGTGTGAGTATGTGTATGTTGTTATCAAAAACAGAACGAGTCAACTTCAACATGGGGGTCTGTGAGAACGCCAAGTAGGAGAGGATAATGCGTGACACTTTGCGCAACCATGGCCAGGAATTGATTATTTATTACTGCTTATCGTTTAATTTTTATTTGCCATCACTAAAAGAAAGAATTTCCTGGTATTTTTCGCACTCAACACACCACGGTTCCAGTGCAGGTTGCAGCGCGCTGCACCGGCAGCTCCGTTGCTTGCTGATCGTTCGTTCTCTTTCTTTAACTCTCGTTAGTAACAAAGTGGGCAAGTCCAAGCAAGTCAGATAATCGCCTACCATGCCGCTCCGTGTGATTGTCTATATTTCGGTTATTAAAGTAGAATACTTTTTCGGTCAACTTCTTTATCTTTCTTTGTTTGGCAAGCCGGTAGAGTTACGTGGAAAAGCAAACGTTTCCGAATTTCAAAATCTTTGCAAAGGACAACCAGAAGAAACTTGCTTGCTGGTCGGTTGAATTAAGAGGATGTAACACGAGAAATATCCATGGCGCGTAGATGGAGTGCTTCAAACAGATGCTGATTGAAGTCAGAGGACACGATTGGAGGTAAAGCAAAAGCAACTTGCGATCTCGCTATCTTGCCACTCACGCAGTATGCTCTCTTCACAGCGCAAAAAAAAGTTGAAGTATGAAGATCTGTTCTGGATAGCAATCATGGCCGACAAGAACAGGCAGGCATGTAGCGTATAATGTGCTTTGTGGGTTGTTAATAACAACTTCCCTTTACATTGCAGAGGAAACTGGCCGGTGTTTACAATGAACGAGCGATCGCAAGAAGCGCAACAAGCAATCCAACTGCATCCTGCTTGTGGTACGGCAAATATACATAGCCCTGCTTCTGCCGCCACAAACGACCATCACCTTGCTGCTGCGCATAAAGCAACTGCCAACGTTTTCTTTTTCTTTTGTGGAAAGAAAGGTAATGCATACGTAAAATAGTCCAATATGTCGCTCTCCATGTAGCTCACGATTTCTGCTCGGTTTAAAGGTGAAATGGTTTAGGAAGAGAATGCATGCCTGTTAACGGACATGACGCAAGGGAGGACGATCCGCGAGGAGACGATTAATCATGCGATCCACCTTTTGTCGAAGAGTCGCCACACCATGCTGGAGAAAGAATTCATCAAGTAATGATGCGATCAGGAAAAGAGGAAGGATGTCTCGATTTGACTCACATGCGCGTTGCAGTAGACTATTGCTCTTCGGTGTCATCAATTTGCTGGATCACTTTACGTATGAAGCATTGAAGTCCTTTTTCACAACTCGCCAACTGGACCTGCTTGCTAAGTCGGACAATTTCAATCGCGGCAAATATGGGTTCGATTTACCGAGCATAGTTATGCTGAATGACATCGTTGATAACAGGTAGGTGCGTCACCAGGGCATGGGTAGAAAGGCAGAGTAACACTGATTGATCTTTTCATTTAGTGGCAAAGACCTCGGCAATTTATTACAGCGCATCCAGCACGAGAAACCAAGTTGATCATCAATAAGGAACACAAATCAGACATGTACAGAATGCTATGTATTCTGGACGTAGTGTAAGAACCGGCACATTGTTTGTACTTGTGCATCTTACCCTTCATTTTCCGTAGTGCTGAGTGCTTTGACAAGCCAATGGACAAGAACACCTCACAGACAACGCACTATGGGAAATGTGCGTTTCTTCTGGTTTCCATGAGTTCTTATTGAACTATTTCGGGTTCCTGATGTATTATTCTCTATTAAGTAAAAAATAGTCTATTGGGAACCAATGTTACACTCTGCAACGGACTCGGAAACTGGTTCCTGATGTACTATTTCTTACTTAATGAAAAATAGTACATCAGGAACAACTTCTCATAGTGAACCATATGCAGGCGGTTTGCGACTTTACTAGATTTTCTGTTTGCCGACCTAGATATTAACAGGAAAGAGTAAGAGTCAAGTTATAAATATTTGCAATATCCTCCGATCATTTGCACTTAGCGGTGAAGCGCTTGCAGAGGTGACAAAATCAGCAATGGAGCAAAGAGAGTCGATCTTCTGCTCAAGATTAAGGACACGGCAGTGGAACTTGCATGTAATGAATGGAATACATACAGCACGATCCATCTCCTTCTTCCCCAGCAAAGCAACAATCTGCGATGTATTAGTGTTGTTTCAGCAAGCTTCACATATCTAGCCATGGCAAAATAAATAAGGTTATGGTAGCAGACGTTGTTGGTAAGGCTGAGACTTGAATATATCTTAGGATTCAACTGAAGATAGCTAACTGTTGTTGTCGCAGGTACCACTGGCTACATAGACCTCCTTGAACTGAGAAAGGATTTCTACGTAACAGCGGTCATTGAGACTATGTTTCTGGCGGCGGATATGAGTCATCTTGCGCTCTTCAAAAAGACCATTTATGCATTGTTCGTTTGGAAAGTTTTCCTTGCTGAGCTCGTTGACAATCGCAAACGGTCTATAGATCAAATTGGGTAATAAAACATTGGATGAAGAACTTAAGCAATGCATAACATCACATAATCTATATTCGCTATAAAAATGGAGCACGTTCAGATATCAAGAGCTTATCTTTTTATGAAAAAGATATTAAAAGATCGATCATCATGAGATGACCTTCCACTAAAAAGTATAATCCCATTGTACAGCTACTGCATAATTACAGCGAAGAACATATGCACAATGGAACTAATCATATACTGTCCTATATACAATTGTTGCAAGTAAATGGCTGTAACTGATGAATCAACATCCCTTGGAATGAGAAACAATACTGTCTCATTGTGACATAGGGGACTTCAAAGCACAATCTACAGCTGTTGATGGTCACCTAAATCAAAATGCAGAACCTCTATTCCCTCCCCCCCAAAAAAAAATAACATTCTGCGTGGAATGCGCATAATACCATCAGTGTGATCACTGACTGCAATACTAGCTTCAATAAGATAATTCAGTAAAGGTTCTGCCGTTGCAAAGTTCCTGTCACGGGTTTGATATTGCGTAACAATATAGAAGGCTGACCTATCTTCAGGTGAAGTTTCAATGGCTCCAATTGATACAATTTGAATTATGGAAAACCATACAAAGAGATAAAGATACAAGTGGACATCATTACCTTTGACATAATTGATTGGAATACCCTAGACTCTCCCAAGAGGTTTCATATGGCTACCATATTCATGCTTAGGCAGGCAACCTTTTCTTTTCTCAAGGTCAATTGCCATCTTTACCCCAAATAATTAAACGGAAAGCGTAACAGAACAGAAAACCAAAAATGCAAGTGGTAAAGCACTGCACGAATAAAAGAAGACTGCCTTGTATGTTACATTGTGATACTTTTCATCCGTTTTTGGGGACCCATTAAAATATAAAGTTGCTTTAATATATAGAAAGCTAATTCATCAGCCATCCCACTTTTTCTTTTCGCTTGTCCTACTTGAGTAGAATGAAAGTTCGTCTTTCTTGGCAATTTTACTGGCTGATGTCCTCTCAACGATTTGAAGATCCATACCCTGCATGGGAAGAATTAACTTTGACATCAACAGATACAAAAAGTGATAAATCGCATTCGAAATAAACAAGGAAAAAAAGAGAATAATCAACGTTTGGCTTGCATGACATGAGATCATTTATTGCAATAAAATACAGTTCGCATAAATGAACGTGTTCATCGAGATGAAAACATCAGGCGAGTTGAAGACAAGACCATTGAATATGGGGAAGAGGGACTTATTGCTTATTAGAATCCGACGAAGAGTGAAGAGCCACTGCATGGTTGCGTGGCAAGGATCGCATCATTCAGTTTGTCTTCTGTTAAATCCGGAAAGCGTTTCTTGTAGTACTTTTCCTTAATAGCTGCGATAAACCGATCGACCTTGTCAGCTGGTACCAACGAGACGGTTGCACCACCCCAACCAGCTCCACTTAACCGAGAGGCGGTAGCCCCATTTTCACGGGCCAGGGTCGTTAATTCGTCCAGCTCTGGGCAAGAGCAATGGAACAGTTCTGCGCACGATTTCTGAGACTGATTCATCAGCAGACTTAACTGTTCAAAGACCTGAGCTGAGTCTTCCGGTGGGTTATTGCATATCTTTGCGAATCGAACGACGCGGAGAGCTTCCTCGAAGACATGGAGTGCTCGTTGCTGAAGGCGATAGAGGTCGGTAATGACGGGGAAACGAGTCATGTATTTCTCAACCAATTCTTCCTCCGGGACGTCTGCTAAGGCTGCCATTTCTGAGCGTGTGTAGCCCTGGATAGAGAATGTCTCTTTTACAATCTCGATCATTTTCTCCAATTGCTGCTCCTCATCTAGACTGCTTCCCGCAAAATAAGAAACTGTCACGTCTTTATAGCTATCTAAAAGCGGTAGTCTGAGCTTCTTGGATAAGATAAGTGCACCAATCTTGGTTTCGACCACACGAAGATTATAATTTTTTGGGGCTGTTACAAACTTATCGGCTGTGACGAGGGAGTTGGCGATGACAAAGACAATACCAGGCGTTGTCTGTGGAAGACGGACCAAGTGTGTGGTCAGCTTAGGCACGAATTCTACGTGAAGTGCATAGCCTTTTTGAGAGAAAACTGAAGCGCTCTGATCCATTCCCCCAGAGTTGACACCGACGTTACGCTCGGCGACAATCGCAATTTCTGTCAATTCTTGCTTGGTGATGGGTAACTTGTTGGCCGTCACGACGGTTAATGCAGAAGCACAAACAAAGGCAGCAGAGGAAGAGAGACCTCCACCAGGAGGAACTGTACCGTCGACGAGAAGATAAAGACCCTTCGGTTTCAGGTTCGTGCGTTCCAGCATGCCTTTGTATCCGGATTTAAAGTAATTGGACCATTCCAGCTTTGAGGCATCAATGCTTACAATGGTACCTTCTTCATAGTCAAACTCACAAGGTTTATACTTCGAGTGCACGTTGGCCAGGCGCACCTTGGTATCCTGGTCAGTGGTTGCACAAGCAATTACCACGTCGCGTTCGATCGCCATGGGCAACACACCAAAACCACAATAGTCGATATGCTCTCCGATCAAATTGACGCGGCCTGGGGAACGTGCAATAAAATGCGGCCGAAAGCCATACATCTCGGTAAACTTTTGAATGAGGCCGTTGTAACGTTGCCTTTTTTTTCCCAATGAGTTAGCATTGCCAATGACACTTGGACATTTAGAAGTTACTAATACCCTTGTTTCACAACTGCATCAATATCATAAATCTTATCGAGAGAGTCGTAAGCTGGAACGTCGGACATTTTTGGTTAAAATGAGGGTAAGTGAAAAAGCTCCCCTTTCCCTTCTCTGGATAACATAATCAAAAAATGTGTGTAACCTGGATGGTTTCCATCGTCACGAGGAAAGTTCCGAGGAAGACCGAAAATGATAAACTCAATTAGCAGGAATCATTGCCTCGGGTGAAGCATTGATATCCAAGTATCGTTTTTATAACAATACTTTGCTGTATTAAGAAAGAAAGAGAAGAGGGGAGGTTGAGTCGTACCAAAGCTCACAGTGAGTGGGATGACTCACGTGTGGCGGGACTGAGTCATTGGACCTTCAGTTTTTTGCACCCTGCTCCACCGCAAATTTCTGACTTTAACATTTTTTTGGGTTTGGACACCCATTTTGTGTATTTCAAACGGGTGTTTTTTATTACTTTTTGTTGTTGTGCTTTGTTTCGGACTGTGCCGCCCAAAACTATATCTCTCTTTCTCGTTACATATGTATCCCTCACCACCACAACCGCAAACGTCGCCTAAGCAACAGACGTCTGTAGCGTTACATCGTTTTGACACTATTTCCTCGGGTAACAGATCTCCCATGTGTGGGAATCCCAGAGTCCTCACGCCAAACACCACTTAGATCGCAGGCGATCCACGCCTCTTCATATGGATAACCCACAACGACCAGCATGGATGCATCCAGCTATGTCAGGTAAACATGAGACATATCGTCATCCCAGGTCTTACTGTGAAATAACATAGACCAAACCTACATAGCCTACCCCATGAGCTACTCACATTCGCCCATTGCTGCTCAACCTCTAGCTCCTAGCTTTCGGCCATCACAACCAAAGAGCACAAGACCAGTTATTCCATCGAAAAGAGCAGCACAAAATCGTGCTGCACAGAAAGCCTTTCGGCAACGTCGGGATCAATATGTCAAGGATCTAGAAAGCAAGGCGAAAGAAATGGATCGGTGGAAAGAAGAAATAGATCAACTACGCATTGAGAACAAACAATTACGGGAAACCGTAGCCAGTTTGGAAAAGAAAATAGCTGATCTCACAGGAGAGTTAATATCGACTAAACCGGCAACTTCTTCTCCATCCACCACTCCCTCTGCCCCGCCAAGATCGTCACCATCATCGGAGACCGACCATGCATCTACATCCTTTTCACCCGTTCCATTGCGTGCTCCTCATATTTTACCATCCGAACTTCCTGTGGACCATCAGCATCAACAAGCACAACAAACACCTTCCCAACAGCAAGAGCCTTCCACGCCACAGAGACCTTCAGTTGCAGCGCCAACTCCCGTTAAGATGGACTCAATGTCCTATGAACCTATTCATCTAACACAAATCACATCCCCGATGGCAGATACCCCCGAGAAACCAGCACAACAGCAACAACAACAAGAAGAAGAAGAACAGTCAGAGTTACAAATACAACAACAGCAACAAGTCCAAACACGGCAGCCGCCAGCGCCAGACCTATGGCATCCATCTTTGGAATTGGACTTTGAATTCGATCCTTTCTTCAAAGATGACTTTACCAATTCAACGGGCCCGAGTGAAGATCAACTTGATTTTATTTCTGCTAACAGCGGGCAGGTGCTTGATGATCTATTTGCAATGCTACAGAGTCGTCAGAGACCTCAGATACCCATGCAACCTGGTATAGGATTTCTCTCTCTAGGTGATCCGGGCCCGGCAAGCACCTTTGACATGACTTCAAGTGCAAGTGAACAAAGTTGACATGTTTTGGTTGTAGTTTTATCTATTTTATTAAGGGAAAAAAAAGAAAAAAAAAGAAAAGCCTTGTGCCCGGATCTGCATCAGCCGCGGATTATGTAAGCGGTCCGAACCCCTCTTTTTTCCCTTTAACGATTGTACCTTTTTCCCTTTCCCCACTTATTCGCGTTGTACTGAATTTCCTCGTTCCCAAACCGGCTGTTTCTCTCGCTTTCTCTTTCTCTTTTTTTATCCATGACAATATTTCATTTAATTTATTTATTCACAGTTGGAAAAGGAGGTGGGATGGCTTCTTTGGGGAACAGCTTGTCACCCTTCTTTTTCACAGCATCTCGGATCTTCACAAATTGATCATCAAAGCCAGGTACAGCACCCTTGACAAATAAAAGATTCATAGCCGTATCCACCTTCACTACCTAATCATGACAGGTCACGTTGTTAGTCAGAGCCCTCTCTTCTTATCTCGCGTTCAAAACGTACCTTGAGACTCTGGACAGTAACACTTGTACCACCTAGACGACCAGCCATCTTTTTGCCTTTAAACACTTTACTAGGCCACTAAATCACATGGAGATTTCAATACATGTTTCTTCGTGCAGTGTCTAATTCATGGCAGTAACTTTTTTTTTTTTTACCTTGCGTTGACCCGTAGAACCAGCCGAACGATGTGTTAACGAAACACCATGAGATGCAGGCAAACCAGCAAAGTTCCATCGCTTCATCACACCAGCAAAACCCTTACCAATACTATCAAAATGGCATTAGTAACATGTAAAACTGAGCTGCAGCTTGTGTGTTTTTCAAAGCAAAGCATGGTAAAGGAGAAGAAGGAAGAGACTTACGAAGGGGCAGTAACATCTACATATTGACCAGCGACAAAATGATCTGCGGTCAGTTCGGTTCCGATAGGCAATACGGCATCATCAGACACTCGGAATTCAGCCAACTTCTGCCGCAGACCCACACCAAGCTTTTCGAAATGTTTACGTTCGGGTTTGGTCGAGCTCTTTTCTTTCTTTGGCGTGCAGCCAACCTGTAATGCTGTATAACCATGTTTTTCTTTCGTACGGACGTCGGTCACAATGACATTCTCCAGCTGTAATGGATAGAAACAAAGGAAAAAAAAACACAAGCAAACATGGCATTAAGTCCAGGGTTCCAGATCCTCTCGCGATATTCGGCAGTAAAAAAATAAAAAGAAAATAACACTAATGGTGTGCATGGTTTTTACTTTACCTGAAGTACTGTGATGGGCATACGAACACCTGCTTCGTCCCACATGGATGTCATGCCTTTCTTTCGTGCAATAAGTCCAGTACGAACGGAATTAGGGGTCCAGACGGCGGTGGTGGTTTCGGCTGGTGCTGCTTGTTGGGGAACTGGACACGTGTGGAATGCGGCAGCGGCAGCCCATCGAGAGCCTAACACTCTACCCAGCAAGGTCGAGGTAGTGAACAACTTCAATGCCATGATGCTGGTCTTCTTTGTTTGCTGGGTTGAACAAGGCGAAAACAAGACGCTAACACCCAGGTCCTTTGGAGGAGCGGACTGTAACAACGAGTCACTCGTGGCTTGTCTACCACCAGAGAGAAAGGGGCAATGATGCCAAAAATTCCACGGTTGTTCCCCGAAGCGTTCCTTTTTTTCTTACGATCGATCACTATGCCAGCTGATCCCAATAAGAAACGATCCCGTACTGACGATACCACCGAGCTACCATCAGCGAAAAGAGAAGTCCTGGAAGGTCGATCGGTTTTAGACACAATCTTACCTACTGCTTCCATCACAAAACCCGTCAGCGAGGAGGATTTTCGAATAATCATTGGTTCATACGAACGTGTACTTTATGGCATTAACGCCAATTGGATCGCATCGGGAGAGGGAAAGCAAAAGGTACGGATAGAAAAAGAAAAACCAGCTTCTTTTATAGTTTTGTTTTTTGGATCGATTCGCCTGATTCCTGTCTTCTTTGTTATGACTAGACATATAAACTGAAATTAGAACCGATCTTCATTGTACCGGCGCACACAGGTTGCATCCGTACAGTAGCCATTGGCAGAAACTTTTTAGCCTCTGGAAGTACTGATGAAATCATTCGTCTCTACGATGTGAAAAAGCGAAAGGAATACGGATCCCTAGGTGGTCATCATCAAGGTGACGTGACGGATATCCAGTTTCATGGCAAATATATGCTGTCAGCAAGTGACGATCATACTATTTGCCTGTGGCGAACAAAAGACTGGGAATACTTGAAGACTCTTAAAGGACATAAGTAAGTAGAAGAAAGGAAATAGGAAGAACGCTGAGTTCATGTAAAGAAGGGAGAAAGGAAGATGGCGACTAATTTTTGGCATTGCGCTTTTTTTTTTCTGAAGAGGTCGTATTAATTCCCTCGCCATCCATCCTACGGGAAAAATAGCCTTGTCTGTATCAAGCGATAAGACCGTGATTGTGTGGAACTTAATGACAGCACGCAAGGCAAGCGTCAACAAGTTGGGCAAAGGTAAAGGAAGAAAAAAGAAAGCAGTGACTAATGTTTGATATTTACATGATTACAAAGACGAGGGACTTGTTGTGCATTGGAATAAGGATGGAAGTAAATATGCGATTATGTTCGACCGAAAAGTCAACATTTACAACGTATCGGTAAGTGTTTTTCATATGGAGAGAGAGAGATGATGATGATGATGATCGTCTGTCTAATAGCGAATGGATATAATGCATAGGATGCAAAAGTAGCACAAACCATCGAACACCGTTCTCGATTTTTATGTATGAAGTATTACCATTCTTCAAAAACTGACAAGGAATATGTGGTCACTGGAAGCGAAGACAAAATCATACGTATCTGGGATAGCACTTCTGGTGAATGTATCGCTGAACTCAAGGGCCACAAACTTCGTGTAAAGACAATGACATTGATTGAATCAAACGTTTCCGAAGATGATAATCGATCGGTCTTGATCACAGCATCATCAGATGGTGTTATTAAATGTTGGGACTTGGAGGACGTGATTACGACGAAGAACAAGGAAGAGATCACACCTCTGGGAGAATATAATACCAAGAGCAGGGTTACTTGCTGCACTGTCCATAGTGGATTTTCCAAGGCAGAAGCTTCAGGGAAAGAAGAAGAATAAAACAAAAAAGAAGAAAAATAGAAATATTGTATCATAACAGCTAGGAATTGGGACGAAAGTCCTTTTCATTTAGAAATCAAGTGTATAATATCTGTTAATGCCACCAAATTTATCCTGCTTTCACCATATGACGGTATAATGCGTTAGTTTTGGTCCAACAGGAGCGTAGTGACACGGTCCGGCAGGTTTCCAGAGATCGCAGTAGAATGACATGCTCACAAATCACAAGCTGAGCTATCTTCTTAACGGTTGATGTAGGTGATTTCAATACGGACTCACGACGTTCAACATTCTCTTCCTGGCTATAAACATGGAAGAACAGAATCGATTTAAGTAATCTGATTGGTGTTTAGAGCTGACAGACCCTCTTTCTCTCTTATCTCGTTATTAAGCCAAGGTTTCTGCATGCTATTGCCAGAAGATATAAGCAAGGCCTTCTAGTCATAAGTCATCCGTAGATGAGAACATAAGGAAGAAAGAGAGGGCTGTAAGAAGCAACCGCAGCAAGGTATATGTTGGTTTCTGTGTAACACCTTACCGATCTTTTCAACGAAAGCATATATGGCCATTGGGGCTATATAGACGCGTATGTTTCGAATCAAAAGATTCAGCGTCTTCTATTTCTCTCTCAAATATGAGACCAATGTGTTTATCACAGTAATTCTCTTATGCGTATTGATGTGTAAGTTACACACAATCTATGTGGGGAGTATAATCCATTGCTGCATTTCGTGTACATAGCCGCTGCTACTATGTGTACCATGACTTTGCCCCCAGGTGAAGTTGAACTTTGGTATACTTCGATACACCCAGTAAGCAAACAATACAGAAAATGGATATACACTTCTAAGACTGTTTTGGCCAGTGAATAGATAGCTTAAAGAAATTTGTACAATCAGGAATCTTTTTTTTTTAGACGAAGTGGACGATTTCACGTCTGATCCGCCGCGTGTGTATACAATTTCGATGAAATTTCCCACCGAAATACAATGGAGCGGGTAAACCACAGCCATGATGTCCGTTCCACGTAATTCCGTATAAGCGTTGTCTGCTAACGGCAATTGTCATTGTATCATTTTGTACCCCATTTTCTGCAGTAAAGGCGGATAAAAAGTAGTATTTGTATCAGAATAAGAATATCGTGTTATGTATGTATTGCAAAAAGCTGTTAGAGCCCGGCTTCAGTTCATTACGACCCAATTACGTTACGCTGTTAGTCTTCTCAATCCCATAGATCACTTTTCCTCAAGACGTCACGCGTTTCTCCTTATTAAATATTTCTATTTTGCTAAAGAAGAAAAAGAGATTAACAAGTAGCGTTGTACATCTCCTTAATGGGATTAAAAAAGCAAGGATGAGCATGTGGACCGTTTAACGTTGTCTGTTTGAATCCCAACGATGACAGTTATCGTAACTCGTGCCATAAATCATTTGCAGCCAGATTAAGAGGGCCTTCTCTAGGTGCGCGTTAATACGGTGAGGCAATGGAATGATGTCAATAAGTGTGACAAATGTTGGGTTACTCCGTTGAGACACCATGTGCACCGTCTAGAGTAGAGCAACAATGCCATTGCCTGTATAGTTTGGATGGTCAATCCCAGTAGATCAACGCGGGTTACCCCAAAAGCTGTTAGCTTATGTTAATCTGAATTACGTTGTGTTCTATATATGTTTTCGTGCCAGTGCGTGGAGGGGCGCGAACAAGGCCCGAAGCTGAGGAAACTGAACGCATGAATATATACAAACCTTATGCAGATGTGAAGCCTAAATAGGAAAGAGGCAGATTTCACTTTGTCCCCTAAGGATCTTGATGGAAATTGACCTCTGCTAATTGAGCGAGCACAATGTCAGAGCACCATCAGTGGCGTTGAAGACAAAATCGGAGAGAGACTGTTGCGATGGGGAAGGAACGGAAAGAAAACCGCCTTCTTTTTGGGGATGCAACGCAACACGGATGAATATGACTATGGTGCTTACAGGAAACTTTTGCGAATAGCCAAGGCCAAAGCTTTTTATTCCTTATATGTCATAAAGTGAAGGTCTATCATAAACAATCATCATAATAGCTTTACGTTACAACAGCTATCTATGGTTGAAAGATAGGCACGTCAATATCCTCGCGACTCGCTATACCTAGAAGTATTGTCAGTCTTATGAATAGGAGCATCTATACATTACAAGATAATGTCCCTTCCATGTGCTCATACTGATCCATTTCATCCATTGTAGCCTTAACGAAGCTGACATAATGTCCAGTTACGGCCCCATAGCTTACAACCGCAGAATGACCCGCCCTCTTATATTTTCTTTGATGATGATTGTGGCTGCATTAATTGTATCTGATGCCTCCAATTGCTCCCAACGTTGTAGTTATCTATGCTATTGTTTGCGGCATGTAATCACTGCAGAAGACCCTTCCTTAGACCATGCCATGCTGCATTTTTGATTGATATGGAATGCAGACTCTTCAAGAAAGACACAGTTTTCTCTAAATCAGTGTCGGTCATATCCCATATTCGCACCTAGTCGAGGCGCTCTTGCGTCTTGGCCTTGTTGTTCCTGTTTACAGGCTGGAAGCAAAGGTTCTTTCAATGACAACTTACGCTTATTTTCCATAAACCGATCAAACGTCGTTTTCACACTTTGAGCCCTCAAGTCTTTGAACCAGTCGCTCTAGGACGATCGACGAATTCTTTTCAGCGCGTTCTAAAACGAAATTTTACCGTCCATCTATTGAAAATACGCGGATGACCGGTATTTTGCGGTTTTTATAGATTCTGTGAGGATCCTTCTCATACTGTGATGCCCAATTTTTGCGCTGAACGGAACAGGAGTCCCTCACTGTTTCACAGCAGCCGACGCACTCAAAGCCTTCTTAAACATCAGTTTTAAGAACCCTACTTTATCTTAGTCCATGTAATCAGTATAGACGCGCTTGGATTCTAGTTTTCGCATATCAAAGTCTGTATTAGTTGGCTTGGTAACATGCATTAAAACAGACTCAGAGTTGCGCAGGCAAGGTATACTTTGCAACTATTTCTTGCGCGTATCAATGGTTTCTTCGTCAAAATAAGTCCTTGCCCGTCTTCCTAAACACCATTGCTCATTTTGAAATGTAAAAATGCAGATGGAACATCTCCGGTTTCAGAAAGCTGACGCGTTCAATATAAGGGATGCGATGTTGAATATTAATTTTGGGGAAGGGTGTACCTTCATTCTTTATTTGTTTTTCTTTGTTACTCTTATTGCCAAAAGCCATTGATTACAACTCAGCCATTCGATTCCCTAATTTTCGATCTTTCGCCGCTTCGATTTTTCTTTCCTTTTTCTTACTCTTTTGGTCATGAGGAATGGCACCATGGAAGATGATTCATCACCTTTAATGAGACCAAGACCTTTTCTTAGAAAAAGACAGTCTAGCATTACAGAGATTGCCAAAAGGAACAAGGCAAGCAGAGCGTGTGACGCATGTCGAAGACGAAAGGTAATAGAAAGAGAAAAAAAAAAAGAGAGGGGAATATAAAAAAGAAAGGGGAGCTTTTTGTGCCCTGCTTTAGCTGCATAATTACCGACCTTTGGTTTCACTTCCGGGAACAAGCCCAGAACTTTGACCTTTACTTTCCCTTATTTTGTTCATTCTTTCACTCATCTGTTACAAACCAAATCTCTAGGTTAAATGCGATGGAAAGAAACCTTGCAGTCGCTGTCAAAAATCAACAACAGAATGCCTTTATGATAACGCTTCTCAAAAACGGGAACCTCCAAAACAGTATGTCGAAACTCACGAACCCCGTCTACGCGCCCTGGAGAGCGCTCTGTCAGCAATCGAACTCAAGTCTGCAGGCACAGACTGTTCCTCTTCTCTTCTCGGAGAAGGCGCAAGCCCACCTCTTCCTAAACCAGCCGTCAAAGCAAATACCGCAGTAGCATGTCAATCATCCGCAGAACGTAAGTGCAGTGTCACGGAAATATTTAGTCATGACTGAATCTGACGAGAACAAAAAAAAAAGACACAGGCCATGTGGATGGTATCTCTGTGAGTATCATTGGCCAAGGTCATTACGTTCGAGATCAGCTTGCGAGAATAGACCGAATACCTTGCAGCGGCGAACCAATCGAGCTTGACCCTGAACCAGCCCAACCAGATATCAACAATGGCATGGTGCCAATACAGATGGATCTAATCCAGGCCTACTTTAACCATGTACACCCCTATCTTCCTATTTTCCATTGCTCAAGTTTTTACGAACAATTGCAAAGAAAACCCTGCCCGTTCTTGCTCAATGCTCTTTACGCGGTCGCTTCTAAATGGCATCCTTCTGCATCCAAATCGTCGTCCGAACCCTGGCCGGGTTGGCATTATTATATAACAGCTCTTAGTTGGCTTGATATCTACGTAGATGCTCCCCGGTTATCCACCATTCAGGCATTGTTATTGCTTATCAAGTACAACGAGCATGCTCGCCGACCTGGATTCTTCCGGAGAACTCGTCTCTACTTTCAAATCATCATACGCATGTGCAAAGACTTGGGTTTATCGCGAGGATTTCGAAATTGTTCGCAGACATACACTGTGGAAATCGAGCAGAGAAAACGTGTATTCTGGGCAGTGTTTGCTTACGATATCCTTATGAGGTGAGTTTACACCTGGGTACCTTTGCAAGCATGGTATCTATGGATAATCCAAACGATTGAATTCTTTTGAGTAGCACTGAGCAAGGAACGAAACCAAATTTTAGTCTCAATGATTGTACAGCGGAATACCCCAGCCTTCTGCAGGATGAGACACAAAGTGAAGTGCAGGAATATTTGTTGCATTTCTACTGGATGACTAAAGTGGTTCATGTACATGCATCTGTGCTCGATTTCATGCGACGGAAATATACCCAAAAACAAAATGAGTCTATCGATGATGAACAGCGTACATTTCAGGATCTGCAGAGCCGACTTGATGAGCTAAGGACACAATTAACAAATACCATTCCACTACCACGAAACTTTGCCAACAGCAAGAAGCGATACATGACGAGTTTTGTTCACATGGCTCTTCATTTTGTCACGATTCTTCTGCATAGGCCGTATGCCTTTCAGAACAGCACCAGAGGAAACCACTTGGCACTTCATCAAGAACGATGCTCGTTGGCAGCTTTAACTATAACACAAATCACCGAAGTTCTTGTCAAAGACGATGGTGTTGAATGTCTATGCTACTTTATGCGAGGCATTCAGCAGGTAATGCACTATCTTTCAGCGGCCGTCACTGTATACAGTTCACGGAATGGTTCCAATGCGTCTGTCGGCGGAAACAATTTGAGCGAGAGATCATTGGCGCTCATCCAACAATTAATAGAGAAATCGCCTGCAACGGAACTTGATAGTAAGTTCGACGAAAGCTTGCTACCATGTCCACAGACAAAACCCAGGTCTAAAGCATCCGAGAATTTACCCGCACGGTTCGATTCACATAACACACCGCCTACGAAAGCTGCATCGCCAAAGACGGCCAAACCACGCAGAATGAGCGCAAAGTTAGGTTCTGCAAGACCTAATACACCACAACGGAAAGCCTCTACAACAAGACCACTTTCTTGGGATGTCAACAACAATGTCTCCCTGTCTTTTCTGATGCAATCAAGTGCGGCCATTACTGATCCAGCAGGCAGACACCATCTAGGATTTCCCACACCACCTGCTGCCATCACACAGTCGCCCTATCAGTATTATCCGTTGCAAACGCATATGCTAGGCCCTGGGATAGACCAACAAACTTCAACCCATTTCCCAATAACGAACTATACCCAACCTTTATCATCATCAGCTGAATATTATCCGTCATTTGACCCAGCCGAGATGATGAGTCCATACCCAGTGTTTGTACCTTCCAGTATGTATTGTAGCCCGGTCAGCTCGTCTGACATGTATGCACATCCCCTGCCATCCGGTCATCCTCCTTCTGGAACGCCTATCCAACATAACCCCTATGTCACCACAATACCACCATTCTCTTCTCCTTCCACTTCTTCTTCTTCTCAACGACGGCACACTGTTTCCGGCACTTGTCAGCAACCTAACCCAGCCTTGCTGGCGGAAATGAACGCATTAACTGCAGCGAATGGAATACCGCCTTCGTTACCGCCCAATATGAACCTTTCTTCGTCTCACATCGATTCGACCATGCAAGGTCATGCTTCCCAAATGATGATCGATGAATCCTATCTAACGGAGCCGCCACCAAGCGGGATGCAACCGCAATCAATGATGAGCCTCTTGACAGGCCACGATAGCAGCTGGGATTATTCAAACCGAATGCAAAATGCTTGAAATTTAAAGTTCAACATCTATACCACATATATAGTCTCATATACCTACAAACACACACATCTCCTCACTCACACTTCCCACAAAGACAAGATTTTTTTCGCAATTGGTTCTTTTATTCGTATTCACTTGATTCATTTTTGCTCTTTCCGTTAAATGTATATGTACCTTCTTTGTTTGTGTCATGTATACGATACCACTAAAACACTCATCGGACAAGAACTTTCAATTTGTAACAAGTATCAGACCTCCCTACGCTTTGGCAGCTGCAGAAAAGAAGTGTTTCTAACTTTGGTGTATACAGTTGTATCTTACTTCAGCCACTTACGTAAGTTGCCTGGGGGATTTTATCGTTGCACTTATTTCTTCTTTTCGTAAATCCTTCCGGACAGGTTTCTATGCGAATTGCTTGATATATAGAAAGCCAAATCATGTTTCTGTTGCTATTTTGAATCATGATTTCATTTAATACCGTCGGTTTTGCGTATGAGTGCTTTGTGCAACAATGAACAGGGCTCTATTAATATTCCATGATTTTGTGTCCTTGGTATCGCTGTGCTAATCAACATCTTATCATGTTCTACTATGACCTTTTTTCCTGGTTCTACAGACAGCCCTTGAATATCAAAGGATATCATAAGCCTACATCTGTTTCTTTCTCTCAAAGTTCCTTGAATCAATTTTTTTTTGGTTTCTTTGGCTGTGATTTCATACAACATACGTTCAGTAGCCAGTTTTAACATGTCGTTCTTTTGGTGCACGAGAGCATGGTGAAGAAGATCCCAACGTTACTTGAGTCAGACGAACAAGTCTGATACCTTTATTCGATTCAGTGATCCTTTACGTTTTTAGGAAAATAAACCCATCTGATGGGAAAGGCATAGTCAATGAATAACATAGTTTTGGATTGAATCCATCATAATCAAACACGTGAATTTGCTTTTGACTAAATCATCATATATATATATATATATAGTAAACAATATATTGGGTAAAAAAAGCCTATAATATGGTAAAAAGATCAAGGTATAACTGTACAAAAAATGAGAGAAAAGGACCTAACATAGAAAAGCCAGAGACATTTAAGGTTCGATTTCATGACTGAGGCGTCGAATTTCGTCATGATCAAGAGGATCCAACTGAAGACAGTCATAATAAGCATTTTCATCCGGTTGAAATGCATACCGTCTGGCAAGATTCTGAAAGATGAGTACGCGTTTGATCACAGTAGCAATAATACGATGTTTTCTAAAGTTGACCAGAGGTTGCTTAAGGACAGGCGAAACCTTGGGCGTATTAGCCGCATAGATCCGATGCTGATCGTGGTTGGGTTCCAGGTACGATGGCTGCTCGGAATTGAATACCAAATCAGATAGATAGATACCCAAGAATGGGATACAGCCACCAAAAGGCAGCTTGATCTTCGTCTTGCTAATCTTTGGGTTCGTTCCTGGCATCTCGATCTGCACTTCTGTGGGTGACATGCCATATTCCTCGGCCACGACAGTCATATTGTCACGGATATGTTTCCAGTTTTTCATAGGAGAAGTAAAAGCAGAGAGCTGCCGAAGGGTACGCATCTCGGCTGTGCCAACACGTGCCCAGGTCCTTCGCAAACGCGAAACAGAAGGTGACTGAAGACCAAGTAGGATTTGGACCAACGTTGCAAAATTACTGAACATTTTACATTTCTACGCACCCAATCCACAATATCTCCATTAGATATGCATATACATTACATTTGGATAACCAAAAAAATGTCTTGTTTTTGCTTACCTGTGCCAATCTGATGAACTTCTCAACTACCTGCACGCGCTCATCCAGTTGTTTAGTCCTCACTATCTCGCTAGCAACCCATTGGCATACTGCATTAAAGCGTTTGATGACTTGTTCGACACCACCTTCCCTGTCACGTCGTGCTAACTGGATTTGACGCGTCCGGCGGGTATAAAACATATCACCTGCGTCTTCGACAAAATACTCCTGCTGCCCAAGCAGATCATCCTGTTCATCGCCCTCTGATTTGGCAGCCATCTTGGTCCACCGACAATGGACCATTTCCTCCCAATCAATATCCACAAGCACATTGCGTTCGATCAAACAGAACTGTTGGGCCATGGTTTCGGACCGATAGGATAGAATGAATGTACGACGATAAGGCGAATTTGTTAAGGTGGATGGTACAGAGTGCCTCTTTTCGGCTACGTCGTTAGCAACAAAACGAGAGGTTGCGGCCGAGACCATCGAAGCTGCCGGTGTAGCCCTCCTTTGAACAGCTCGTTTACCTGCCAATCGACTGTCTGCATCATTTTCGGACAAGACAGTGCGTGTAGTATGCTGTTTCGGAAAGAGCAGATCGTTATTTCTTTCTGAAGCCGCTTTCTCTTCCTGCAATGCATGTGAACGATCGATACTCGCTCCTCGTCGGTGACGGAGTTCTATACTCTTGCGCTTTTCCTCATCCCCTTTGGCCATCACAACGCTAAGTCGCCTACACTCCTGAGGAGCGCCCGATTGGCCTGTGCACTGAACACAATCACACCTTATAGCTTCACCAGTTTTGTTTCGGAGCTCCTCCACAATGCGGATAACAATTTGGTCTCGTGGCGGTTGTTGTTGTTCCTCCCGAGGTACTGGTGGGGGCGATGATTCAGGTGGAGGGTGACGGCCTAGATGTCCATTTACTTCCACATTCGGTGCTGAAAGTGAGCGTTTTGGAGGAACAGGAGGAGGAACGTTATCGTTTGCCGGCTGCATACCTTCGCATAAGTTTGCCGAACTACTCTTCGGTAAACCATTCTTTTGCTGTGAGCTTTGCGGTTTAAGACTGGGTAGCTCCGTGCTTTCGTATGGGACAGCTTCAAAGGACCCGGAGAATGGCTTGTTATGTAAATTCCCTTGAGGGACAGAACCAGAATCCTTGTTGACGACTGCCTCATTACCCTCCTGTAAGTTACGCTCACTTTTTCTTTTTTCAATGCTCTTTTTTGACAGGGTTTTCGCCAACCCTTCAGGGGGCCAGCTGACCTGGTAAGCTTCGTTTCCCTCTAATTCTCGGAAAGAGGATCCTGCGCGGTTATTGTAGCCTGACAATTCCGAAGTCCCTGTTCGCTTAGAAGCTTGGTCTTCAGGTACATTTAGATGCGACGCTGTCAGACCTTTACTTGCTACATCAGGATCCTCTCGCCCAGTGTGTGATGTATCAGCAGATTCAAGGGGAGATGGAGTAACTGTCGGTGCTTCTGTACCGATTTCAGATCTTGCTTGTGAAAAAAATTCCAGCCGACGACGCTCTTCCTCTTCTTCCAATCGTGAAACTAAGGAACGCCTTTTCTCCAGTTCCTCTGTCCCCTGGTCAGCTGAAGCGTCATACTCTAGACTGGAGTCTTGATCTCCCCCCAAAGACACGTTATCTGGATCAGTTGTGCCAGGGCTCAAAGCACTTTCAAGAGAATCATCGGTCACACTAGATCTGGCGCTACCTGGTGGCGCCATATCGTCAGCAGGGTCCTCTTGAGCATTATACTTCTTTTGTTGCTCCATTCGATGCAGATACGATGCCTTGATAGCATTCGTATTGGATTTTCGAGATTCTCGTCCAATGGTAACGTAGCGTGCAATGGAAGGCTGGGATAGTGATCGCATATCAGGGCTTGGATGGCTTTCCACTTCAGTATTATTAGGCTTTGTATTGCGCACACTCCCTATGACTACAACAGGGGCCACGCGCGCATCTTGTACAGCCATGTTACCATGGTGCCTATCTCCTACATCCACACCATTGACAAAGTTTGTCTTTCTCCGTATGGCACTCTGTGAAAGCTTGGCCCTCACCATTTCCTCTACTTTTTCTTGCTCTGACGTAGGCGGCGGAGGCGGAATGACTTGGACGCGTTGTTCCGAAGCGGACCCTCGGTAATACACCTTTTTAAGACGCCGTACGACGCGTTTTAGAGTTTTTACAATACGTTGGTCCCGGGGAGACTGTTTCACAAGGGGATGGAAAGGAAGAGCATTAAGGAAGGAAGTTAAAACAATACGTAGTTCGCGGCATGGGATAAAATCATGTACGAAATAATTCAACAGCCAATGTCGCATGACGACGAATGTCCTATTAGGTTGTGTTCAGTCATTGGTGTATGCAACATAACCTCATTCACAAGTATTACCGAATTCTCACCACCCGGCGGTCTTCTTCGTCATTTTCTAAAGCCCACCGGAATCGCAATATTAACAGTTTGCAAAGTTGTGTAGGGGAAATAAACGATCGATACGTTAAAAAGAAATCGGTCATGAAAGTATAGTCTATTAGAATTAGCCAAAAAAAATGATGGAGAAAATTAGTATTCCGTTTTTTAGCCTGATGCTTTTCTCTATTTACCGAGAGTACTTGTCAATTTTTCTACCAATTTCTCGACAGTGGCCGCTTCAATGACCTTAGGTATCTCTACCGGAACTGATCCTTGGTCACTTTGCTTTTCGTAATGAGCCTTGCGTTTAAACGCTTTCTTCAGTAGTAATGACCCCTTGGATCCCATGTCTTCAAGATTATCTCCGGATGGGGTTACTGAATGTGGCTTGCCCTTGAAATGCAAGTAACCTTTTTTGAGGGGTAACAGTTGAGCGGACCACCTGGAACCGAACTTGGACCTCTTTTTTTCGATAGATGTGATTGATGTGGCCGTGCTAGTAGTGTTGGATGAAAAGCCTCGAACAGGTCTCACGCTTGTTGCTGTTGTTACTGGTTTTTCAACATGAACAGTATCCATGGATGCAGACAATGCTTGGGGGTCAGGTCCCCACACAATGATACGATTATCGGTATCTGACTTCAATAAATCGAAGATGGCAGGGGGATAGCCAATAAACACAAGCGGGGGTGCAACGTCTTCCGATGATGGAATCTGTCGCTCTTCCTTTCCAGGTTGTACAGACAATGGCGGTTGAGTAACGGTCCCAAGAGACGGCTTAGATTGCGGTGGCGTTAGAAAGAATGCTTCGGCGGAGGATGACTGCTCGGCAGGTATCACAAAATCGTCTTCTGTAAACTTGCTGACGACAGGAATAGCTGGCAAGGTATAGTTGATAGAGGGCGCACGCTGCATAAACGTGTGCTTCGGAGGAAAATATAACGACTCGCTAGTGGAACCCACCTGGTCAAGAACGTTAATCAGTGAAGTGATCGACGGGTGATCTTTATCCACTTGAGGTGATGCCAGAGGACTGCTGACAATGGACCGACCGGTAATGGCGACGAAGCCGTCTTCGTCGTCATCCTCATCCTGTCGTGATCCTGTACCGGCTGACCAGAAGATTTTGGACTCGGTGTATTCACGAACACCAAAAACTGTTGCTAATGCTGCTCGTTCGCGACCACCTTCACTGTCGTCATTCATGAACTCGAGGGGGATTAGCGAGTTATTACGTTTCCGTGACGGTGCTGGGATTGCTGTTTCTTCAGGCAATGGTATATGTGTTGTCAGATCAGTGGCCTTCATGAATTGGTCTGTTGGGCTCATTTCAGACGAAGATCTACTGTACAAATGGCAAGTAAGCACTCGCGAGTAACTTTCTGGTCTGACTTATTATATGAACCTTGAGCTATTGTTATTTTCATGCTCTAACTTTGCCATGGTCCTTGACCAGGGTGAAGGCGACAAGGGATGATCTCTGCCGATCATATAAAAAGTTTAGAATACGAAGAAAGACTTTATTGCGTCCTAAATGGAAAGAGAAAGAGACTGTACCTGTTTCACATGCCACATTGACAATTTCTAGGTGCATTGTGCCACAATGACGTTCTTTTTTCTTCCTGTCAACTCGTTCCTACTTGAACGATTAGGTCAGCCAACAAACGACTCATGAATACTTATACCATAAACGTACTGTTCCTTCTCTCTTGCTCTCTCTCTTTTTCTCTCAAGATGACCTTAGATCTGTTCACTATTGCAGTCATCATTTGCCACCTTTTCATCGTTTAGGTAATTCAAGGGGGTGGGGTTACTCAGGGGCCAAACTTGCGTAAAAGGATCAATCCTTTCATAGATCATCTGGATCCATACAAAAGTGTTCACAACGATAACTTGGGTCCACCTACACTGCTGATTTGTGCCACACCCTATCCGATATGCTATAAGAGCACCTAAATGAGCTGTATCACTTTTTGGCTTGCGACGTTCCACAAACATTGCAGCTTGCTTTGCCAGTCTTTTTTTTGCATAGTGTTTAAGCCCTTTGGTGACACAGCGATCTCAGTGAATTCTTTTCATTAACCCAGTCATTGAAAAAAAAATTCCATTGAACGGACATGTACAACGTAGCACCAAATGCATGTCTCCTAGACATTCTCTTCATTACTCCAGTAGCAGCGTTGGTAGAAGTGCAATTTAAGCGTCAAAGGGGACGGTCCTTCAGGAATCCAAATTTGAAGACATCAAATGAATAGTGAACATTATAAGATATATATCACTTCATAAATACAATAAGAAAGTGTCACATTTCATAGACATCATCTGATGCTTCATTAGGGTGCAAGCAAAAGCAGGAAAATCTTGTTAACAATAAAGGTGTTTTCCCTGAACTACAACTTTAAGTGTTGTATGCCATTAGAAGCACAGGCGTAGTTTTTCTTCATAGTATGCAGGTATATAGGTAAGCAATCTGCAACAGCGAGCTGCGCTAACCTTTGCTTTTGTAAGCTCTTTCAACAGATCATCCCATGTTACTCACTTCTGTAGTATTAAATCCTACTAAGTCATAAATGGAACAGGAAAAGTCATGAACATCTTTTCCCACAAAATAAATGAGAAGTTCTTGTGTGCACTAGCCGGCGAAGTTTAAACTGCACTTTATCCGTAGCCGGAGAGGGTAGGAAAGGAGGTGCCAATCAAACTTTATGTTGGTTATGCCGTTGGCAAATTTTATATAACAAGCAACAACCAAATGCTGGATATGGTAAGAATCCATGAAACGCTTCCAAATAGCGACATACGAATTACATATGTGCTATCAAAGTTAATTGTAGTTTTCCAGATTTCATTGGCTTATGCTCAGAGTCAACTCCCCCTATCAGTAAGCATACAAGCCCAAAGTAGCTACACAAAACATATGCCGACCTGCATTAGGAGGTTAAGCGCTACGAGCTAGAACCTTGTGCGCCCAAACAAGGAGACACGATGAAAGAACAATAGAAACTCAATTCATTGTTGGTGCACAATCTTTCATTTCTCGAGCTTTCCGAGACTTGTCTGATTGTAACCATGACCTTTACAGCTTATGCCTTGGAACACTTTTAACCATGGAAAGGGGTTGTGCTCTACTGTATGCTACTCTTCAGCCTAAATTGAATATGTGATTGGTAAGAATGGACTACCAAGTGAAGCATACTTAATGAACGTTTTCAGTAAGGAATTGGACACCAACCTGGTCATGCGTGACAGGCTATAATTACCACATAAACACCTCAGAATTTCATAACCTATATCTAACCTAGAAATTTAACGAAGTTGATAATGTGCTAATGAATGATGCAAAATTGACGCTTTCTCCTTCCGTATTGACTGACACGCAAACCAAATGCGATATTTCGGTGAAAACAAGTCATGAAGATTTCCGGCTAGTAAAGAAAAATAGAGCCTTGGCGTGAATCAAACTTGCAGTCCCAGATGTGTTGGCCACTTACTTAAATGTGCAGATCTCCAAATCGAACAATATCAAGGAAGGGTGTTTGCCTTACAGGCATTTTTAATGTTTTTATCGCGCATATAAAGTCATGCAAAAAAAAAATGTGTGTCGTAGCATCAATAACGGCTGCGACTAAAATGCAGATATGACAAAATCTTCTCTAACTATCTTTATGACAATCCTTTTAAAGAAGTTCTAAAATATTATCAAGTGAAGATATAGTTACATCTATTTATACAAGTAGTCCCAACGATTTGCCAGCTCACGTATTGCCTTGGTAAAAGATTCCCAACGATCCAGCCCGTTGGAAACAGGAGGGTAAGTATTGACTTCGGTCATGACCGGTGTAACCTGCGTATTATATTGTCTTTTCAGCCATCTACTTCATGATCTACCAAAAAAAGCATCAAAATAACTTACAGTTAACTCAGAATGTCGGGTTCGTCCATCTTGGCTTTCAATATGTGTAATGGTTACAAGGTTATCCTTTAATAGGTAACGTGCCTCGTTCCGGAAAGAGACGTCCAGTAACATCAAATCGGAATCTCGCTTCCAAAAATTAGGACATGATAGGTCAGAATAGCTATACAAGGTCAGAGTTTACGTACTGAATATAATTCACATTTACCTCGTCAGATTACAACTGTCTACCAAAGATTGGATCCACGATGGCATCTTCACTCGTGAAAACTGTGTATATCGTCTCGCTAACAAACGTACATCCACATTTCTAGGACAAATAAGCTTATGCCTTCTCAGCCTCTCGATGACAAAGCTACATACCCACAAACATTAATTAGGTCAATAGCTGTGCGTTCGTGTTCTCCCACTACTTGTTGTAACTGGAGTCTTCCGTTTTCTTCAGATGAAAAATGCAGTTCCAAGCGTTGCAAGCTATTCATTATTGAGCCACTTGGACTGTCGCCAAGCGGAGCCACAAGTGGTAACCCCACATATTCGACCTTAACTGATCGTCGATGAAATCCGGCATAGTGAGATAATGGTGCCAGTAATTTGTTTATATGATAAGGCGGGGTACTGATATGTACGATGAGTGACATTAAGCTTTCTCGAATCATGTCCTACCTGCCAAAGAACAGCCGTCTGCCGTTGGGATGACTCAAAAGTAAATCGCGACAGCGCGAAGCGTCAAAAGGCGAACGCATTGATGGCTGTAGTATATTAGAATTGGGATCTGCAACAACGTTCCGTAATAGTAAATGGCCAAATCTATTCCAATTCTTCAGTATACAATTATCCTCGTCATTACTGTCTTACGTTGCTTCTAACGCGATATCGTCTTTACTGTCAGCTACATTCAATGTTTTGCTGAGGATATCCTTCAAATCCGTGTAGCCAATGGTATCTGGACCTTCAGGATATGATGAACTGCAGAGATAGTTTAGAAATAGTACGCTCATTATGTACGATGTTACCTTTTTGCCTCCAACAATTGGTACTGCGCCAGTATGCTGTTGCTTTCAGCTTCGCTTTCATTCTAAGTCACGGTTAAGGTATAATTCTTGCTCCCCATTCTGTAGGAAAATTACCATCGATATTTCCTCTTCGCTGTCTTCTTCAGATTTTACGCGGCTTATACGGCTCCAACCTACACCCCTTGCAACTAATGGCATCGCTTGCTCATCGTGCAAAGGTAACAGCACGTAAGGATGATGGGGAGCGCGACAGCTTGATGGCTTTTCAACCGTCTCTATCGCTATATAGTCAGATGCCGCCAATGACCGCTTCTCTGAAAAAGATAGCTGATATAGCTGTTATGAATACAGAATGTTTAATTTCTCTATTTCAGATACCTCAGTTATGGCTATTTTGAGCAAACGACTAGCATGTTCCAAGGACTCCTCCGATCGCCCGGCCAGTGAGAACTTTTTGACATATACAACCATTCGTAAATCAATTCCTGTGACCTGTATCTACTCACCTTTCCATTTTCCAAAACAATGAAAACGCCTGATGCTTTGGAAATATCAAACAGCATGCGTTTCATTTCCTTTTCTATGGTGCTATAATAATGTTGTTCCTTGACAGGAGGGAGATCAAGTTCACGGTGGAAAAGTTGTAGATGTTCTCGAATGTCAACCTTCGCTCGCTCAATAGCTTTATGAGTTCCACTCACGGTGTAGCGATAATTGGCTACATTAATGGTAATGCTAACTTCGTTTTTAGCTTCAATTTCTCGCAAGGTAGCGCCGTTGTCACCGATAACAAAGAAGAGCTCTTCGCGTGAAGCTTCTGCTTCATAAGATACAGTGTTCAAACGTTTCTGCTTAAGTTCAAGTGATTGCTGTTCCCGTGTTTTCAGTTTCCAGCATTCTGTCATTATCCTCTTTATAAGTTCCTCTTTTATGCCATGATGCTTTGCGTTGCTTTTTTTCAAGAAAGAACGAAGTTGAGGTACAGTAAAAGAGAGGCGAAGAGAGTGGGCGATCTTGTCGTAGGTTGCCGATTCGATAATTTTATTTCTAGGCTTATGACTGGCAATGGAATTAAACAGATCGATCTCCGTGTCAGCAGGTGCAGGTTCTTCCAAACGATTAGGCCGAACGCGTGCAGCTTTTGCTGGCGATTCTGTCTCTTTCAATGGTGAGCTCGAATGATAACCGGATTTCCATGAGACTCTCTGTCGCGTATGGAGGCACGCAGGCCGTGTGCGAAAGAGTGGAAAGAAAAGAGGTCTGGGAGGCATCACTGATGGGATTCCCCAGAGCAGTCGGATAAAGACCAGAAAAGCGAACGAAAATTGTGACTTTGAATATCGAACAGTCGCCGATTCAAATCATGAAAAGGATGCCTTTTCGCCATGGAAACGGTGCTATAGGTTTTTTCCAAAAGTTTTTGAAGATCCCACCCAAAATTGTTTGAAGTATCGGAGAGTCAAATTTTGAAGAATCATCTAATCAAACTATGAAAATTTGCAATAAGAGATTTTGAATCAAAAGCGTGTGCTCGTTCAGAGGCAAGTGCAACTACATCACAAAGACATAGATAACCGTCCTACTAATTATAAGATAATTCTAAACGTGCCAATGCTTAAAACAGTTGAGGACACGGGAAAATATCAGCAAAAATAGTGTAGCCGATTTTGTTTGTTTCATGCAAAACGCCAGATGTTTGTATGATGTATGGAAAGACAGTAAATAAAGGTTGAACCTTATCAAATATATCAATTACAATAACAAAACAGTCAGTAGCAATTTTCAACGTAAATGGTTTGAATTACTGAGTATTACGTCGAGACATACTGTTATTGACTACCAGATTAGGATCGTAGTAGAGGATAATAGGGCTACAATTCCAGGGTCAGAATTGATACAGCTGAAAAAGAGTTCTTCTTTATTTTTCTAAGTGCAGACCAATAAAATAGCTGGCTTTCAATTCTACTTCTACTTTCTACTTTCGGCTAATTCTATAACACATCTCATGGAGGCTTACGTGATATTTAAAGCAAGCCATGGTTCCCCAACTGTCTGACCCTTGTTCTCAATATCTTGTAGATTCTCTCACGAACAAAATAATCACAGAACTTTTGTTTATTCTATCATATCAGCTTCCTCAATACGTGAGGTCTCATCCATAGCTGCCCCGCTGTGTTCAACAAATAAGAGTAGCACTTCCTATTTGGGATCGCTATTCATGGCGTAATCAGTCATTACAACAATAAGTGACAGAAAATTAGAAAATGAAAGACTTCAAAAATTCCACTAAATATATCCTGTTTTGTGTATAAAGTGCGATCCAGAATGCATATCAAGGAAAGTTTGATTGTTCTTTCTAATGAAAACAACGATGAATTCATATTTTAGTGGTAAAGTTAACAATGAGTGTACAAAGAATATTATCAATCGCCCTTCTTTGAGCAGACGATGACCACGAATGACACATCATACCTGTATCATCTCATTCTGATCTCATACACACTGGTACATCCTCCTAAATCAGGCAAATGAAACCTTACTGACAGTGGCCGTCAAATGATTGCTCCCTTCTCTTCGGCAGTCAAGCAATTGTTCCCGACACGAGGCATCACATACCGCATCTTCCTATGCGATTTCTCTAACTTTGACCGTTATTTTGTTTTTATTTGGATCCATTTTCAGCACTTGTGCAATAGATGAAATTTGGCAAAACTGTGGGTTCCAAATCATAGGTACGCATGAACGGGGTGTAAAACGAAATGTTGTCAAGCGCAAAACCTACTTCGTACTCAGTCACAGAAGACAATGATTTCGACAAACGAGAATATAATCCCTCTTTCTTAAGTCTACTTTTGCTTTTCCTTGCTCTTTCCCTTCAATCGTTCTCCATAATGACTGATTCCCTATTTTACGATTTTATAGACTTTCTATCGGCTCTTTTCATTTCAATCAATATATTAGTCTATCCACCTTTGCTATTTGCAACATTTAAAAAAGCAGAAAAGCTTTAAAAAGAAGAGGAGGCCAAAAACAAAGGTTTGTCATAAACCCATAGACCTTAATACTAAAATGAACCCGAAAGCTGGTTGTCGTCATTGTGATGAACACGGCCATAAACTAAAGACAAGTAAGGAATGTCGCCTTCATGAATCATATAAAGGAGGTCAGTATCTTCTTATTAATGCCTGATAATTTCACACTGATTCTGATACTTTACTGCAGTTGGGAAAAAACGAAAAGCAACTGAGGTTGACACAGAAGAACAGAAGGCGGAAAAAAAGAAAGGACGTACCTCAAGGGATGCGCTGAACGCGAACCCTGATGCCGCTCGTCGACAACGCCGGAACCGTACGATTAAACAAGAAATACAAGCGCGATATGGGAACAAAGTGGAAAGATTTTCACGAAAAAT
>JNDP01001394.1:0-20535 GCA_000696975.1 Apophysomyces trapeziformis B9324 | reverse complement strand
CTTCATGCCGTCTTGCAGTCTGCATAGTCTGCATCACAAAACCATGCTCATTTACAGTAGAGCAAACAGAACATTTGCAAGCTATATTGTAGTTTGTATAGTAGCTCATTGTTAAAAGGAAGCTTGCGTTAAAGAAATAAAAGTAGATCAAGTATTAATTACCCTAATTAAAAAAAAAGGTTCCTTAAATGCAGCTACATTAAACCTCAGAGAAAAAATTTAGTGACATTTTAGGATACTAGAAAATTACTAAAACTCGTTTTTGAGCGCAGTGTACCCCATCAGTCCAGGACTCCCAGAGTTCTGAGCAAGCCCACTCAACACAAGATCTCAAGGCAATGGATGATCAATGAGTGGACGCATCACACTCAATTTATTCAATGCTAATGGAATCTGAACAAGCCTGGTAGAAGTACTTGAAGTGTGCCAGGAAGAACAAGATAACGTCAATCTTTTATTAGTTACAGAGACCTACCTTCTGCAGGGCAATCTTGATGGTCCATGGTCTCAACACCACGTGTACGCCACCAAAGCCAATGCTCTTTCTCCTGCACAGGGCGGTATTTCTCTTTTAGTTCGTCCCAGTTACCCACACCATGTGCACCAAATAGCTAACACTCACAATTCAGTTTTACCTTTTAGAATCAGTCCCTACACATTCCATGGTTTGTACCTTGCTCCTTCTATGACCCGTCAAGAAGTAATGGCATGCATTCAAACGCTCAACATTGATGATTACACACTTGTTTTCAGCGACCTCAATACTTGTTTGCACACAGTAACCAGTGATTCTAAATGAAATGAGCGAGCAAAGGATATGGCAGACTGGATTGGCTCAAACGGCTTAACCTTGTGGAATGCAGAACTAGCATATGGCAAACCTACGTTCCATGGACATCATGGCTCTAGCATCATTGACCTTTTCTTGTTGTGATGAGCACACTTTACAAATGTTGACCTTACAATTCATGATGACCTGTCATTGAATTCAGACCACCACTTGTGTGAGCTGTCATTTGACATAGTGCCTATACCACTGCTCCCTGCAGAAACAGCTGCATGTAAACTGTGGCATCTCTTGCATTTGCAAAAACCAGAGCTTTACAAAAAGTACATTACTACCTTTGAAGTGGAAACAGGAACACTTCATGGAGAGATCCAGCAACTTGTACAAAAAGACACTCATTTGCCATGCCCTGCTCAGTTGGAAAGTTTGGCGGAAAGACTCACCAAGTCAATCTACTTTGCTTTGGATTGCAGTGTTGGGCACTCGCGACCACGTCTGAGATCAGCAAAATGGTTTTGGAATGATCATCTGCAGCAGTTAGCTGATCGTCATCAACAGTTGTATCAATGCTGGCGCCATTTGTAGGGATCGTCAAAAATCCATGATCTGCTTATCTGATCTGATCTGTATCCATTAAAACCAGATACAGATTGTTATATTGTCATCCAGATAGGATCCAGATCAAAAAAGTGCAATCTGATCCAATCCATTTGATCCGTTTATAAAAACATAGTGCTTTTTGTAGGTGGCCTTATTTAACTTATACAAAGTCAGTTTAACAGTTAAGCAATGTAATTAAAATAAAGATATATAGTATGCTTGCTCCGTTTAAGTATGAACATTTATTTGAAAGAGAAGTCTATAAAGTGCTGCTAATTTCTTATCGCTGCATATAAGATTGTGAAAACATAGCTCATTAGATGCCTGAATTAGCAAAAGGCTGATGCCAGTAAAAAGGATTGCAGATTGCAATGAGCAAAAGAAAAGCGGCAGTGTTAAAAGAAGAATAAGTATATTTCTCTAGTACTTTGGCTTAAGCTGTTAAGATGTAGTTTGAGGTAATGTTCTTTCTGAAATAGCATTGACTTTGGGTAATGACCATAAAAAATTTGAATCAGCGAAATGGTTTTGAACGAAGGGAACAGTATGGCTGTTATAAAAGAATTAATTCAAATTAAAATATTTTTATAATACTTTTTAGTAGCAAATCTTTTGTTAATATAATATAAGAATTTGAATTTGATAAATTATTCTAATTTTATATGTTCATTAAAATATTTAAGTATTGCTTTACTTTACTGTATTCAAACAATTATATTATTCCTTATTATTCTTTATTGCCATTCCAATTTTAAAATAATTTAATCTAGAAAGTCTTAAAAAATTATAATTGTTCATTTTAATTTTCCTAAAATAAAATAATTATAATTGTTTCTCTAAGATCTGGAATGCTGATGTTGGTGTGTAATGGGTAGAATGAGACGCGCATGTTGTTATGGAATGTTGAATATGATCTTTTTTTTTATTGAATACAGCTTTAATACACTGCAGCCAAATAAACACATCTTCTTTTTGCTGAAACTGTTTTCAAGAAGGTTAAATTCCTTGTTCAACAGGATTGACCATCATGCCACAGTAAGAATGTTAAAGTGGAGTTTGATTCTGCTTATAAAGAACTTTGTGGGCTTATTAATGAAGTAAATGTCGCAGTAAAGAAGTGCGGATGACTAATAAAATAACTGTCGCAGCAAAAAAGACTTGATTAAAATCAAAACTATAGCAGAGTTCATATTACATCATTGGGATCTAATCCATATTAGCAGATTAGATCACATTTACATGAATTGATGAAAATTAATTATTTTTGTTAAAATAATAATTTTTACATAAAACAATATTTATTGTTTAATTCTCTTAATGAACGTATTTGTTCATCTTAATAAAATCTATAAGATTAGATAGAAAATGATTACATTTTCTACTTTTAAAATTCAAAAAAGCTGATACTCTCCCTATTTACAACAATTTTCAACAAAAAGTTGAAATAAAGTTGCTGAATTAAGAGATAAATATAATCATTTATGTTGTGATAACTTTTTCAATTTTGTTTATTAATTTAGGAATCATATAATTAGGAAGTTCTTGAAAAGTATATAGATGTTTAAATATAATATTAGAGTTTTTTATTATTTCTGATTCATTTAAATAGTAACTTATTTTACATAAGAATAGAGTTCTTGTAATATTTTTATCTTTACTATATTCATTAATAATAATATGATAATCTTTACTACTTATTTTATTTTCTATTTCTTTTTCAATATATAAATTACTCATAAATTCTAATTTAGCTCTATTAGCTCTTAATGCTAATCTATGTAACTCAGGATTATCAAATTTGATTATATCTTTGTCTTTTTTTATTTTATTTATAATTTTAATTAATAATTCTTCTTCTTGTTTTTGAATTTCTAAAATTTCTAATGAAATATCTTGATATATGTTTTCTTTATCAAAGTAACCATATAAAACTGTATTTCCATTATTTATTTTTTTTATTTTAGGTCTTTTAATAATATAATAATCTTCTTTAATAATCATCTTTTCTATTTTTAATTTGGATATATATATATTATCAGATAATATCCAGTTAAGATAGTTGTCTTGATAATTATTTATTTTTGTTTTTTCTTCTTTATCTTTATTATTAAAATGTTTTTCTACAAAATTATAAATCTCTTCTGGATTATTTAAATTAAATTTTTTAAAGGAATAAAAAAATTCATTCATATTTTTATTTATTATTTGTTGATTTTTATAATAATTATATAAATTTGTGGTAGTTTCATTATTAATATTAATAATTTCATTAGAATGAACTGAAAATTCAGATTCACTATCTGAATCTTGATTTTCTTCTTCATCTGATAATATACATTTGCAATCATCTATTAATGATTTGCATTCATTACAAAAGTCAAATATAAAATCATATATATCATTTTCTTTTATTTTATTTTCTTTTAAAAATTTTTTTAAGAAATAAAAATGATATTGACATAAAGGAAGAACATCTCCTTTATGGAAAATTTGGTTACATTCTTCAAAGTTATTACTTTGAGTTATATTATTTAAATATAAATAGTTAAAGAGACACACTCTTTTTTCCATTTCTTTATTATAATATAAAAATTCAATTTTTATTTTAAAATAAAAATTTAAAATCTATAAGATTAGATAGAAAATGATTACATTTTCTACCAGGGATCTAATCCATATTAGCAGATTAGATCACATTTACATGAATTGATGAAAATTAATTATTTTTGTTAAAATAATAATTTTTACGTAAAACAATATTTATTGTTTAATTCTCATTGCTTCCACAGCCAGATTTGTCATCGTTCTATTATGATCCTTTAGCTATTATAATGACTGCGGCAAGAAGTATATAACCATGATCAATCAAAGTTCAAAAACGCTTTATTGAATCTCTACTTTCTTTTTACAACCTACCGTCTTTTTCTTACTGATCACTATGCCATTTTCTGTTGGAGAATCATCAAACGCTGCAGGAAAGCGATCATCTCAATATGCTCATATAAGATAAAATCGTTGATAAACCATATCTAACATTGCATTAGGATCTGTCATCCTTTACCATGTCTGACACTGAGAATATGGACACCTTTCCTAGCCTGGAAAGAGAAGACTTGCTAATGTCAATTGAAGCTGAAGAGAGCGTTGATACAGAATCGCAAGATCAAACTTTGTCATCTGCTCCATTGAAGAAAAAGCAAAAATCAAACGCTAGCTGGGTATTCGTTAATGGATGGGCAACTCGTCAGCATATTGATGGAGATAGATGGATTCTATGCAACTTTGTAAGCGCCAGAGGAACTAAATGCAGACGAAAATATATCAATGGCAGTGGATCTACTGGTAACATTCTTAAGCATCTTGAATTGAAGCACAACATTACCAAAGATTCTCCCGCTGCCAACTTTGGTTCTCTGGTGCTTGGAATGGGCCCACTTGATGGCTTTCTCAGAAGTGAAAATGGGACAATGCCAGATCAAGTATTTACCAAAGAAAAGTTCCGTCAACTTTTACTTGCCAATATTATATCTACTGCATCTCCATATACCTCAGTTGAACGGAAAACGTTGCAAGACCTACTCCACTTTGCTCACCTCACACCAGATATGATCAGCTTAAAGCTACCAAGCGCATCAACCATTAGGCGTGACCTAGAGCGATCATATGAACAATATGAAAAAGCAGTTACCAATTTGCTTCAAGAGCAACCTTACCTATCATACACCATGGATGGATGGACAAGTGATTTGCACGATGCATTCCTTGGAATCACTGCACACTGGATCGATCAAGAGTGGCGACCTTGTTCCATTATTATTGGGTTTGAACCACTTGATGGCCCTCATTCCGCGGTTAATATGGCAGAAACGATGATGAATGTGTTGTAAAAATTCAAACTTGCATCAAAACCATTCTTCTTAATGACGGATAATGCTTCCAACATGAAGGCGCTTGCAAATGAACTGGAACAGATGGTTGGCTGCAATGTATTCAAGGCAAAAGAGAATCATGTTATGTGCATTGGACATATAGTCAATCTGGCTGTACAGGCTATTCTTTGTGATGGTCTTGGAATAACAGCCCTGGAGAACATTGAAGGAAATGCTGATGTTGATGATGAGGAAGGGGAAAAGAACGCAGTTGATGATGTTGGTAAGAGCGCATCCAAAAATTAGACGTCAATTGATGTTGATCATTTTTAGGCGGCATTGTTAATCGTCTTCATCGTGGAATTATCAAAATCCATTCCTCTCCTCAGTGCCAAGCAGAATATAAGCGATATTGTGGCGCTAACGACTTGCAAGAAAAAGAGTTAATCCTGGATGTAAAGACAAGATGGAATTCTACCTTGCAAATGCTGCGACGAGCACATGAACAGCAAGATGCTTACAACATTACATGCCGCGCCAACAAGGAGCTTTCTGAATTTGCACTATCTTCTGAAGAGTGGTCAAGTGTCCATGAGCTACAAATATTGCTTTCTGGTTTTGACCAGTTCACCGCCTTGCTCTCTGCTTCAAAGTATCCATTGATTAACACCACTGTCCTTGCATACAACTGGCTTTTTGATCATATCAATAACTATCAAAAGGAGAAGGTTAAGGTAAACGAAAAAAGAAAGACAAGTGAACCTTATGCTTACCATATATCTTTTATTGTAGTCCTTTCCAGCCATTGCAATTGCTGCTGACAGTGGTTATAACAAGCTGAAGAAATACTACAGTCAAACAATGGACGCACTATATTCAGTTGCTACTGCCTTAGATCCACGCGCGAAATATAAATGGTGATCTGAAATCCAATGGCCATCCAATTGGATCAAACAAGCGAAAGATGCCATTGAACAAACGTGGACAGAAGGATTCAAACCAATGGCAGACAGAGCAGCAGCACGCCAACAGACTTCAGCACTGCAACTGTTCAGACCAAGAGCACCAAGGGATCAGTTGAACGATTACATTGCTGAACCCATTGCAGAAGAGGACACTGACGTTCTGCAGTACTGGAAAAGCCGCACTGTACTATGGAAAGAGCAAATGGCGTTGCGATACCTTGCTGTTCCAGCTTCATCAGTTCCATCTGAATGATGCTTTTCTTGCACAAAGTTTTTCATTCCTTCTGAGTGGAATCATTTGTTGCCAGAGTCGTTGAAGCAATCAGTGTTGTTAGATTCATGGATGAAAGAACTGCAGTAGCCTTTTTTTAGATGGCAAAATAAAAATGTTTTTTTCACAGTCTCAAACAGATTATGTGTGCTTGCTTTTGGTGCTTTTGCCTTTACTTTGACTTACACAGCGTTTTTACTTGTACAGTGCTTTAACCTGTCGGAAATTTTTATATCAGCACAATAACCCTCAAACTTTTCGCCATCTTGCCTTAACTTATGCATTGCATTCCACTTCCATGGACATTGCTGCTTCAACCTCCCATATAGACTTTAGAATCTGGCAGCCATTCGCTTTATAAATAAAACTTGCTGATTTCATTACAACTGAGATTACCTTATCCTTGTTTTCTTCCATTTAATATCTCTCTGAAGGTTAATTGCAATTCTGAACACCATCTAACTTCAACCATTCCCATCCATACTATAACCATTTGCAAATTCGTCACAATGAGCTCTTTCTTTTACTTGCTGTTCAACAATAACAGTTTCAACACACACTCTTGTACAATAACCAATAGCTTTTGGCCTTGTAGCTTCACTTTTGATCTTATAATTATCTAGACTACGTCTATACTTGCGTTATTATTGGTTGATCCATTTAATCTGTGAATCTGATCCATGATCCGTTTTTTGAAAGATGGATCATCTGTATCCAATCTGACTTAAAATGGATCAGATACAGATGAGGGTATGATCTGATCCATATCTGGTTTTGACGATCCCTATTCCTACCATTTGTGCATCATGTGGACAAAGTCAAGACTTTCCACAAAGGATTCAGTCATGCAGGAAAAGCAATGGTATTCAATCTGATGAAGTTATGCTACTGGTGGCTGACAATGCATATTGATATCCGTGTGTTGTATCCATAGCTACAATGGATACTCTCACTACTTCGACTATGTCTAAATAGGGATGATGGACTTTAAATATGGACTTACATAACACAGGGTCAAGCAATCCCAACTCAGTTCCTTAATACAATGAACAATACTGAGCTTCTATGATCCGCCACAGAGAAGTCTCTCCATTATAGAAGGCAATTACAAATCACTCAGTATAAAGCACAGTCCTGTCCATCTAGATCCACAGACATTTTAGTATAAAAGAGTAATGTTTTTATTTGAATAAACATCATCCTATATTTGAGTCTCGCGTATATTGCTTGTCTCTTTCTCTCATCAGATAAAACATTACACTGTGACTGGCTCAAGACTTGTCCCTCATGCCAGATGAGTAGTCATTGACATAACGCCCATCAAGATGTCATGCACCCACTCAATGTTCCTCCTGCTTTTGCACATTGGCATCTAGATTTTATCAGTGAACTACCAAAGACTGTCCATGGAAACTGGTGGATCCTGGTTGCAGTGGATTATATGACAAATTATCCAATCACTCGTGCTATCCCTGTTGCAGATTTCTTATACAAAGAAATCATTATGTGTTTTAGTTGTCCAAAAGAAATCCTGACTGATCGAGGTGTGAACTTTATAAGCAAGGTCCTACGACATTATACACAACGCATCTGTCTCAATCACAAGTTCATGTTGGCGTTCCATCCCTGAACCAACGGCAAATGTGAATGATTGAATGGTACTCTCAAGTTGATGTTGTGCAAATACGTTAACAGTGCTCTCCATGTTTGGGATGATTATCTCGATGCTGCCCTATTTGCCTGCCAGGTGAGAACACATGCCACTACTGGTCACAGCCCTTTCTACATGACTTACAGATGTGAACCTGTTCTGCCAGGTGATCCCCTTCGCCCATATGTTTCCAATGACGCACTCAAGGACCCATGCATTATGGCAGAAATAACCGCTTAAGAATTAGAAATGCTGAACCAAGTCCATGCTGCTGCCATGGCCTGAATGCAAGCTGTGAGCCAAAAAGACAATGAGAAATGGGACCAGGCGCTCAATATTGTGGACTTTGACGTTGGTGAATTCATCAAGCTTGCTCATGAAGGCCATTTCAGACTGGAACTGCAATACAAAGGGCCTTATGTTGTTATTGCAAAGGATCAAGACTTTGGCACATACAAGTTAGAAAGTCTTCATGGAGAACCACTCACTTCCTGGGTACACACTGATAGATTGGTGAAAATCAACCTTGACATGGAGCCAACAAGCCCATGGTTTGACCCCTCTGCTACATGTGTTGAATGGCATTCTCAAATGCATTTACTGCCTGAATCTGACAAAGTTGACAAGCTTGCCATCTCCAAACAATCCATCTAGCATCCTGACTGACTTTGCACACAATGATTCTGCCATTGTTTGAGGGCAAACAAGTATTTTGGGGGGAGTAATGTCATGGACGAGCCTGCTCCACATCACCACCAAAGTGAAAGTTCAAGCCAATCAATCCAGGTTGCTGGAAAACTGTTACTCCGAGCACGTGACCTGAAAGATCATTACAGATACTGCTTGAATATTCTGGAAGCATCATACACACAAATTGAAATAGATATTCCTAGTACCTTCTAGTAAAAGTATTATATTCTTCTAGCATATTCTGTTCTGTAACATATAAATATCGTTAGAATAATATTCAATAAAAAAGGAGGAAATCAATCAGTAATTCAAGAGTTATCTTTTATTCTTTATTTTGACAAGGCTGGTTTGAGCATTCTGGGAATTATCATACGTTTGGACGGAAGCAAGACAACCAGGGGAAAAGAATCCAATAATTTGACGCAAACACATAAGCGCGGATGGTTAAGTGGTATAATCTTCGCCTGCCACGCGAAGGGCCCGGGTTCGATTCCCGGTTCGCGCAATAGTTTTTTGATTTTGTGTGTCGTACTTCTTTTTGGCTGATGTCGTAGTTAAGAACTTCCGACCAATCACAGCCAAGATCCATAAAGGGTAACTTCCTTTTTGCTTCGGCTATCATTCCTAAAACAGACATCTTCAAGAAGTCCTTTTCTGATCTGTCGCCGTACACTGCTGAGCCCCTCTCCATTGTTACAGTTTCACCAGATCGTCATAGTTTTCCTTTCTTATAGTTATCACCACTATTATTATGTAATTAGAAATTATAGCAAAAAGATATAAATATGCAAACGATCGAAAAGAATAAAGGATCAGACCCGTTCATCTTTTATCTCATTATATTCTATACCTGTCTCAACCCTATCTGGCCATTGGGATTCCAGCTCAGAATACGGCGACAACACTGATCCCAATTGTCATAGTTAATGTCATGTGTGGTATTTTCTTCCTGATCTGGGTTTTCTTCCTGGCAAAGGTCAAACCCACTGGGGATCAAGGGTAACAAAAGAAATAGAGAATAAACGGATGATAATCTTTATTGCTAAACAAATCTATGGATATTTATATTTTTTCTAAAACCAATTGTAACAATGCTGATATGGTTGAGCATTCAGAATAAGTAAAATAAGCGGGCGAGAGATTATGTAATGGTTTTGCTGAGCATGATCCTCCTGGAGATGTTGCTCTTTTGTAGTGAAGGCCGAGGCGTTAAAGCTTTACCATTTTCAGACCAAGGCCAATCTGAGCAAAAGGTTTGTGTCACAACTTTGCAGGCATGACATTACTCCTCCCTGAAAATGTTGGTCGTCCTTGATCAACTTCAGAAACACCAGCAAGCAAGGCCAATGGGGCGTGTTTGAGTTCTTGATGGTTGCAGGCATGAGAGGTTGCCGGATGATACCAAACAGATAGGAATTCATCACTGAGAGCAAGTTTTAATCTGTCTGTATGGACCCAAGAGTTGTATGGAGTGCCATTGACAGATTTGATCTTGTAGATGTTTGTGTTGGGAATGGTGGAGGTGACGCAGAGGGATCTGAGCCAGGTTCCCCCTATCCTATGATTGACTTAGAGGCGGTTGCAGTACCTAATCATCAGGGATCTCTGATCCAGAAAGGAGCTAGTGCGATATGCGTATAAGAGTTGAGAAAGGGATGTGTATGAGTAGCCAGAGAAAAAGGGAACAGTAAAATACTGTGAGACTTTTTCTCTGGCTACTCATACACATCCCTTTCTCGACTCTTATATGCATATCGCATTTTTTACTGTGAGACTTTGGTATATCCTTTATTTTAGAGAAAGAGTTGGTCCCTTTTATATGTCTCAACTAGTAAAATTGGATTTAGAGCACCGATTGTGACTGAGCTTCATTTAATATCTTGTTGATCACTTCCAGATACAACAGCTAGAACGTGCAGATCGTCTATTTGATTATTTTTTTAGTAATATATTATTATTATTTGCCTATTCCAGAACAGCGGGCTAATGGTCATGATTCCAATGAGATCAGAAGGGTTGATTCACAGGTTGGATCTACTCTGAATGCCAGGTGATGTCTCAATGTGAGTTGGTTCTGATTTCTAATCAAAATAATTCAGCGCCAGCTACGCACCAGCACTGAGCAGTCATTTCGTCATAATAAGTTCTGTGAAAAGATGGCCTGACTTCTATCTGATGGGTGTTGTGAGGATGATCACAAGTGGGTCCCAAGGTGACTTCTTGACCATGGTGAGTAGAGCTGGGTTGGTTGCCCAACAAAGATATAGAGCACTGGACTTGCAAGCTACGCCAGTGCCATCATCGTTTCTGTGGTGGTATAGTTTTTAAGAAGAGATAATGACACACCAAATGATGGATCCCGTCAAATGTCTCTGAGGATAGCAATTGGACGTCATTCTCAATGGCGATTCGTCGATATCCAACCACACACCTGATGAGGGTAGCTGCCAGAGACATGGGCTTTATTCACGCCAAAAATTTAGTGCTGGTGCAAGGTATTTTGTTGGCCCACCAGGCGGATGGAGATATCGACTGTATCAACGTTTGTGGTGGATCATATCCACCAATATTCTTTTTTTAGTAATATATTATAATATAAATGCCCAGGTTAGCTTCTGATCCTAGTGATATTCTGAGATTCAGTATTAGAAGATATGTCCAAGATGGAAGAAGAGTGGGCTCTGCTCCAATGGTGGAGAGGGTAGAGATGAGGCCATTGAACGTGAATAACATCACATATGTTCTAAGAGAGAAGAGTACCCTGATGGTGTCTTTGTTTCGATGTGAGATGCACAAAGGGTGTCAGGGACATCTTATGGGGAATATGGAGGGCGTGGTGGGTCTCCCATCTCTTTGTATGAATGAAGATATCATAACAATGGATGAGAGGGGGAGACTGAATCATCAGCTTATGAATGGAAGTATAACGTCAGGAGAATATGCCAGAGGGATAAGGGCCACACTGATGGGGAAAAGAGGGATGTTGAGATATACATGCATGGGGCTGAGACCTTTGGGTATGGTAAGAGGTGTTGCATCCTGTATGTGGGGAGAGGATCCATCCAATGTCTACATCCCGTCTAGATGGATGTGAAATATGAAGTTGCCATACAGAAGAGGAGCCTCCAGGTTGAAGTCGCTGTATTGGACGTTCAGACCTGCTATTGACGGAGATTATGGTCTGCTTATGAGGTGCCCATCAATATCTGATGATTCTGTGATGCCCGTCCATGTCTATGCTTGGGATCGACCATCCATTGGAGTCCACCCTGGGATGTGTGAACACTTGAATCTCAACTTCGATGGTGATGAGGTGCATGTTGCAGTTGTAGCATCTGACGAGTCCATCAGTGAGGTCAAGTCCCTCATGCTTAAGAATCCAACTTTTGATAGATTCAGATCTGAGAGGATAAAAGGAATTATCTCCAAGATGAATCTTAGAGGGTACAGATTCCACAAAGATTATATGATGCATTCTAGCATGTCTATCCAAGATGTTGACAAGGAACCCAAAGTGTTGTTCAGTGAGTTGCATGATGTATCTAGATGCAAAAGAAGCTCTTGGAATATGATGAGGAAAAGACTAAAGGATAATGACATGGCGAGCAATTATGTGAGAAGATGTATTGCCAGTATACATCAGTTTACTGAGAGTCATCTCACAGTCTCCAAGGGGTTTACGTTTGGAAGGCAACTCAAAATAATGAGTATGATGATAGATGAAGATATTCCCAATCTGGTTCCTATGTGGTTCATGTTCAATGCCCCCACCTCATTACCTGTTTTGTCATGGGGATGTGAGAAATTCATATGGATATCCTGCTGTGAGACTATCCTTGAAGATTTCTGGCAAGATAATGCAGAGTGCTCTCAACGTCGCCAAACATTCTACCATTGCCAGCAGGGAGGGGGTGATTCTCAGTCTGTTGTCCATGAGAATCGTTGCATTTTAAAATAAATATTAAACTATTTTGGAAATTTAAATTATTTTAGCAGTTATTATAATATTATAAATTGTCTATATTTTATTTTTCTTAACCTTGTATTTGATTTATATAATATACTATAATAAAAAACATTAATTATATATAAAAACATATTTTTATTTACCTTTTTATTAAAACATAATTTTAAATATAAATAGAAATGTTTCTCCATGACGTCTGATGTGTATGAGATTCTTAGCCATGACAATAAGAGAAGATTGATGAAGACATCAGGAGTTAGAACAAAGGTCAGAATCGTCAAGGCTACTACATCAAGGTTCTCTATGTCCTCTTGGAATCCTTATAAGGCGATGGTCTCTTGTATAACTATGGTAGCATGTGCATGTGACATCATGTCCATAAAATATACCCAAGCCAAGATAGCTCATATGGCCTCATTGATCTTCTATTCCTTGATGGTGGATCCTCATTCTCCTGTCACTGACTTCAAACCTGTTATGTTCCTCTCTAAAGCTTCTGTCAATTATCTTATAGTCAGTCTGTCAGAGAATCTCGCCATAGCTGATTCTCTTCCTTATTATGAGGGATATCACATGCTCAAGAGTAGGAATCCTTTGATAGGAATGATGTTGGGAAATTTTAAGAGTATATCACTCAGATCAATATCCGGGGTCCTGAGGGAAGGATGAATCTATGGGGATAAGAGTACTGAGTAACAGAGATGTCCTCGAATAATTCAATAATATATCTATCAAGATCCTCTTAAAATCTTTGGCCAGAACCTCAAATGTTGATGGAGAACCCAAGAAGCCTATATCTCCATCCTCTGATATCCTTATGTGTGAACTATCTCTTATGTTCTTTTTCCATGCGTATATGCGCATCAAGGTCTGATCAAACAATACGTTCCTTTCTGTGGAGAGCATACCCCTTAGAAGTGTTAGGGTATCCTTGGAGAGTGTACAGATATGAGATATATCCTTATATTAAAAAAGTATTATCTTTAAAATATATATGTAAAATTAATTTTGGATAGATACATTTAAAATGGTATAATATGAATATTTTGAAATAATATATATAATTAAAACTTTTAATTTTAAAAGCAGTCATTAAATTTGTTTTTCTGTTTTTTATTATTTTTTAAATTTAGTCTTTCTTTATAAGTAACAAAATATAATAAAAAAACCTAATGTTTAATATAAGTATTATAATTAATAAAAAATAGGATATGGTTCTAGATAATATTTTTAATTGTTCCAATAATTATATATGATATCTTTTTCATTAAACCTTGAAAAGTGAAGCCAACTATTATTTTCTTCAGTATAATTTTTCCATTTAACAAGATATATACTATCTTGTAAAATTAATCCTTGATGAGATAAAATTTTTTCAACTTCAAAATTTTCATAGATATTATTACTATCTTCTAATTCCATATTAGCAGTTGATATAATAGTATTTTTATTTAATTGTAATCCTAAAAATTGCTGTTGTAAAAGTTTTATTTTTTCTAAATCTTCAAGACGCTCAGATATTTTTGGTTGTATATTATGGTTATTATCTATATAATCCTTAAGATTATCAATATATTCATAATCAAAATCTTCATTTAACCAATAAGTATGAAATTCTTGAATGCTTATATTATTTAATTTTACAGTTTTTTATATTAAACAATAAACTAGCTATTTTTATCTGTATATTAAAAATATCAATATCTGTAGTAATAAATGGTTTTGTATTATCTAATTTTTCAAAAATATTTGTTAAATCTGCAAAACATTTTTCCATTTTTGAACGAAAACCTCCTAATTGATTATTATAATCTAGTTCTATATCACTTAACTTAATTCCAATATCTTTTCTAATAGGATTTACAAAATTAAATGTATTTAAATTAGTGTTTTCTATTATAGTATTAATATGCAAATTATATCCACCATCAGAACATATACAATCCATTTCATTAATTTTATTTTGTATATTCATATCAACAAACATTGAACCATCATTTCCAATAGCACAGGGATTACTTTTAGAAATAAATAATATAAAACCTTTACTATCAATAATACTTTGTGTACGAAATCCAGATCTTTTTAATTTATAACTATAATAAATTGATTTATCTTTTGCACCATATATTGTTGCTTTACTATCTTTTCCATCTATATAAAGTGTTACCTGTGAAAATAATGGTGGATTTTCTAGTAAACTATTAATTAATCTAATATTAATATCTGAAAACATAAAAGATAATGCATAATCAATTATTTTGTTTAACTTTTTTATATTATCTATATTATAAAATTCTCTATAAATATTATGAAATGTACTCTTACTTATAAAATTATCCATATCATCAAATGTGACATTTTTTATTATAAAATAAATTAATAATAATCCTTTATGAACATTATTAATTGGTCCTGAATAATCTTGATTACCAAATAAAATAGTTAAAAAGAAATAAACAGGAATAATACCTAGCTTTTCAAAAAGTATTGTTTTAATTTGTAGAAAATTATTTATACCAGCCTTTTTTTTACTATGATTTCTATGTTTTTTAATTTTGGGCCAACCATAATTTAAAAATTTCCAATGTTCATTAGTTATTTTTTCATATTCTTTATTTATTTCTTCCTTTAATTGTATATTATCCATTATAAGATAAAGTTCAAGATATTTTTAAAGATATATCAAAATTCAATTTTATTTTTAAAAAATAAATTTGACCAATGCATGACACTGTTTTTTTATAGTAATTATATTAAAATTTATGTCTTAAAATTGTACAGAGATATATCCTTATATTAAAAAAGTATTATCTTTAAAATATATATGTAAAATTAATTTTGGATAGATACATTTAAAATGGTATAATATGAATATTTTGAAATAATATATATAATTAAAACTTTTAATTTTAAAAGCAGTCATTAAATTTGTTTTTCTGTTTTTTATTATTTTTTAAATTTAGTCTTTCTTTATAAGTAACAAAATATAATAAAAAAACCTAATGTTTAATATAAGTATTGAGGAGCAATCTATATTCAATCATATCATTACCATTATTAAGATTATAAATGTAATATTACTTAAATATAATTGCTTGAATTATTGTCAATTAATTGAAATTTAACAAAAAATCGGATTTTGTTGAAATAATCTAATCTTAATAATATCTTTAAATTTGCATTTACATTTTAATATTTTATAATTACACTTTGCTTTTATTTTTAAAATTTTTATATACTCTTTTATTTTTTTAAATTAAAATAATCTGGGTTGTTTCTCAATGCTCAAACAATTTACATCTAAGAAAACAAGAAGATAAAATTAACAGATTGTATTAATGAGATTATGTAAGCAACATTTTTTCAACATTTTTTATAGAAAATGGTCTCATGCTTACTAATCAAAATGAAAATACAATCATAATTGTTCTAATAAAGAAATAAGAAATGCAAAATATTTATGTTTTGAAAAAACACAAGTTCATCTTTGATAAATAAATATTTTTATTTTTATTTTTAATGTTAAAAAAGAAATGAAATGGAATATTCCAACTAAATGTAAATCTTATTATTTGGCACTTATAAAACTTGATACTCTACCTTGCAAGATAAAAAGATTATAATAAATATCATTTGAAAAAATCTGTCTTTTTGCTATTATAATTTAAAAAATCATATTGGTATTTCTTTTTCTATTTTTTTATTTTATTGATTTTGTTTTTTAATGGAAAATAAAAATTTTGCATTTTTTGGAAACTTTCATAACTATTACTCTGATTTTTATTTAAATCATCTAAATCTAATAACCTTTTATTTTTTGTTGGTATATCATTATTTATTATATTAATGGATTTTTAATAGAAATAATATCTTTTCTTTTTATAGAAACATGATCGTTATTGTATTTTCTACATAAAAACTTTTTTTGTTTCCATTTTTGGTAATATTTTTGCAACAAAACTTCCCATCATCTTTTCCTCTATTGTGTTTAAATGTACAATGATTATTATCTATAATTCTATATATAAAAAATCAGAACTAAAATTGTTTTTCATTTCTTTAATAATATTATTTTTTATTTTTTCTTTTCTTTCTTCATTTATTTCTTCCAAATAAAACAATTCATTTTCTATAATTTCATCTAATTTTTCAATGATAACACTTTCTATTTGTTTCATATTAATTGGAAGTTTTTTATTCAGACAACACATTTTTCTTTTTTAAATATATTTATATTCAATATATAAATTCAATTTATGTAAAATCAGATAAAAATAAAATATTTAATTTTGATTCATTTAGAAATGAATGGAATGCTATTAGCTCCAAAGTTTTTCCATTGCTGACTAAGCAATGAGATAAGAATCTCTTTTGGAATAGCATTCTTATTTTCATTTTATTATTGATAATTAATGTTAACATTTACTTTTTCAATAAGAAGAATAAGAAAATTAAAAGTAATAAAAATAAAAACTTCTTGTTCTATTTTCTTATTCTTCAATTATTTTTTTCAATTTGAAAAAATAAAATATTTATTTATTTTTATGACTATCAAAGAGAAATGAATAAATGAGAATAACCAGCAGCTCACTGTTTATCAATTTCTGAAAGAAATAATAAAGTGGTGATAAATTGGAACTGAGATATTCCATTTCATTTCTCTGAAAAAAGAAAATATTAACATTTACTATGAGGAGCAATCTATATTCAATCATATCATTACCATTATTAAGATTATAAATGTAATATTACTTAAATATAATGGCTTGAATTATTGTCAATTAATTGAAATTTAACAAAAAATCGGATTTTGTTGAAATAATCTAATCTTAATAATATCTTTAAATTTGCATTTACATTTTAATATATTATAATTATACATTTTGTTTTTATTTTTAAAATTTTTATATACTCTTTTATTTTTTTAAATTAAAATAATCTGGGTTGTTTCTCATTATAATTAATAAAAAATAGGATATGGTTCTATGGGACTCTGATCCTGCTATGATCGAGAATACTAGAGTAGAGTATGAGGCGTTCACATATGTGATTGGGAATGTACGTCTATCATTCTCCTCTTTTGTTCCTTCTTTGAAGAGTTTGAGAGTAGAGAGGGATTTTCTTCCTAACAGACGCCTCTTATAATTATTGTGAGAAATGGAGGTCGAGTCTCTTCCAGATGAAGATGGGGATGAGATTTCTATCCTAGAGAGTGAGTCAGATATCAAGCCATGTCTTGACGACGATACCAATATGGTGGACGTTGCAACCGTGGGCTGCAACATCAAGATGGACAAATATATCTTGTCCAGTATGATCCATTCCCCAAGTCTTATGAACCTTCTGAATTTTGATATCTTTGGATCATTGATGCCAAAACCCCTCAGGATGGACCTATGGATATCCTTCTCTTCTGAACACATGGGCAATAGGGTTCCCCATACATACATCCTCATCTCTTGTGTTGCTAATGGTATTGTCATCGTCAGATGAGCAGATGCTGACGTGACAGATTCCCAGTCTCTAATGATCTTCATTGCTCTCTCTTCTTTCTCTTTCTTTTGGTCGATTATATCTGTATTGTGTTCTGAGGTTATGCCTCTTGAAGAGCTTGTTATCTTTTGGTTTGAGGCGGAGTTCTTCAGAATATCAAAGGACAAGTTCCAACTATGCATTTCCAAATTAAGAGAAACATATCTGAGCTAATGGAGATATTAAAGAGTTTAGTATAAATTAATTTTTAAAAAAAGAATCTATATTTTAAATGAATAATAATTATTGAATTTTAAAAATATATTTAAAGATTATATAATTATTAAAGATAGTAAATAAGTTAAAAATAATATAAAAAGATAAAATTTTTAAAATCATAAAATTTTAAAATAGCAATAAAAATAATATATTTATAAAAAATACCTAATTGTTTATAGTATGGAACGTTTCTCTAAGATCTTAATTATCAAATGTCTAGCCTCATATCTATCAAATCTCTGAGTCATTATAGGTGTGACCATAGAGGTAATGGTCATTCCATAAACATGAGCAACCACTTTTGATCTGGGGTGATGGCTTCTTATCTTCATGAGATATCCTGTTTCTATGGGAGAGTTACATCTTCTGATATGTGCATGGACGTCTATTCTTGTATATTCTATTTCTATTCCCGCGGAATCAGTGAGATAAGAAGATATGTGACTCCCAGATTGAAGATGGGAATCTGTATGTCCAATTTCAACAGATATCTATACTCAGATGATCTGAAGAGGGTCATCTCTAGAGTCTTGGTAGATATAGGCATCGATATCCTTTACGTAGAGTCAGATACCCCATTGAATGATACCAGAAGATGTGTCATCATTAATCATACAGTAGATGAGGATATGGGTTTCATTGAGAGTTTGAATGAAGCCATGAGCGATGAAGATATATCAGAGGAGGATTATTGGATAATACCAGTGACAAGAGATGAGCTGACCTCCACCAGCTTTGTTGATCATGTATCTTACTCTAGTGTGATGCTAGGAATAGTGACTGGTAGTATGACAGAGATGTTCTGCTTGATAGGAGGACCTGGACTCATGAATGAAGAGCCATATTGGAAGCAATACAAGGAGGGCAAAGTAAATTGGTATGATGTGAGGGTCAGGTGCATGAGGATGTATGATGGAAGATGTAGAGATTGTGATATGATATGGAACTTTTGCAGAGCTCCTATTGATGATGATAGTATTGACATGATCGCCAAGATGATGAAATACATTAAAAATGAAATGTCTGTGGACTTGGTGGCGAGACTATCAAAATACTGTGACCTCTGAGATTTGTGCGATTCAAGTGTCATTGTGTTGGATGACCCGTCCATGTTCAAATGTTGTCTATTTTACTCTTCTATCCTCAATGATATATTCAAGGAGAGTTCTAACTTTCTGAGTCACGAATGTAAGAAGTCCTGGGTCTATAAGATAGCCACCCCAGAGGACATCAAAGAGCATGAGATGGTTGCATTCTTGGTCTCTAGTGCCAATTATGGCGTCAATCCATATACATTCTCATGGCCATCATTGACGGATGACACATATATTCAGATATGGAAGTTGATTTCGAGGTTGGGACGCCAAATGGACGAGAACTCTTCTTTCTGTAAGGCCATTAGGAGCAGATCAGCCAAAGGATATGAGAAATCCTCTAGGCAAATCATGGGCAGATCTGAACCAAAGAAGAGCAATGCTTGGAGGTCCCTTCTCTTATCTCTGATATCCTACGAAGAGGTAATGTAGAGTCAAAATCCAATTGGGGATACACCTGAGCCCCTATCATAGATATCTCGTTGGAGGATGAATTGGTGGATAGTATGTCTCAAATAAAGATGGAAGGGTTTATAAAGCTAGCCGATTGGAGAGAGAGATATTAAAACTTTATCAATGAAATGGAGAACATGAACAGCATACCAGATATATCCAAGCTCGCCAGAAACATAGGGATGACAGAAGGAGATAGTCAAAGTCCAAATGGGAAGAAGAGTCCAAATTCTGATGATGTGGAGAGGAAAGATATTTTGAGCAGGGATGATTATGTTAATGCTCAGATGTCAATATTGAAGGAAGCCAACTTTCAGATGAAAAACATGATGGAGATGATGATAAATATGGATACCAAGTTGTCCATGTTGACTGCTGAGTTGATGTCAGCCAGATCTGAGATAAGAGAACTCAGACAGATAGTTACGTCAGCC
>JNDP01001393.1:0-20320 GCA_000696975.1 Apophysomyces trapeziformis B9324 | reverse complement strand
CGCTCTTTTTTTTTTTTTTTTTTTTTTTTTTTGAGTGAGTCATCCTCTCTGTCGATGAATGCCATGGTGTCGTGTCGTTGGTGGTTGCCATGAAAATCTCTTAGTTACATTGCGTCGTACATGGATACCATATAAGGGAAATAATGCGTAGACTTAACGGCCAATTTCCTATGTTTTTGGAACGGTGTGATACACAAAACTGGAATAGGCTAGTTTTCATTGACCCAAACAAAAAAAAAAGTAAAAGTTGCTCATCACCTTTTTGGTTCTGTAACGGTATTGGATGTTTTTTTCTTGTGTATATTTCTACGGATCCACTTCTTGTATTCACACGTGACAAACTATATAGGTTTGGTCTGTGGAGTAGTGGTGGCTACTCCTTGTTGTTGTTTTTTTTATTTCGTTTATGGTTGAAATGATCTGGATGGCGGTCATTTAACTTTAATGATCAAGTCCCCAGGATTCTCAAGATCTGGATGAACAATAATAAACACCGCAAGATACATCGCAGATAAAGGTAAAAATAAACCACCTTTCTAACGATTGTTCTTTTTCCAGGCCAACCTTTTTGCATACCTTTCTGTTTGTAGTCAATCTTTTCCATCTAACCTTAAAGAACGAAATAGGAAGGTTATGGAACGTGCAGTAGGATGGACCTCTTGCTCAGAACTTAACTTACTTCCGATAAGGTCGATCTTAGAGAATCCAAGACACAAAAAGTTTTGTCCTATGCACGATCTTCGCCCTCCCCTTCGAGAAACGGGGTTTAACTTGATCTACCATACTGTTTGGAGTTAGAATTTTTGATAGTGACACCAAACTGAGTAACCGTCTGATTCAGTATAGACAACACACGTTCATCTACCTGGTTTGTGCACTTTTCCAAAGGAGAATGACAATAACAATGACCATGCATTGGTATCATTACTGTAATAAACCAAGAAAATAGTTGATGGTTCTTTTGCTCTCCCCGAACCCAACCTCCTTTTGTTTCATTATGGCCTCTTTTCATTCTTCATACGGACACTCAATGAACGCCAAGGATGTCCCAAAAAGAAACTTATCCTCCGGGCCCTCGGGAAAACAAAGAGAGTATATACGTGTGTACGTGTGTGGTGGCGCAGCGGTATATGAAGTGAGGCCGATCGATCATTTAACTTTTTGTCTCTTTCCTGTATCTGTTTGGCACATTAAAAGTCTGTGACCTTTTAGCCTTCCTGCCCCCCCTTCTCTCCCTCTTCCTCTTTGACAGCTTATTTCTGCCTTTTTTTTTATTTTATATTATTCGGCATTTGTCAGCTCATCTGACTATAGAAGCAGCACAAAGTACAGGATAGATATAGAAAAAAAAAGAATAAGGAAAGTACACGCCATTTCTAGTAAAACATCCGAGCCATCAATTTTTTGATCTATTCCACCCACAATTTTTGAGTGTGAAAAAGTTTTCTTTCATCTTTGGGTCAAGTAATATGTAAATTAGGTTACAGTTGTTGAACGAGTAGAACCAATCACAGCTGCCCTCGGTACGTGCGCCGAACAATTGAGCAGGGCCGAATTTTGAAACGTGTAGTAAAGAGAATAGGGGTTATCCCCCCCTATTTAACTCTAATGGAATACAATGGTCCATCACCTGTAGAAGCATATGCACGAAAGCAAACCATCATTATCAAAATAGAATTCTTATTAGAGACTGTCTCTTGCCCTGTCGTGCTGCACTTTTTTTTGTGTCACAAGGTATCCTCCAGTGGCCTTTCTCTGGTTTGATTTGCATTCAACAGATAAAATATATGAAATCAGTTTGTCAGTTAAACATTGGACAAATGACCCTTTTGATAGAGTGGAGATATTTGTTATCATTAGAACGATCACGATATGGTTTGTTTATTCTAAAACTTCTCTTATTCTACCGAACAAAAAGAATAAAAAAAGAAAAGGTTTCTATTCTTTTTCTCCTTTCACATGGAAGTCTGCTATGATGCAGTCAAGTGATCAACTTGTAAAGCTAACGTTGCTGACAGATACTGACATGGAAAGTTTCGGACCTTAGATACTTGGGATCGATCAACTACATGAATCCTTCTGATTCCCACACACGGCGTTGATAAGTTATCAGCTAAATCCGCGGAACTACTTACACTCCTTAAAGATTAATAGATAGACATCATCTACTCAACTATAATATGACCAATAACCATATTATAGTTCTTGAGAAAACAGCAAATGAGGGACAATCTTTATTAAAATGGCGTCATGCAAGTGGACGACACAAAGGAAAAATCACAGGCATTATCTACATTTGCCTCCTATTTTTATTCATTGTTCCTGTCAGCTGCACACTGTTTCCATCGACTCTTTTATTGTGCATAAGTAATTGTTTACTCGTCATGCACTCCGACATCTTATGAAACATAGGCAGAAATGGTTAGGAGCTTTCATCTTAGGAGACACAGAGAGAGAGATAGAATCAAAGGCTTCCGACTCTGTTGCAACATTTAGTGACAGATACCTTTGCTTTTCCCTATGAAGGAACATTTAAACAAAAACGGGGTACAACCCACCCATAACCTAAACGAAATAGACTTCCCGGAAGCAGACAGAGTTAGAATAAGAAAAAAGGGTCACATTGTTTTATCCTTTTTTTTCGCACTGCTATTTTAAAGTTTGCGAAAAGGTATAATGTGTGACCTTGACGTTAAATAACCTATGTCCAAGAGAGTCCTTTTAACAAACAATGACCAAAAAAATCTCAGCAAGTCATTGAACAGCAAAATGAAGTTTTCAAAGATATGCACGTAGGAGTGCGCTCTGATTGGCTCTACTTTGGCGGTTGCAGATGTGCCAAGATGTAACAGTAGATAATGGGGAAACCTCAATGATACCTCGCTGCGTCTATAAAGCCTACGCCTTAGCTATAAGCAGATCGTTAATGGAAATAGCGTACCAAATATATTGGCTCCAGTTAACCTAACGGTCTAATTCGTTTTTTCATCTTTATATTGGTAACGGGCGACAGAAGGAAGAGACGCTGTTTTCAGAAAAGCGTCGGAGAACGTGAGTGCGCCATCTGGTTTATAACCCTAGCTGTCGTTCATATACGTGCGTTGCAGTAATAAACGAACTGCCGCACACCTACATAGATGCTGATGTCCCTGTATCCGTCGGTTTTTTTACTTGCAAAAAGTTGGCATAGCAAAGCAATAGCAGCAGAGATGCTAGATTAACTGTTGCGGTCCCGAAGACAAGATGTCTCACTATGTTAGCATTTGAACCAAGCTATAGCCGACTTTTTAATCTCCCCTTGGATTCCGGAATTCTGGATTGAATCATACCTGTAGAACTTCTCCTCGTTTCGCCTCTGTCCATGCACGCGCATCTGTATTGCACAATGATGGGTAGTTGGGTATCAATAGCAAAACGACAACTCCTATTTACCGATTGCCGTCTGTTGCATCGAGTGACCTTCAACCGAAGCTTTTGTTTGTTTGTAAAACTTTAAACTGGCAAGCTGCACGAGGCGCCTTCAGTTCCTTTACCGTACGATAGGCAGACTGACGTTCAGCAATAATATCTTAACTTTGTACCGAGATGGAAGTACTAATAGTTACAGTCTTCTTTGCACTTTTCAAGATCACCTTTTTGCTCCTTCACTTGGAGGCTTGCTGTACCGAGTCTTTCATATCAGACATTAACCGTTTGCTGATGCTATCAGATATCATATCTATCGTGCTAATCGCGCTTCGAGGTCAGATTCCGATTCTTCTTGATCGAGCCTAGTTTACTACCCTTGTATTTGGCTTGCCTCTTCAGAGTATAGTAGGAAATAGCTGAACTAACCGCTTAATCGAGGATACCTTGAGGTGTAAACAGTCGTATTTACATCTATGACCTACACATTAACTTCTTTCAGCAAATGTTCTTTGTGTCCTTTTTGAGGAAGTATGACAGTTGTCTATCCTGTTAACCGTAATATATAACTAATTGATCCTTAACGAAACGCTTCGTTGGCTCTCTAAAGACCGTTACTACGAATATGTACTTTTGTATCTTCTCTTTGTCATTTATGTGAAGAAGAAATGAAGATAGCGTTAGAATATACTTTCTATTACTGCGATGACAGTATCCAGACTGGAAGGACGTTGCAGTAAATAGCTCTAGCAGAACAATCATTTAACGTAAGGTGCAATAAACTCATAATACAAATATGGAAACTAGCCAAACCCATTAAGCAAAGGATTAGCAATAAACAAGCGATTTAATGTTGAGCATATAGATAGCCATATGCAACTATACAATGCAATTACTGTGATGTAGAAAGCTGCTACAAATTTATTGTAATACATAGATACACATTTGTTAGACTTAACGTGAAACAAATAATGAACTTTTTATATCAAGACAATTGAATGAATATAACGTATTTCCCGTAGAAAGTGACAAGTCAGAAGATTGAGTGCCAGTTTATAATAAAAACTACTAGGTAAAGCAAAAAAACCACGTATGTGCAACGTGACTTGGAGTCGAAATTCCCGATACGAACAAAAGAAAAAAAAGTTTTACCTTTACCCTTACGAGAAGCTTCTTGATGAACAAACACGTAACACACAATCGACCATCATGGCGAACTGTACTTCTTGGTCTATTGGGTGTTACCGATCTCCCAGTAAAAGTCAATTGTTGGTTCTGTAACCAAGATTCGTACCTTCTACCGGGAAGTAAGCAAACCGTCTCGTACTGGTACTGCAATATCTGCGAGAATACGAATGTGAAAGATGAAGCAAGTTCCCGATTACCTATGTTTCTATAACGTCAACTAACGCATGGATATCACATTGAATAGAATGGTGACATAGTGGACACATTACCAGTCATGTACGATGCTTCCCTAAATCGTCCAGGTATTTCTCTAATAAGTAGAAAAGGGGGGATAACAAGATCACAGATACTTATGGTGTCTTCCATTTCAAAAGTTGCACCTAGACGAGGATATCGTAGATCTCCATCATCACGAACAATATGCGATAGCTGTCAACAAAATCAGACCTTGATTTATCAAATCATGAGTGAATATATCCGGGATGAAAGTGTAAGGACTGCGGATAACGAGGATTGTTCCTTTCTTACACATACGTTCTTTCGGCCCAGGATCCTCAATTTGAATACTGCATGAATACAGCCGATCAGTATAAAGCGTCACTCCATGCAAAGTATCCTTTGTGTAACGAATGTCAGGCCAAAGTCGATGAATTGGTAGAACAGCAAAAATTGGCTTTGCGACAACGGCGCATCAACGAAAGAATACAACAAAGTCTCACGACAAGACCTCCACAAAAACCTTCAAAATTTAGATACTGGTTCCATGGAAGCTTATGGTGCCTTCTACACCTATCAACACTAATACTATGTCTTTACGGTGAGCAGAAGAAAAACCGACCGCACTTTTATAGGACGTAGACACTGATGACTATCCTTTTGAATTGCCAGCTTACATATATCCCCCTCCTCCATTGGCAGTTTCTACTCATTTATTAACCGACACGAAAAGTTATGCTACGGCGTGGATGGATTTTCTTTTACGACTAGCGGGAAGAAGACATGAAGAAAGATGGACAGAGATAGTGGCAGACTTGTTGTACAATATGACTAAACAAGAGATGGCATTATTAAGATATCTTGGTCACACTTTGTCGTGTCTGCTGCCGTTTTCCCACCGGTTTGGAGAAGACGAATGCCAATGGCAATCCTTGCAGAGTATCTATGGTTACAGTGTGGCCTGTCTTATTTCTATTGTGTGGGTGGAATGGCATCCATATGTGTCGACTAAGTTTGCCCATCAACGAGCACAATTGAAACACTGGGGATCCTACAAGGTAAAAGAAAAGAAAACTGTTGTTTGCAGAGCCTCCAAGACTAAGAAGAAATTATGATTGCAGTTCATCCAGAAGAGTCTGTACGTTTGGCGGCTGTTCTTGATATTAATTCTGATGTATGCAACTGAAGATATCGTCCGTATCGCGAGCAAAGCTTCGTTGATCTGTTATCCACCGGTAAGCAGGGGCGGAAAATGGGCATTTTGCTTTGATACGGAAAGAACACTGATATTTTTCTCTCCTTTAGCTTTTGATTTTCTCGGTGAGCTACGTCCAAACCACAGTTGTAAAATGGCCAGCCCAACCTGTGGGAAAAGAAGGATCGTTTGACACGTTGAAGAAGACATATTCCGATCTTCAGGCCTATACAAAGGATAAGATTGCAAAGATTGGAAAGATATCACGAGAAGCTGCCCAATATGTGCCCTATTCGAAGGAAGAGCCAGAAAAAGAGAAAAATGGCGTGAACTTTTCTGGCCCTAGTACATTTGTATCAAGGATTGACAGGGGAAGCGTAAACTTAGAGGAAGATCGAGATCTGGACGGTATCGTGGATGGTATATATAAAATCTACATGTAAAAAGTGAATTACGTTACAGTGTGAACGGGATTTTTGCGTTCGCAGCCGACCCTACCGTGCTGAATAGCTTTCCGCTTAGTCCCATCGGCTTTTAATATCCATATTGCACGAAAACTTATCTGGTATGATACCTTATGAAGACAAGACATCATTGTCCGAGTTCCTGTGATACACAAGCCTTAATCTCTCTGCAATCGTATCGATGAATGTGCCCGTTATGAGTGGATCATACTGAATTATAGCCATTGACAGCATTGGGCAATTCGGTCGCTTACACAACCTTGTAATCTCGGAAAGGCAACGGCGTTTTGTCGTAGTATTCTCAAAATTAAGCACTTTTTTTGTACAATTCCAAGGGGACTTGTCTGAGTGGAACAACAAGACTAGCTGTCATTAGCGCATCTGTGACAATTGATCGAACTCGAATAACCTGAACGGTTTTGCTCATGAATACAATGCAATCATAGCATCCACGATCCATGCCTATGCCTTTTCCGGGACAAAAAGAGCCCCGAGAAATGAGCACCTAAAATATGAGGAATATCCAGTAGAATGCCCGCCAGTGCTGCAGTTTTTGATCCGCACACCAAGAACACGTTGATCTTTTACTGTTGCTCATTAACTTTTCCACTTGGTCAGAGCAGCTCGACAAAACTTCATCAACCAAATCGTATTATTACTCAGTGCCATTTATTGAGTGAAATATGTCTTTCTCGCTTACCGGATTTTGTTCCTTGCGTTCTTAATTTGTTAATTACGCTAAAGGAGCACTAATTGCCCTGCGTCACTCGGTCAATCCTTGTGTCTCTCTCTTTCTCTCCCTCCCTCTCCTTTTCCTTAGTGCTTAACACATGCCTTTCCTTGACAAGCTAAAATCAGTTCATCCCATTCAGCGAATACATCTATGGAATGCTTTCATGGGTGTTCTTCTTGCGGGCTTATTAATTGGCACCGCAACAAGCATTCGGTCATTCATAACGCAAGGCGCTGCCTCGGCAGGTTTTGGTAATGTTTCCAGAAAATAAAAGAAGTAACTAGACCGTAGAAGAATGGAAGAAGTAACTTACGTTGAAGCATATTGTATGAGCTGACTTGCTTTTTTTCTTTTGTTCAAAGGGAACTTCAGTACATTCGCTTTTCCTGCGACTTTTGTCTACATGTTCATTCCGGCCATCTGCTCCGTCGTTTACAGTTTGATCCTTGCTATGGATCCCAGTCCTCAGTATAAAGCCTGGCAACCATCAAAAACCTTGATAAGCTCCATCTCCTTATTCGCGGGCACCGTTCTCTTATCCGCCTTGCTGCCTCTGCTGCCCGGCGCTGATGTGATCGCCGCGCCAGATAGTGCGCTTCAGTGTACCTGGACAGATTACATGCAGTGGCGTACTATTTTCAATAACCCTGAAATTTATCCTTGGGTACTCAATATGGATAAAGCATGTCTCATGTTACGCGTGGCAGACGCGTTTGCCTGGATCCTGGGCATTGGATGGCTTGCTTTAACGGGTCTGTACTTCCGTGCAGCTCGTCAACCGCCTCATGACAAGGAGAAAAATGGTATATGGCCCTTGGCAACTTTGAAGCAGACCGAAAAGCAAGGTCCACTCACTTACTGAAACTAAAAGATTATATTTTCTTTTATTTCCGGAAACATTCGATATTTTACAATTGCATTAATTCAGCCACCCGTCGATGCATCGTTGCTACTTCCTCAGGGCAACTATAATAAAGAATCAACGTCGGCATACGAACTATATCGTACTTATTGACTGCTCTTTACCTTTCGCACCATTGACGTACTCGTCGTAAGGCTTCTTGTTGATGAGTCATTGAGGACCGCTTGATGATAATCTCTGTTTCATCGGTCGCCAGCAGGTGTGTCACGCCAAATTTACTGTCGTAGGTGTCATACCGCAGATTCAAAAAGCCTATCACCTTTAAAGATGTGTCATTCTCAAAATCCGAAATAAAGTTTACTGGTTGTTCTAACCTGTTCTTTTACGTTGGCAAGTGGACGATTAGCCATTCGTAACGTGATCTGACATAAGGACTTGGTATTGTCTGTTACAAGCAACGTCTGAATCCATAGTTTTCGGCCAGTTAATCTTTTGTCTTCTACTGCATTGCTTGCATCTGCACAAAAAGTTTAATGAGTACATGTGTATGCATGAGCTCACTGATCACGGTCTTACAGAGGACATAAACAGCCATATCAATGTCCAGTGATCGATCTACATCGCTAAGTCTGTCACATGGAATGACTCGTCGTTGTTCATATGCTGAAATATTCAACGAAGTATCAATCTGCATAGGTTCCCATCGCGTAGTCCGTGTAGTTCGAAGATACAATCCGGGAAATCTCCTCAGTTTGGGCGAATAAGGCTGTACAAAGAATATTCTATAGCGACTGCCTTCAGCGATATCGTTATGTGTGAGTTCGTTGGCATTGGAGATCAAGAGTGTACAGACAGGTGAGAATTGGCGGGGGGAATTGGCAGAGAAATCGCATATGCGAACTTTAAAATGCCCGGATACCGATCTCTGATTGTCTGCTTCCACTTTCCCTGTAGTATATGACATGACTAAACTGTCATCCAAATCTGCTGCTGTGAAATTGGGTATCCAACTGTTATCATTCGAGTATGTGGTATATAATGATTGTTGACGTAACTCCTCCTCTTCACGGGCAGTTCGTGTTATGGCTATTCCATTCGCCAATACTTCCGTATAGAGCATAGGATATTTGCGGCAGATTATAACATCTAACGCCGTAACTGTGCCTCCATCGTCAAATAATGAAGAAAGCGAACGTATGACCAGCTTTTTGCGCTGATAACCCAATTTGACATCCCAAGCGGCCGGTAAACACCCGTTTGTAGAAATGGATAATAGACAATCACTACTCGTTGTCAAGGGCGACTGAGCGGTTCGGTCTCCAAGTAACTGTTATCTCATTGTTAAAAGAATACTTCACTTTGCCTTTTTTTTTTTTTTTTTTTGGCAGACCTGAGCTCCTGTAATTGAAAGCTTGTGACCGACTTTCAGCCGTCGAGCACGAATTGCCCGCTCCATCCTGACATCTACACGAGCGGGTATTTGATACCATCCGTCGGTTAGAATCAGCCGGTATTTGCTCCCTAGAATATTATATAAGCCATTTCCTAACATATAAGCGGTGATCTACCTGAACTTGCAGCACTGACTGGCGGTATATTATTGCTACTATCTTGATCTATTATATCGGCAATGGCGAGAACCATATGTTTGGAAGGTATATCATCTTGTTCCATTATTCGTTTGATTACTGAACGATGACCCAGGTTGATCTCTCGCTCGTATCTACAATCCATAGCCTTAGCAGTGTTAGATGGAATATGCAATAATTGTACCTGTATAGTAATTGATTAAGGATTTCCGATCGGTTCCATTGGGCTAAAAATTGGTGCGGATACGATCGTATCAAACACGCGATTTTCCAAACAATCCATCCGTAGTGGTTTTCAACCCACTTTTGAGGGATTAGATGTGAAAGCGCCCCGGCTTCGATCATGTCTTTCTCAGCCTCCCTACTTCCCCATCCGTCGAATGGGTAGCCCTTCGCTTTCTCTGCTGTCATTTCAATAATTGCTTCGCATCTAATATGTGACATATGCTAAGAATTACTTCAATATGTGGTAATCTTACATTCCCAGTTGTAGAAGATCATGCCTACTGTATCCTAAGGGTTTCCCTAAGCTGCAAAGATGTTGTCGTGGCCCAGTCACTCCTCATTTTTTAGAACCGAGTCAAAGAGCGGATAACATACTTACGGTTTAAATCAAATACACATGCTCTTCTCTGCTGTGTTACTGATGACGATGATTGACCACTGCGCAGAGCAGCTTTTGTCAATTCATATTTCGACTTAATGATAGGAGACTTAAATGGCTGCGATACTTTTCTTTGTGGGTTTTTCTTCGATGGGAGAGAAAGCGGATGTCGACTGTGAGATGGTGCAATAGACGGCTCATTCATATTGGATAATCGTGTGTTAATGGTAGTAGGATCGTTTGCAGCTTGTACCATCTGTCCCTTATGCGGACCAATTTGACGTGCTGGCTTTTCTGCTGCGATGCTCGACTCCACTGCTTCCTTACTGAACAGTGCAATAGCTCGTTTTCTTGCCTCTTCGGATACCACAACAGGCGCTCTAGCAGCACCTGTGACAAAACCACCATATTCGGATAGAATATTTTCATGTTTGGAGTCAATTGGCGTAGGTGCCACAGTGCCACGTTGCTTTTTACCGGACCCAAAGTTACCATCAAGGGATTTAGTAGGGTTTTGTTCAAATTTGTCATCTGTAGAATGAATCGGTAAATGATAACATGAATCGGATGCAGTGCAAGCGTCGGCTTTTAGTCCCGCCTCTGCTTTCAAACGTTTGTCAGATTCAATGTCGTCCATCTTAGCTGTCGTTTCGGGTGCCGTAGTGAGACCCTCTGTAACAGAATTCTTATCCAGGGTGCTATCAGGTGTGCCATTCGTATTCGGCGTCTCGTCCTTTTTCTCTGTCTCTGTAAATAATGCTAATGCCTTCTTCCGAGATTCGCTTTTTGTATCCAACTGCTTTTTGCTTCCAGCCGTGACAAATCCGCCAAACTTGCTTAGATTATATTCTACTTGTTCTGAGCTCATCTCATTTACGGCTGCAGTCTCATCTCGTCGTTGACGCTTCACGTCGCGTTCATCGGATCGTTTCTGTTCTATATCTTCTATCATAGGTAACAGATCCACGTCGAATTCGATCCACATATCGTCTTCATCCACTGATTCATCGACGCCAGCTGCGGTGATTTCCGGTGGAATCGATTTATGAGTGGGTGCATGAGCCTTTTCTCCTTTGGCTAAGGTATAAAAAGCGCTTAAGTGAATGCCAAGTACAAATGCTTACAGCATATGCTACCTTGTTTTTCGTGTCCCTTATTGGGAAATCCTTTGGCATGGGTATCACGGCAATGGTTGGATATTTCTTGAAGAGTTCGGCGAGCATTAGACTTTGGTCCCGCTGTTCGTAACGGCGTGGTCTCAGTATACACTTGGAAGAAGTTTTCTTTTCCTCCAAGAGGCGTATCCGTTGCAAACCTTCTACTTTTCATGTCATGATGTTGATTCTACAAGACGCTCAATTACAGAATTTCTCTCATTTCTTCTTACTTTGAGCTGATTAGCTGCAAATTCAATGCTGGTTACATTCTGTAGTAGCTGGTCTCGGAAGCTTTGTGAAAGATTCTCCCAATCGTCAGAAAACTCATCAGGATCTTGGTCGATGTCTGCCATTGATGTCAAAGCACAGGGACGAGGAATGGGTAACAGTTTCGCGAACGCGACTTGAATTTTTTTTTTCTCAAAAGAGCTATTTTGGCGACCAAACACAGCAAGAGTCCAGTCTATTATGACATATAATTCCATTCTGCCCGTAAATAGGAAAGATAGCAGTAGAATATGCATTATAGATCATCCCTTGCGCGAACTGATGGCGGCGACCGATCCACAGCTTCCAGAAGTAATTCGAAATGGAAAAGCATAAAGTTAATCACTGTTACCTACGCTGCCATGTCTACTGATAGAAGCCGCAGATGCAAGTTATATGGATTTTGTGATTTTATTATATCATGGAACTGCACATTCCATGCAGTGGTTAGCTTTTGTTTGCAAAAAGATTTACGTATATATCATCATCATTAAGCTCCGTATTCTGATCAAAAAGAATATAATCGTAGTATTCTGTCTATATTTCAAGCTAATGCATTGATAACTATTTCCCACAGATTAATATCTAAAGTTGTTTATCTTGAGATTTTGCAACATATAATTAACTCTAAGCATCGCACTACAGGTAATGTGTGTCTAAACACGATAATTGCAAACGTCGTAATACGTTTTGCCTTTGGTCATCTGATTAAGTCTTTTTTTCTCATCTGTTCATCATAGAAAACTGCTTGTTTAGCGAAGCCGAAATGTGTTCTGTATTGGGATGAAGTATATATTTACGTTATTTCTCATTTATTGGTCATTTTGTAGTGAACTGAAGATGTGCCTCTAACGAGAATAAAGGACGGCGGACTTTTACTATGCCAATCGTGGCAAATCTTTCTCTCGGTCTTGCAGCTGATCAGGCAAACTGCACGCAAGAACACAATGTCCATGACAGAATATAAGCTTAAGCGCGATGCGCGACGTCCTAAAGTGTTGGATAAGTACGATATTATAGGTTTCATCAGCTCTGGCACCTATGGCCGAGTGTATAAGGCGAGATCACGCAACAAGTAAATGCAAACTTTCAGCATTTGAGCATCAAAAGAATGACTATCTCAAACTAGGGATGATCATCGGGAGTTTGCCATCAAAAAGTTCAAACCCGACAGAGAAGGCGATACACATCATTATGTCGGCATTTCTCAATCGGCATGCAGAGAAATTGCAGTATGTACTAACAAAAGATGCACTTGTCGGAACCTTATGGAGTGTAGCTATGTAGAGAGTTACGCCATCGGAATATCGTGGCACTTGAGGAAGTTCTGCTTGAAGACAAAGCAATTTTCATGGTCTTTGAGTATGCCGAGCATGATTTCTTGGTATAACTGTTCTCATCTTTGGATGTTCACTAATAAAACGTTCTGATATAGCAAATTATCCACTACCATCTTCACACAGAACGAAAACCGATCCCTGAAATTACGATTAAATCTCTCTTATGGCAATTAATTAATGGTGTTGCTTATCTTCATGCCAATTGGGTGCTTCACCGAGATCTCAAACCCGCAAACGGTACGTAAGATCTAATCCTAGAATCTGGTTGAAGTAATGTTTTTGATTTTTTCTGCAGTGCTTTTGACTAGTGAAGGAGTCGTGAAGACTGGTAACGATCTATAACGTTTCAATTATCACAGTATGGCTGGATGGATGTAATAGGGGATCTCGGTCTTGCCCGGCTATTTAATCAACCATTACAACCACTGTTTAACGGAGACAAGGTTGTTGTAACCATCTGGTACCGTGCACCTGAACTTTTGTTTGGTTCAAGGCACTACACGAAGGCAATTGATATGTGGGCTATTGGGTGCATTTTTGGAGAGCTACTTGCCTTGAAACCTATATTTAAAGGAGAAGAAGTTAAAATGGATAGTAAAAAGAATGTTCCATTTCAGCGGAGTCAACTGATGAAGATCTTCGAGATACTTGGGACACCAAACAGTAAGCATCACAGGCTTACCTCTACCGGTTTCTAACAAATTCTACAATAGAGGAACGATGGCCGACGATAGATCAATTACCTGACTATTGTCATTTAAGCTCTTTCCCACAGTAAGGATTAAGGCAGGAATCAACAGCGATTATGCCAAATTTAAGACTTGAATAGGTGTTCGAATAACCTTAAACATGCGTATCAGCATATGCCTGGCGCGAAAAGCGAATCAGGATACAACCTTCTTGCAGCGCTCTTGGAATACGATCCTGCGAAACGGATAACAGCCGAAAAAGCATTGAATCATCCTTACTTTCAGGAAGATCCAAAACCGATTACAAAGTTTGTATATCGTTATTATCTTTGATGCATCTGACGTTTTGATAGTGTCCTAGCGCATCAAGGTATCGAGTATCCGCTTCGACGAATAACACAAGAGGACAACGATATCAAGTCAGTAAAAACTGTATCATCACAGATGAGCAAAGACCATTACACAGGCAGAGTGAATAAAAAGGCACGGAACGCTTAATACTGCATGTTGCATAAATAGGAAGAGTGTTATATTCCTGAATCAACTTCATAAATGCATAAAAGCTCTCGATATACCGGAAATATTAAAACCTCTGACTGCGACATCACACACAAACGTTTCATAATGTTTAATTGTGTTATACTAAATATATACGTGTGTCTCAAAGGTTAACTGCTATGAGCTATGAGTGCAACCGGAAGGGTCATCACTGCAGTGAATTTATTTGCTTTAGATTTGGTTGCTATTGACTTCGCTATGGGATAAAGGTTCCTATAGCATCTATGGCCATTTAATACAACTTTTCAAAATTGGCAAATAATTTAAGCGCGATAGGAATGTCACCCACGCTTGTGATAAGGTTATCTTTATGGATGGTATCGTCAGGAAGAGTCCAGCGAAATTTTCGTACTTGGTGGTGAATATTAGTAACATTAGTTGTGTGAAGCTGGGGTAAGAAGAACTTACGCATCATTGAAAGCATCACACGTTGCAGTGTTAAACTAAAGTTCATGCCAAAGCATTGACGCAATCCTAATCCGAATGGTAGCCAGGCGCTAGGATGCTCTTCTGCTTCACCATCTGGTGAAAACCGATCAGGGTTAAACGTATATGGATCTTTCCATATCTTGGGATTATGATGGATATCGAATATATCCGAGACTACTGGCGTTCCCTTGGGTATGAACACATTTGCCAGCTCCATATCTTCGGTTGTCCGGCGAGTTGCATTCTGTGTAACTGGGGTATTGATGCGCATTGTCTATCAAGTTCATTTGGAATAAGATCAGGTACCTATGCTATGATAAGAAAGCTTACAAACCTCTTTAATAACTTGGCCAATATAACGTAGCTTTTTCACTTGTTCAATGGTTGGCAAAACATCAAACGGTTCATCACCGAGCACCTCAATAGCCTCTTGCCTTGCCTTTTCTTGAATATCCTGGGAAAAGAAATCGATAAGCAAGAGATATAAAAATCTGACTATTAGCGTACCGGATTCTTGGACAGATGATAGACAGCAAATGAAAGTGAATTGGCTGTAGTGGCCTGGCCAGCGAGGAAAAAGACGCGCAAGTTGCTCTATAAAATGCATAGACATTCAGTAAGTGCTCCTATAGATCACTTCTTGTCCCTACATTAAGTTCTTCATCTGTCAGAGCGCCTTCACCCAGTTTCTCGCTCTCGAGCATCAGAGTTAGCAGATCCTTCTCTGCATCCTCGCTAGCGTTCATAGTATGGTCATTTGCCATGACTTCCTGCCGTCTCTGGCTTATTACTTGGCGCAACATTTGTTTGAACTGTTTAAGATCATTCTGCACTGCTTTCCGGCTTGGAAACATCCACAAGAAATATTTATCCAGAATAGGAAAATGGAAAAACAGGGGTTCCCGGATACCGTCGTCGATGTTATAGTACATTCGAACCCATGGGTTATCTGGATCGTTTAAGGCGTTGAAGTCAAAATCTAAGGCAAACATGGTAAGAACATGCTATCCTTAATGGCTATCGCTACTTAACTGAATCCGACTTTGCCGATCACGTTGAGAGCAGCACGCTTCATAACGTCAACAGCATCTATTGGAGCTCCCATACGTGCTTCTAATGCCGTGAACATGTCTTGCGTCAAATGGGCAAACGCCTTCACAGGCATCGAACGATGAAACGCAGGGTTGATAATCTAAACAAGACATTACTATCAACTGCTCTTCGTTCTCTTGTTTATTACCTTTCTGTTCTTTTTCCATTCAGCTCCGTTCGAAAACAGAACATTGGGACTACCGAGGTATTGGGCGTCAATCGTATCTTCCCTGCCAAGGCGAATATCTGCCTTGGGAAACCTCTCTATGGAAGTGGCATTTTAAAATTTGCAAAATACAAACATGAGGACTTACTCAAATCAGTCAGAACCTGCTTTGCAGTTTGTGGTTCTACAATGTGGACAGTCCATCCTACTCTATCTAAACGCTAGTGAACCAAACGTTTAATTAATAATATTTGCTGTTAGCCACATAAACAAAGGAAAATAGTAACTCTTTTACTCACCACATAAAGCCCGTTAGGAATCGTCCCATATTTAATCATTGGTTGGATTAAGCGCAAGTTGTACGAGTCAGGAGGCTCATGTCTCAGTCTTCCTTTCATATAGCTGTAGAATGATATGTAAGGGATATGGCGCAGGTTCCTTGGTGGTCTTGCTATCTTGTCAAACAAACTGTATAGGGCTATTAAGAAAACAGCAGAACTGATGGTGTATCTGTGCTTTGGGTTAAGCTTGATTAGTTTTCCGAGAGCATCATTGAAAATATGGAAAAGGTTGGTATAGGATAATTGTCGAATGACGTCCATCACAGCAATTATTCGAAAAATATTGCTTAGTACATGATAAAGAGGCTTTATATAAATGCTTGATATAAAGGCCGCTCGTCTGATGCAAAATGCCGAGATCTCACGTCCAATTTTATTACAACCGGTATGACGTTTGGCATCGTAGTACGTTTGTGAAGTTAAATCATCCTTGTTTCTGTGCAGAAAAGGTAGAATACGAATAATTCCTAGTCGAATTCGGTGATACATCGGGTATTGCTTCTCTTGAAAACGACTAGTTGATATGGGCAAAAGGTGGATACTCTTGGCATTGAGACACTATGTCCGCTTAATTATTACGGATAAACGTCGGTAATATCGTATCCATTTTTTCTGATAACAAAGTGGGCTCGACGAAGTTCACACTCATTAATGATAGCTGAACGAAGCAGTAGGAACGTGAAGCACAAGGTTCGTAATTGTCAATGAAGGTCATCAATGCTCCATCTTCGCCCAATACATGATCGCTACTGATATTATACATCGATATCACGGATGTTGTGGAGAAAAAGCAAGAGAAAGAACCAAGGATCTACTTCAAATAGTACACAAAGAGACCGAAGTTTTTTTTTTACAACGAAATCAGTTCTGGACTAGATAGTAATGGCCAAACTTTGCTTTGTTAATTCTGGATCTGGTCGCTTTTTGCAAACATATCCATACAATGGCAACTCTGCTTTATCATGATAAGAACGTATTTTACTGTGCCGCTCAGAATATCGCGAGACTTCAGAAGAGCCTGATTTTGATGACATCCGTCACCCTTCTCACTGTGTAAATATTCACAGGCTATAGATCTACAGTAAGCCCTCCTTGATTTCAATCTTCGCTAACTTAAACCCTTGCCTATTTTCAATCATTTCGAGATTCAAACAACATTTTTGAAGATTTTCAACGCCTCACTTATTTTCAAGACTCAATCTCTATAGGGGGTTGAAATAGAATCGAGGTCTTCTTTGATAGCAAATTTTATATTAGATTGTACTAAAGTAGTATCAATAATAATACAATTTATTGCTTAATAATACCAAGCAGCTAAGCATTCTGTTGTTTAGTATTGCAGTAAGGACTATAGCTGGATTAGACAGCTTGCAACTCATGGCGAGGTGTGAATAAGTGGTTGCTTAATGACTAGCTAATGGTGATAGAGTGAAGTGTTTTCTATGCTGATACAAGTTATTGCACATCTTCGTTAACTTACCAACCCCACCTATTTTCAATCAGTGGGCTCTAACCAAGGCACTGAAATTAATGGGGGATTTACTGTACTCGTATCAGACTAACATTGTATCCCAGTGGATTGTTACTAGGAACAATCTCTCAAGCGAGCTTTTCTAATCCCGCAGTTGTGTCTTGAAAAAGAAACAACGAGAACTTCCGATGGCAGATATGAGCTATTAACCTTGAACAGTATATATATGTTTATCTTAAACCCCACATGAAGATTGCAGGAGTTATATTCCGCATGTATTTGACGCTATTATGGATGATATACGCCAAGAACTGGATCAAAACTAAGCATTCAAATTGATGGACAAGGCTCTACAAAATTGTGCATAACAATAAAAGACCTATGTCCCTTGAGGCTCCGGCTTTGAGTGATGATTTTAACTCTTATGAATGTAGTTTCTTTTGAACAATGATGACGCTGAAAGGGTTATAATTTCTCACCTGCAAAGCACACGAAGGCATTCGAAAGAGAAATATTCGGTTACAAATGTTCTATATGAGTTGTATGGTTTACGTGGTTTATCCAAAATCAGTAGACATTAATGAATAACGCTTTGTTGTCATTATCTTAGACACGAGGCCAATAGCAAGGAAACAGATTTTCGAAATGTTGATGAAGATCCATTCATTGGTCTGGCATTTAGCCCTTTCTTTGATGTAAATTATTCCAGAGGTCAACCATTGTCGCCAGGTTGGGTAAATAGTTTGCTTAACCTCTACCGAGGTAAACAGTAAACAAAACCTTTTCTCTAGGCAATTCGCTACTTTGATGACAGGCAGCAGAAAGCGCCGACACTCGGGCCAGGGATGGATACTACGCGTAGATGCTACCATTGGTACAGTAATCGCTGGTAATCGCAAAGACTGCTTCGTAGTCGAAATAAAGCCACCTCTGCGGTCACCAGGCATTGAGCTTACTAAGATGGCTTTTGAAATGGAAGCAATGCTCGACCATCTTATTGATGAGCATTTGGAGAACCCTATCTATGTGCTGTTTCAAGTGTTCAGTGTGCAGGTTTTCCATACGATCATTCAAGATGGATCTTGACTACGATGGAATATGAACAATGATATTTAGGAAGGGAACAGAGGTCTGCTTTGTTCATTCGGCAACTTCCTATCTTCTGTATTTCCTTGGGTTATCCATATTTAAAAGAAATAATTAAAAACACATCATCCTTTCAACTTTTACTCTACCTGTATGCAGTCTCTCTTCGTGACACGGACTTTTTGCGCATGAGACGGTTCATGTGCTACCTAAATCGTCTTCTTGTTTCAAGCTCATGTTCACTTGAACAACATTTACGTGCCAAAAAAGAGTCCGAGGATCCCGTAGAGTCATTGCGATCTAAAAATGAAGCGCAATCGGCACCATAGGCTACAAGCAGTCAAATTGAAGCGTCGGTCTAAAAGTATGGTTTGTCATACTATACTATCGCGTATAGGCCAGTGAACCGATAGGCGCAGGTATTCTCGATGAATACGCTATAAATGTAGTTCCCAGCTTTGAAACAGCTCATGGATAAATTGGGAGATGGGGTCATTTACATAAGATACCAGATTAATCATGACTTGAATCCAATACAGTGATCTCTAGCGAATCTGCTGCTTCCAGCCCTAAGCAAGGGAGAAATGCTACCTTGGCAGAAAGTAAAGACAGAAAATGCAGCAGCTACAGAATCAAGAAGATAGCGATACTGATATGTATCACATAGATTTGCTTATATAAGATACAGTCGCATCCCGTTGTACCATTGTGGTGTCGTTGTATCATTAGTTCCGTGAGAGTGAAATTCTTCCGAGAAGCTTCACTAAACAGTCTGTTAGCAACAAAAATAGCTGAGACATTGGTATCACTCGAAATGTTTTAGATATATTATCTGTGAAATAGAGTTACAAGACGTCTTAGCCCATATGCATTGCTATTTCTTCAGCTTTAGACTTTTTCCGCCGCAAGGCTTATGTCGTGCCTGCAAAGTTGTAGTGACACAAACCTTTTTGATCAGATCGGCCTTGATCCAAAAACGGCAATCCTTTAACGCATCAGTCTTCATCACAAAACAGTAACATCTCCAGGAAGACCATGCTCAGCGAAATTATTACATAATCTCTTGTCCGTTTGTTTTACTTATTTTGAATGCTCGTCCGTCTCGACATTGTTACAATTAGTTTTAGAAAAAATATAAATATCCATAGATTTGTTTAGCAATAAAGGAGCATCCGTTTATTCTCTATTTCTTTTGTTACCCTTGATCCCCAGTGGGTTTGACCTTTGCCAGGAAGAAAACCCAGATCAGGAAGAAAATACCGCGCACGACAAATATCGTATAATTGTTGTGCACCGAAGGCATACTAAGTGTCGTGCGCGGTATTTTCTTCCTGATCTGGGTTTTCTTCCTGGCAAAGGTCAAACCCACTGGGGATCAAGGGTAACAAAAGAAATAGAGAATAAACGGATGATAATCTTTATTGCTAAACAAATCTATGGATATTTATATTTTTTCTAAAACCAATTG
>JNDP01001392.1:0-186120 GCA_000696975.1 Apophysomyces trapeziformis B9324 | reverse complement strand
TCATTGTCCCAACGACAAGCATGACGAAAGAAATGGGCCTATAATAATTGCTTATGGCAATGGGACTTTTTCAGGTTCAATGCATGGTCGGGTGGCTGCCCCAACGAAAGCGATAGTTAAAGAATTAAAACGTCAAGCTTTTAGAAGAAAGGTAATGTTTAAGTCATGCTATTTACTTCTGATTTTTTTTTTTGTTTAACAGTCGCCAACCTATGTCTTTATGGTTGATGAGTACTTAACTTCGCAAGTATGCCCACGTTGCAGGGACAAAAGCCTCCAAAAACAAGGAACGCCCGGATGCAAGTGGTCAAGAAGGCACAGGGATACATGCTGTGTTGGTTTGTCAGAAAGAATCATGCCCGGCAATGTACTGGAACCGCGATCATATGGCTGCCACGAATATCCGAGAAATATTCTTATACATGATGAACAATAAGGATGAAAGACCACCAGAATTTCGACGACGTGCTTCCGCTTGAAAACTATAGAAGAATGACTATAGTATCCCTTAACTTGTTAAAGGTTGATAGCATTGAGCGCAATAATCCAGTAGCATAAGTTAGAATACGATAAAAAGCGACCTTACCATTGGATATTTTTCCCTTGTGGACAAAAGCTGCTTGAATTGACTCGCCGTAGGGTAACTTTTCCTTTTCCGACATTAATGATTTTTCAACGCGCACTGGGGAAGAATAAGACCACACTGAGTCATGTATTCCGCACACGAACCATCATCAGCTTCTCAGTCACGAAGAAACGATAACGATACCAAGATTCTTCGACAAGCAGCAGCAAATGCGTTGCAGCAGTACTCTCTTCTTGCGTTGCATTCCTTGCGAAATGATGAGGTAACTTGGATTGCGTCCATTTGTCATTAATCCACAGTGACCATTAGCCACCAGCTAAAACAAGGTTAAGAATGATGCGGTATGAAACTATGTTCAGACTACTAGCGACGAAAAAGGCTCTGATATTTGTTTTATTAGAATTCTTACCGATTTGCCTGAGGAAAACTTGCCGACGAAGTTTCATGTGTACAGACACAGATGAAAGGATGAAGAACTTGACTTTTGTATCCATGGAAGCGTATTCACCATGGTCACTTTTTCTGTTGGTTGTCTATGTTATACCTTACTTGGCGTGTTCATTGATTCACATTATTGTGCAATTTCTTCTGATATCAATATGGCTAATGTATGGTTATCTAAAAGATAATGACAATGCTGAGACCTTATAAATTCTTCTTTGTATACTTATTATATGCAGTAGGATTTAATTATATCGATTGATTGCACCTGATATTGTTTGTGAAGCGGATTTTCCCTTTGTCATTTCTAATCCGAGCTTCGACCAAAATGCGGTTCTAATCTCAGCGACTCCGTCTCCCACTGTGCTCTTTCTTTTGGTTAGAGTAATGCACCATGCCATCCAGGACCGATTATGAATCTCTTCCCATAGACGAGGAAACCTCACATGTTGCCCAAGGAAGGAGGCTGAGGTCCCGTTCACTTCTTGCTGCTCTAATGCTTGCCATTTGCATTCTCGCATTTGTCTTGCAAACAGAAGTGGCACAATATGTCCAACGAACAACAAATTACCAGAAACCCTATTTCATCCTGTACGTTGCCAATGAGGACAAGCAATTCAACATTTACCAAACTATATAGATACATTGGACACTGTTGTTACATTCTTATGATACCTATACAGTTTATTGCAGAATGCATCGCCCGTTGGCCCGATAGACCTATGACCTTCAGAGAACACCTGCAGGATACCGCTATTCAATGCAGCAAAGAGCTGAACCAATCTTTGGACGAGATAGCTGCCCGGATACACGGGCGTTCCGGAGAGAAAAGCAGGATCCGATCTGCTATACAGATTAGCCTCTCACTAGCGCTTCTCATCACTATCCCTTCTTATCTTTGGTACGTCAGTGTCAATCTGACCACTATGTCCAATCTTACAGCCATTTACAACACGGCATGTGTGTTTGCATACATCTTTTCAATCCTAATGTTGAACGATCGATTGGTTCCGTTCAAAGTTGGTGCTATCACGTTGTGCATGGTGGGCGTATTCATTATGGCGTATTGGGCACCCGAAAAGCTTAGCGATGATGATTCATTTGATGGACAAACACACTCTGCTTATGGAATTCTTGTGGCTGTTTTTGGTGCTGGTGCATACGGGTTCTACGAAGTCTACTACAAAAAGTACGCAACGCCATCGCGCCCCTCAATACTATTCGCTAATACCATAACTGGTATGATTGGGATTGTCACGCTGTTATTGCTTTGGATTCCATTGCCATTATTACATCTGTCAGGCCATGAGGTGTTTGTGTTGCCAGATAAGGAAACGTTTTGGTGCATTCTGGCCATATCATCCATGAGCGTGGTCTATAATGCAACATTTATGTGCGTGATAGCCCTTGTCAACCCACTTTTTGCGGCTGTTGGCGTGATGCTCACTGTCCCAGCGGTTACTATTACCGATGTGCTAGTAACAGGCGTTATGGTGACAGCCAATACGGTTGTTGGAAGTGTTTTCATACTTGCTGGCTTTCTCCTCCTTAGTAGAGAAATCGATCAGAAAGAAGTTCAGTAGACAGGATGTACATCATATGTGTAAAAATTTCGCGATAAACGGATGAGCCTTTATTTATTGGATTGTTCAGTAAAAGGATCCAAGATATCATGGAGTTACTAGAGGGAGTTTTGGCCTAAAATTATGAAAGAGTAAGACGAAGAGTCAAAGCCAAGCAGTAACAAAACATTCGTCTTCTGCAAAACTCACAAATGTGGATCGAGATATCGCTCAGTAAAGCAAAAGAAAAGTTGTATAACTAGATCAACTTCAACCAGTTTCTAATACGTGGATTATTAGCTTCGTAAAATACGTAGTATTGAACATCCATTGGGGTTTCTTTAAATATTTCGCGCTGAATGTATTGTATTTACGTTGCATGCCATAACACAGTACTCCTCCTTAACTTCACTGTCGCTAACTTCAATCCCTCGATAAGCCCAAGGGATTCAAAGGAACGAAGAAAAAAGTGATAGTGTGTTTTACCATGGGCTGACACTCCCGTTAACCTTCAACCCTCTTTAACTTCAAGCTCACTAGAGGAACTGAAGTCTTGAACTTAAAGCGTGACCACTGTAGTCGAACTTACTTTTGATAAGGTCATTCATGGCCATCACAGTATGCACATCTTTGAAATGGTCAACCTATTATTATCATCGTGAGACCATCATCCAAGACACAATAAATGACCACTCACAGCGAAACAGAAATTATCTCTCGATAAAATCATCGCGCGTTTGCAATATTAGCATAAGAACAAAGACAATTGCCAAATAGACCGTTATCAACGCTAAACTTTTCGGATAGTACCAATTTTGTTCTTCTCTTACTCAGTAACCATTATATAAGCCACATCAAGCAGACCCTTGTTTATTTCAGAATAGTAATCCTTAGTAATAACTCTAGTAAAAGAAACCAAGGATCTTGCCTCCCACGTGCTTTCTTCGTGCCTCTAATGGTTTCCAAGAAAAAAGATTATTAGATCATCTAGGCCGTTACTATGTTTATAAACCAACCTTCATGGTCCATGATACCGGCGGAGGTGGTCAAGACCAAGTAGCCGAACTGACGGGAGGGCAACAAGTTGGAAGTCCATTTCTCCAAATCAGCAAGCTTAATGTTGAAACGGGGAGAAATAACACCACACTTGTTAAGACGGCCATTAAGTTGGATGACAATCTTGCCAGAGCGATGGTCATCGATTTCCTCAAATTCACCGATGTAACCTAAGTTATTCCAGAGAATTAATACCCATTATCAGATAAAACCAGAAAATAAGGAATTGTTCCCAAAGAAATGTCCCCGACGCCTATCACTTCTTACACAAGTGCAAAAAAAAATACGATAAACAACGGTATATTATTCTACCGCAGACTTAAAAGCCAAAAGTTGTGGGAAAAATCAACTTCAAACCAGTTATACTACGGAACTATTGCCACCCACGGCAGCACAATCACCCAAAGTAAAAAGGGAAAAGAATTTGAATGCTTACCATGCTTTTGCATAACTGACAAGAACTTGACAATGACCTTGGAAGAAGGGCGGACGAGCACCTGTCTCTTACCGCGCTTTTCGGCGTTGTTGATGTTGTTCAGACAATCATTCAAGACGGAGACTCTGACCATGATGACCTAGCTGTCACCCTTAGTTAGCAAGCATGCTTAAATGAGTGTCGCCCAAACATCCTAAGGGGCGATTCATAAAAGCAACCGCTACAACGTCTCAAGCAAGTGGCTTTTTCAAGCTTTGCAAGTGACACGAAGTAATGGAATCGTCCGATGATCCAATGGAAGGACATTGCCCCCCACAGGTTGGACGGATGGATGGATCATACCTACTAGATGACGAACAGAAAAGGAAGGAAAGCATCTCCATGTCCATCCAGCAAACAAAGAAAGCATCGCGTCGGACTTTTATAACTCCGCTACATTTCCGGACCAATTCAGATACTATTGCTGTATGGCTATTACAAAACCAATTTCTTTTCTGCAGTTGCTTTCAGGCCTTGGTCATAATTCCTGCAACTGCGTGGCAGCGCAGGTCAGGAAATTCGAGTTGCTATTGATAGTAAAATTCATTGTTTACCATCTGGCACTTAAGGAAGTTGTGGCAGACGCTTTAACGGATTTTCTTTCGATACTAGTTATGGACTATGCTACAATAGGATGAATGGTTGTTTAGACGACGCAGGAAGAGTAGGGCAAAAGTACCTTTGACATGACCACAGCAATCTGTAAAATACACAAAAGTTTCTATTCATTGCTGAAAAGGAGAAACTGACACGCTTAGTTGCAAGAAGTCGAATCATAGAAAACAAGGAAAGAATTCCTAATGCAATTTATTGAATAAACGTGAAAATGATGCGCGTCTCCTGATCCCGCACAAGAAAAGAGAGAAGCAAAGCAATATATTATAACTATTCCATAAAATCCGTTTGACCAGTTTTCTATCACGTATTTTACAACCGTAACTGGGAAGGCACAGTGGCAATAAATCAGGTTAAGTGTGCTACAAAATTTTTGAGCGACAACTTCGCTCCATTACGCTCATGGTAACACGATGGACCACGCTAATGGGATGCTAAAGGCACATGGTTAGAACCTACTTGGCCTAGTGGTCTTGTTTCTTTTCTTCTTTGGTCTGGTTGTGTTTGTGCTTCTTTTTGGGCAGAGCCCACAGTTAAGGTATGTCGAGGAGCGAAAGCATGGCTATTACGTGAACTGAATAAAATGATGCTCAGGAATGGCATCGCCGGAAAAGCTCATCGATTCTTGACTGTATCCACTCCTCGAGCAATGCTGTAGGTGTTTGCTACGTCATTACGTTCGTAACGTAACAATAATAGATGGTTCCTGCGTCGCACTATTGGTCAAACAAACCTGAACCGTTTGGCTGCAACATGGTCATACTGCTGCGAGTCTCGCAATCCTTTCCTTCAAGTGAGCGATATCTTAATTACAGACAGTTGGCCTAATCCAACATTATAGATACTTTTTGTTACTATATCTGGAATTTCAATCTTGTTATTCTTTAAGTATGCGATGCCATATATTCCTGGTGTGTACTTGCACCCCTTCCATTTGTAAGTTTATGGATGGATATATATGCGACGAAACTTATTTGTATTTAATTTTACGTTAGGTATCTTATTCCTGCCGAAATCGTCTGGTTATATGCATCCTATTACATTGCGTGCACTGCCGAACCAGGGACTATCACCAGCAACAACGTGCAAAGCTATTTGGACCATTTCCCTTATGATAACTTGCTCTATCATCCAAAGGAGTGTCAGACTTGTAAGCTGCAAAAGTAAGTCTATCTTAAGTGCTTAGTGGGTTGATCTCATTCCGATGAAAAAGACCAGCACGCTCAAAGCACTGTTCTATGTGCAAAGCTTGTATCGGCAAGCTGGACCATCATTGCGCATGGGTAAACCGCTGTGTTGGTGTCAACAATCACAGATATTTTTTCCTCTTTCTGTTTACCTTGATTCAATTTTGTACATATGGAGCATATCTTTGTTTCCAGATCTATCGTGGCTTAATCATAGAATGGGGTCTCGATAAAGCCTACGTCTATGATCGTCGGTCTGGTACACAATCGCCTATAACCTTCCGGACGGCAATGATAGTACGTTGACGCGTCAAATACTCTGGAGCGCTTTTGTCATTGACGAAATTTAATTTTGTAGCACATATTACACCGTGATCGGGTTATTGGCTCCATAGGCATTCTTGCCGTCGTTGTATCCGTCATAGTTTTTGCCTTCACTGTTTACCAGTAAGCATTGGCTGACCTATATTTCATGTATTGACCTTTTATTTTGTCAGATTATACCTTGTTGGCCGGGGCATCACTACCAATGAAGCTTTCAAATGGGATATGATCGAGGAAGATATACAACGCGGAGTGCTCTGGCAATATGAAGAACAGCTTTCTAATAAGGCAGAATCTAATGTTAGAAAACGTACATCATCTAAAATCTCGAAGGATACCGTGGCAAGCAAAGTAACGAAGAAAAGGATTGCAAGCTTAGAGGAGTTAGATAATATATACGATGCAGGTTTTTTTCAGAACCTGCTAGATGTTTTTGTACCACCTAAATTAGGCAAACCTTGATCAGCATATAATGGAAGAAAAAAAAAGAAGATATTACTGCCAGCTAGTCGGTTCTTTTAATAGTAGGATAGCAATATGTTGCAGACATAAAGAAAAGAAGGATAGGGAGTTTCACCAAATGCAACCCAATCACATCGTTGATTGCGTGACTTGCCATTTTTTTTCTTTGGTGACTTGAGGAACGAAAGAACGACCCGAAGAGGGGAGCCTTGCCTTTCTACGCGCACTTCCAAATAGTTTTCATTTTGGGAAAATATCACCATGCTTTCTTTAACGCGCGCTGGACGTACATGTGCAAGCAGAGCATTTGGACAACGTTGCGCACACGGCCGATTCTATGCTACGAAGAAAAAGAACGTTGCTAAAGAGAATCCTGATGCTCTTGATATCCATGAAGCTGTGCGAGTGCTAAAAGCATTCGAGGTCGGCAATCCTGCCCATCAGATCGAAGCGCATGTGCAGTGCAAGATCGAAAAGTCCACACCATTAATTCGAGGAACCATAGTTCTGCCAAAAAGTATTAAGCAAGAGGCAACGATCGCTGTGTTTGCTACAGGCAAGCAGGCAGAGGAAGCTCGTGCTGCAGGTGCTCATTTTGTCGGCGGTGAAGACCTCATCGAAAAAATCCAAAATAATGAGATCAAATTCGACAAGTGCATCTCCACTCCAGCCATGTTCCCCGCCGTGACAAAGATCGCAAGAATATTGGGACCTAAGGGTTTAATGCCCACAGTGAAGAAAGGTAGCTAACAACATCTGAACTTAGCTACTAGTTATTCTGATCAAATGGAACAGGCACTGTTACTGACGACGTGGCAAATATTGTTCGAACTTCGAAAAGCTCTTTTGATTTTAAGGCAGACAAAAAAGGCGTTTTGCATACAGGTACTAGTTAGAATAACGGTTCTTATTCTTTCTTATGCGTTTCTCTAGGAATTGGCAAGGTCGATTTTGAGTCCAGTGATATTGAAGGTGGGACTGGCATACACGCATACACTGTAATTCTGTTCTCACTATCTATCAACACAGCTAACCTAAAAGCCATCCTCGAAGAGTTGAGAGTGTTCGGAAAGGCAAACAACTTAAAAGGTGAGATAAGTGGAACGTTAAACGACAATTAACCATGTGATAGCCATCATTCAAAACGTTGTTCTTTCATCAACCCGCGGTCCTGGAATTGTTATCTCGGGTGCATCGTCCTTGTAACTGGGCTAGATGTCGAAAAATCTTAGTGTACATTAATTCCGATATTGTTCGTCGAAACAGTAGCATAGATCATCACATACAGTACTTTTCTATAAACCGAGAGAGATTAATTCTTTCTGAACACTTGTCAACATGATTTTGCTATATACAGTGGACTCTCAATCTGACAAACAGATACTCTCGCTAGATTGGTTTTATAAAGTTTGAGATTGCCACGTCAACATACAGTACGCACTATGAAAAAACAACTGCATCACATATCAGAAGCCAAAGAGTCCTCTTCAAACAGCAAAATGCCGTTATTAATGTGACAAAGCTTCTTTACTCTGTTTACTGTGGTTTCGGGTTGTCAGTTCAATGGGCCGGAACGGAAATTTTACCATTTCGAGCAGTAACTGCAAATAAAATCAACCCACAGGAATAACTTAATAGTCGAAGGACAGCTTGCGCTCCCAAGAGTGTAGACTTGGATAATATTAGGGAGATTATAAATAAGGGTTCGTAATACAGTATCAATTTCCATTGAAGGTACGAACAGAAGGGTTAAAGAAGACATGGAAAGGAGCGGCCCAACAATTGTACAACATGTAATGACGCAGTTCCCAGTGCGGAAAGCACGAATGAGTGCGCGTCCCCTTCAACGACAATATACGTTTTAACCTGATAAACATATCCTAAGGCGCGCAACAGCGGAACAGATGTCCAGCAACCATTTTTCCTTCCGTACCGGATCCAATTACCTTTTGTACGGGACAACTCATGGCTACCGTAAACGCTGGCTCGTTCAGGCTTCCGAATTATGGGACTGTCGCTGCAACATGACCAATTGCACGTTAGGTGCGTATTTTACGATGCTGTGGCCAAATTCCTCTTTCCCACACTATATGGCCCTTTCCATCAATGACAGGTATGACAAAGTTAGGCATATTTTGAACAAACTGGTTGTATGAGTGTGCGACATATTTGCGCGATACAACGTATTACGGCATCTGTAAGTCGCACTTACACAACTGATACTGTTGTGCCTTTAAGCAGTTTCTGTGTCCGACAAAATGAATGCCATGGGGGGCTGACGCAAAAAAAATTTCAAACAACGCAAAAATTTTTAAACAAAGTGGTGTGTGAAGGTGGAATTGAGTTCCTGGTAGCTAAACAAGACATGGCCGCATTGCGAACTTTGGCACGACACAACGCGTCGCTTTCGCGTGCGTTCAAAGCAGGGTTGCCAATGCGAGCATTTAGCACTGCACCTTGTGTGTCTTCTTCGCATGGATTGATGAGGCTGAAAGAGTATTACGATGCCACTTTATCCGAAGACCTCATGGTCCTTGGTTATGACCACACTCGTGTAGCACCACCAACTTCCAAATATCCCGACATCCAAGCACAAATTGACCGAGCTCTTCTGGCCACAGGTGAACCAGAGACGCCTAAGACTCCAAGCGCCGAAACGATCCGTACCAGAAAGGGTGGAAAGCCGGTGAAGCCGATCCAACCAGCAAAAGGACCCAACACCATTCCTCGACTTGACAAAATCACGCTTCACGCCATGGTGAAGGATGCGATCGGCAACAAAAGCAATCTGCTGGCAGCATTCATGGCTTTTCAGAGTATTACCGCTTGTCGACCAGAAGTTGTGTATGCTCGCAATTCAGTTGCTAATTGGAAATTACGGTAACGATAAATGGAAGGGACAAAGAGTCATTGGAAGTCTTATCGGATTCGTTTTTTTAGTGAAGGCATGCCCATTGGCGTTAAAGTGACTCTTAAAGGGGAGGAGATGTATCAATTTTTGGATAAGCTTGTGGAAATCGTGCTACCACGCTTGAAGGAATGGCCGGGCATGTCAATGTCTGCTGGTGATGGCAACGGAAACATTGCTATTGGTTTCCCCCCTTCAGCTCTTGCCTTGTTTCCTGAAATCGAAGGATCCTTTGATGTTTACCCTAAAATGACCGGCTTCGATGTCATCTTCAACACCACTGCGTACACCAACACAGACGGTCGTCTACTGCTTTCCGGATTCTCCGTTCCTTTTAAGTCCAAGAACTAGATAGAAATAACATTATAATCTTTTCTTTCTCTCTCATTCATTCTCTCGCTTCGTTGTAAAAAAGTTTGTATAAAAAGGCCCAGTTCAAAACGCAAGGATCATCGTATCCGTGAGAATCATGTGAAACGCCCGACCAAAAATGGTATTTCTATAAGCATTCTTGTGTCAAAAACTTCTATCTCCTTTACCTTGTCTCAGAAATTATGCGTCGAAGAAAAGCCTCATTACGCGACGAAAGCTGTCATCGTCATGTCACCTCCACCGGCGGATCTCTGCGCAGCGTGTCCGGTTCCACCATGAGCCACGGCTCTCGTTTACGACAGCTAGAACAGCCGGAGGATATTATGGCTGACTGCCTGTTGTTCAAGGAAGATGTACCATTCTGGAAAAGAAAGCGCTTTCATTTCATTGTCGGCTTATCGATCGGCCTTTTGATTGCCTTTGGCGCATCAAGAACACCAGTTGCTCAAACTCGTTTCAATGACTTGCAGACCTATCTTGCCCTTCAGTTGGCCGATATAGACATTGGTCGCATGATGCCAGCAACGGACATCGTTGATGAATTGTTTGGAAATGTTACTAGCTATTTCACAACATCTCCGTCTAATGAGATACCCTTTATGCCCGCTCTCTCCGCCAGGTAAGTACAACCAATTGAAATGTATTCACCGTCCTCGGTGCTGACATTAAACATTTTCCACTCAAAAGAGAAGAGATGGGCCTAAAACCATATTTTCCTGTCATATTATTGCCCGGTATTGTCTCCTCAGGTCTTGAAAGTTGGGGCACCTCTGATAAGTCCAGGAAGTATTTTAGGAAACGGCTTTGGGGAACAACAAGTAAGAAATTGTTGATAAACTATGATTGAGAGCTCGTTTCTGATGTTAACATGACTTGGTATAGCCATGTTTCGTGCCGTCCTCCTTGACAAGGAGAGCTGGATACAACATGTACGATTAGACCCTTTGACAGGATTAGATCCGCCCGGAATGAAAGTGAGGGCTGCCCAAGGTATGCATTGATAAGGACCCAGATTTACCAAACGTGCTAAATTTGTTACAGGTCTTGATGCTGCCGATTATTTTATTACAGGGTAACAGAAGACTATATTCCTTGTATTGTACGTGCGTAACCGATATTTTCAGATACTGGGTCTGGGCAAAGGTGATAGAGAACCTTGCAGCAATCGGATATGATAACAATAATATGTATCTCGCAAGTTATGATTGGCGATTACCATTCCATAACCTGGAAGTGCGAGATAAATACTTTACTAAACTCAAAAGTCTTATCGAAACGCTAAAGTTGTCTGAAGGTCGCAAGTGCGTGGTTGTGGCGCATTCTATGGGTATGCTACTACAAATTAAGCTTTATTTGGTCTTTCATGTGATTATCTTGGCGTCTGATCAAACTTGCAGGCTCAGTTCTCTTACCGTATTTCCTGAAATGGGCAGAAAGCCCACTTGGTGGGAATGGAGGACCAGACTGGACAGAGAATCATATTGAATCGTTTGTGAATATCGGAGGCCCACTACTTGGCGTAGCCAAAGCTTTCCCATCCCTAATATCAGGTAAGATTAAGAATGTCTGGGCGTTATCCTATTGTTTACCTTATGTTTATCATGCTTTTAGGTGAAGCTCGTGACACAGTTTCGTTGGGTAGTTTTGCTGGTTATCTGTTGGAGAAGTTCTTCTCACGACGAGAGCGCGCTGGAATAATGAGAACATGGCTTGGTGGATCGTAAGTTCTCTGTTATCAAACAAGAAAGAGATCCCCCTTATAAAGAATAATCAGATCCATGTTGCCAAAAGGTGGTAATTTGATATGGGGAACGGAAGATAAGGCTCCTGACGACGAAAAGTACACAAAGGATCATTCACATGGAAATATCATTACGTTTGTTAATCAGCCTACATCAGCATCCCCTTACTCTAACTTCCAAAGCAGCCGACATGGTATTGCAGACGATATAATTCGTAATTATACAGTTGATTCCGCTTATGATCTTCTTCGACGAAGCACATCCAAGGAATTCATGTCTCTACTCTCACGTAGCTATTCGTTCGGTATTTCAGTGTCGGAAAAGGAGCTAAAGGAGAACGACAATGATCACACAAAGTGGTCAAATCCACTAGAATCTAGGCTACCCATTGGTGAGCTTTGCAGTCGGTGTAATCGATAATTAACCAATATCCTGCAGCTCCAAACATGAAAATCTATTGTCTGTATGGCGTTGGCGTAAACACCGAGCGCAGTTACTTCTACGATAAGGCTCCAAATTCGATAGATACGTACTGTGATTCTGACAGTCAAACAAGGTGTCATTTTCCCGAAGAACTGCGCAATGCAACAGATAGAGAAAGCGAAGCTTTCATAGAAGGAGTCGTAGACAAAGCTGCAGAAATGGTCAGAAATGCATCTTCTGATTCATTGCATGATAAGATCCATCCACCCACTTTGGTAAATACACTGCTTAAAACATGTATACGCTCTGGTAAGAAGGCTTGACGATCAATATGCATAGTATATCGACGGTACATTCCATGACCCAATACGTGGAGTTGAAACAGGTGTACGATTTTCTGATGGGTAACCATATATAGCATTGGTTTATAAATGCTTATACTACTGTATTAGCGACGGTACTGTCCCCTTAATATCAGCTGGGTTCATGTGCACGCCTTCAGGAGGTTGGACTAAACACTGGAAACTATATAATCCCGGTAAAAGTCCAGTTGTATTGAAAGAGTATCAGCATGAACAGCCAGAAAGCAAGCTAAATGTGCGGGGTGGCAACAAGGCGAGCGATCATATTGACATCTTAGGAAACTGGGAAATGACGGTATGTGTTGCCTCATTATTTGCTTTCTTGGATTATATTGACATGATCTACAGATGGACTTATTGCAGATCGTGTCTGGAAGAGGTCATAATGTAACACAGCGTATCTTGTCAAACATTGAAACATATACGCAGAAAATTGATCTACGAAATGAGAAGTAAATTACACTCCTTTTTTAAACCAAAGTCGCCACCGACTTGAGGTTTTTCAGTTTAATGAATGAGTGAAGACAGGTTAATACCTCAGGCATGGTGACGCGGCCAATTTCTGTCACTGTAAAGAAATGATGATGTATTATTTGTGTCATATATAAACTAATTGATATCCTACCGATCATTGCCGCTGATACAATCGACGCAGGTGTTTGCATGAAATAAGCACAACGATGGGAATTATAGTATGAAAAGAATTCTCAAAGCATTTTCAAATAAGAGCAGGAACAGTGGTATCGCCCGCATCTCTCAATAATAAGCACAAAGAAGTCATTTTGGATTGTTGATGAAAATCCATCCATTGTCTTATAGCAGCTGATGGAAATATTGCGTCAAGCATATGAAGGACTTAAAACTTCCAAAACAAGACTTTATCAATTTCTAAAAAACGAATGTAGCTAGTCATTGAAAGAAGCTTGGTTTCAGCCTATAGACAGAAATAGTGAAATCAAGATCCAAGAGCGCCATGATTGGGTGAACAAATGGGGCTTTTATTGGCATTGATTTTAGAAAAACTGCATCTTTCTCGATGGGTCTGCTTTTCATATCAATATGGAACGTAGTGTAGCGTGATCTGAAAAGAGGTTTTTCTGCAGCTGTTACCGTGCCAAAAACGAGAGCAAAACCAGCCATTCACCTCGGTACAATCTCGGCGTTTTGCATAATTAAATGCAGTCTGAGGCTTCCACAGTTACCGTTCAAGAAAGGAAACGGTGCTGATAGAGTTGAAACTGTAAGCAAGGGAACTGTAACTGGTCACTATCTTAGTTTTCTCAAGGTTACATTGGATGAGATGGGCAAGTATGAGCAAACGAAGGGTTATTATTCAGTTCATGAATAGTGCTCCTATTCATAAGACTGCTGAGATCGCTAAATATATTAAATCTCAGGAATATCAATGCGCCTATCTTCCATCATACTCACCTGAACTAATTCCTATTGAACAGTTTTGGTCGGCTGTTAAGAGCAAAGTTAAGCGTAATAAATTCTTTGCGAAACGAATCATTAAAGCATCGAATAGCTTAAGACTAAATGATTTTGAAGGTTTTTCTTCCCGTTCTTATAAATGGTTAATCAGGTGTCGTAACAGAGAGTAACTGGAAGACTGATAGCCAAGCACAGAATATTCGTCGATTGTAAAAAAAAAAAAAAAAAAAAAAAAAAAAAAAAAAAAAAAAGGGAAATCATTTACTTTGAAGACGACTTTCTATTCGTCATCGCATGTAAAGTTTTCTGAGCGAATGCGAATTCCCAATTTTGTCAACTTGTGACCTCAATTCAAGTCGGTGGAGAGTTTTCATTTTGGAAAAGGAGTGCAAGTTGTTCTTATTTTGCTTAATAGTTGTTGATAAACCGAATATATATGCGTTACGTCACACAATAACTGAGTATTTTTCAAGCGCAATCCCTTTTTTCTCTTTTCAATCTCTTCTTTCACTTGTTTTTCTTTAGTGTGCATAAATTCGGTGCCTATTGTTTTGCAATATGACAAAACAGCATTCTGTGTCAGAAAGGAACATGGAAGAACTAGGCATAACAGCTGCCTCTCATATCATCAGGCCAATGACACCTCCGGCAACACCGCTCCCCCCTTCACCCGATAGTTTTTCGATTTTAACACCATCCCCCACCAGTTCGGGGGCTTCTTCGTCTATAGCACCTCTACGCCAATCACATTCACGATCCAACTCAATTCACGAAAATGTTCATGTTATGATCCGCTGTCGTCCTCCTACCCTGAAAGAACAGGAGCTGGATGAAGAGCTAACTTGGATCATGAGACCCGAAAACGGCACCGTTGAGTTGGCCCAACAAAACGCAGCAAATCCTAAAGTATTTCAATTTGGTAGAGATTCAACGGACTAGGGGATGTTTGTGCTTGAGCTGAATCAGCCATTTTTTAGATTCCGTCGCCTTCGGTGTTCGTAATTCAGCGGTGTATAACGCTGGCGTTCGCGACCTTGTCAGGTAAAAATAAACACTTGTATACATGTAGAGGGTAGACGACAGAACTGAACTGATTTTTCCAGATCTACAATGGCTGGTTACAATGGTAAATCTTAGGGGGCCTTTGTTCTTGCCTTAGCTCATTTTACAAATGGAATGTTTCAAATAGGCACCGTTTTTGCCTATGGTCAGACTGCAAGTGGTAAAACCCACGTAAGAAATCGAAAGGTTAAAGCCTTGTATAATTTACTCAACCCTTGTTTTTGTAGACAATGGTAAATGAGTACATTGCATGATGCACTACAAATGCTTACTAAAATTCCGCTGCTGTCGGGTTATTTATGTAGATGGGTAAGTCAACGTTTCGATAGCTGTGTTGTCTAGGTTGTACAAATTGAATCTCATGGTCAAAACATAGGAACTAGCGAAGAGCCAGGTGTCATTCCGCAAGCAGTAACGGAAGTATTTGCTTACATTGAAGAAGTAAATGTGACATTAAAAAAGCTATTGTACTGATTGTTTATCACAGGATCCGGAGCGAGAGTTCATGTTACGAGTTTCATATTTGGAGATATACAACGAACAAATCCGAGATTTATTGGCGTCGGAGAATAAGCGACTGGAGATCTGTGAGGATAAAAAGGTTTTACTCATATCAAGTATTGCCTGGGCACTCATAATACCTTCACTTTCTTTGGCAGAGAGGGGTTCATGTAAAAGATCTGCGAGAAATCATCGTAACTTCCCCACAGTCAGTGATGGAAATCATCAAAGGTGGCGAAGGTAATGTGACCACAAAATTAAGCCTGAACTGAGAGCTATTTTTATCGTTAGAAAAGCGCCATATTAGTGCAACTGACTTCAACGCTGTTAGCAGTCGTTCACACACAGTGTTTCAAATGGTATTGAATGAGCTATTATTAAAGACGAACGATATTCACATCTTATTTAGGTGATTGAAAGCAAAGGCAAGGACACCTACGTCCCTGTCAAAGTGTCGCAGCTGGTAACCGGAAAAAAAACTATTGCAACTGTGAAACACTAATAGGGTTCAATCTTGTCAGAGCTTAATCGATCTTGCCGGTTCCGAAAAAATGACTTCCGATACCGAACGCCGAAAAGAAGGTGCATATATCAACAAAAGGTTAGCCTCGTAATTGGATACCTCATCATGCATTTACCAAAATATGGCTTGTAGTTTGCTTACATTGGGCACTGTGATTTCCAAGTTGACCAGTCAGGGGTGAGTCGATGCCATTACAACAATGATTAACAATACCTCGTGCCAGGGCCTCCCATATCCCGTTCCGCGATTCAAAATTGACCCGTATTCTGCAGACAGCTCTCTCAGGGAATGCACGGATCTCAGTCATCTGTACAATCAACCCAACCAAGGCATCCAAAGATGAATCAATGAATACCTTGAGATTTGCTGAGCGTGTTAAGTTGGTGAAGACGGCAGCGAAAATGACAAAGGTGATTATCGTTTTTACAGATCCTGACAAAGTTACTCATATTGTTTAATCAGGGAATGGATCACTCAGAATTACAAAACTGCTTGAAAAAGATTGCAGAATTACAAAGCAGAATGCAAGAGAAAACAGAGGAAGAGGTCGAGACAAGGGATAGGTAGATCTTACTATTTGCAGATTATGAAAGTCTTACCTAAAATCTTTTGCTAGACTTCGTCATTTGCTTAATTTAATTTTAAGAAGCTCCAAAGCTAATGCCACGACTGCACCGGTAGGTATATTTGCTATCAGATGGCGTATGCTCTTTGCAGCAGAATTTTATGGACCAGTATTTATTTTATCCATTTATTTATTTGTCTGCTTTTTTTTTTCTCTTATACGCCTAAACAGATGATGAATGGGCTCGACAGAATCAACACCTCTCAACTTGAGGAAAGTACTATGCGCGAAGTAGTATCTCAATGCGAACAGGGACTTGCTGCTCAGATATCTCTCCATCAACAACTAGAAAGTGAAATGGCTGAAGTTAAAAAAGCGTTAATCGAGGCTCAACGGCAAAACAAAGAGCATACTATCACCATATCACAGTACGCAGAGGAAATTAGCGAACTTATCAACCAGAAAAAAAAATTAGAAAAGCAACTTGATGCTACTCGACGCGAAGATAAAATCAAGTCTGATCAGATTAAACAGCAACGCAACGAAATTGACCGCATGGAAAACGAGATCTCTAAACTTGCTAGTCAGCATTATTCAGTTAGGATATCCGAACAAGCGTTGGCATCAGGGGCAAATAGCAACGATTTATCGAGATCAATCGAAGAATTTGAAACAAGCTTAAAGAATAAGGATACCGAAATTGAAGCATTGAAGGCGAAGCTGATAGAATACGAAACATCAAGTTCCAATGAACTGCGACAATGCGAGTACATTGGGGTAGATGATCTACAACCAGAAGAAAGATATTACGAGGTTGAGGTTTTGAACGCAAAACTTGCAGAAGCCCGAGACATGGCCACGTTCGAAAGACAAAGAGCTCAATTACTGTACAATATCCAATATGAACGAGGCCGTGAAATTGCTACTCTGAGTGCGACGATGGAAGCGATGAAACGCGTCATTTGTGACAGAGAAAGGACCATAGTAGATTTGCAAAATCGGTTGAAAATAGAACAACGGCAATACGATAAAACCGCAACAGACTGCACTCAGAAAGCGGATAGACAATGCTCCATTCTAAACAATAGCCCATTAAGGCAAGAATTCAACAATAAGATCTCAGAAACGCTGCCACTCAAAGAACAAACGTCGTGGGAACATCTCAGCCATTTCTTGGATAAATCGCCACAAACGAATATGGTTACTGACTCTCAGTTAAATGGCTTGGCGGTTTATGAACCATGTACAGAAGGATCGTTGTCAAGCTCCAATCATGCAAATACATACGAACATGCTTCAGCATGCACGAACCCCCATCTACAGACCTCCACAGGCAATGTACCAATACCTAACTCTGCTGACAACTTCAGCCGGACAAATACCCAAGAAAAATGTCGTTTACCACCAACGACACATTCGCATCTGTCGCTCAATGTACCCATATTATGTATCAATGCTTGGGTATTACTTGCTACTATTGTGCTTTACACATTATCTGTTTAAAATTTCTCTGTATAGGAACTTCTGTATAGGATTGTCTAGTTCAACGGTCGTGTTTTTCTTTCTTAGTGTAAATTTTGTACATACCGGCTTTTGCAATAAATTTTTGATGCTGCTTAAACAATTAAATGATTTTACATAGCCTTCCCGTTGCCCAATAAGCTTCTTGCACTCATGAGCAGAACGTATTTTACAACAGCTGAATATGATTGTAAGCGTCAGCTATGCATGTAGTATGTCATTGCTGTTAGAGCATACCAGTTAGAACGGGAGTTTCTTTGTCGTAAGATCTTTTGTTGTGTTCAATATGCTTTCGATAGCAAGGATCTGTCCTATCTGCATGCTCTTGCATTATAAACCATGTATTTCTTTTCTATTACAGAGTGCTATACTAGCGGTTTGGCTTTATTGGTTGCAACTGCTTACTATGGGGACGTCCAGCCTTTTGGCCTTGCGTGCTGTGATCTTAGAGACACACTTTCGAGCATTGACCCGTCATCCATGCAAGATCAGGCCCGTTTTATTTTGCTTATTCTTTTCCCTGCATGACCTCCATCTCCAGTTACTTGCGTATGTGAATAATTCCCTGCTTTACGTTTGCTAAGCCAAACATATATCCGATTATGCACGTAGAGCACACACCCTATTTTCTCAACCCCTTGCCAGGTCTTCAACTCAATGTGCAGAGAGCGTTGCAGTGATCTTAGCCCAAATCAGTAAGATATTTCTGCAGGACGAAGTTCCACAAGAGGTCATATCATGTATTGACCACGCATGAGTGGTTTATGATAAAATCGAATAATATTGCATTTGGTTTGATGTTGAAACGGCCGAGCTGTGTCCCCAACCGAGCTTGTCTTTAGATTTATTAAAGATTGCAGTTTACTGATGAGTCTAAATGCTCTAGTGGTTCAGCTCGTACTTCCCATTCCATTGCCCATAGCAAATATTTTAGAATGTCTGCTTGCCTGGAAAGAAACGCTATATATGGCTAATCGAACATGAACAGAAAAGAAAACAATAGCATCTCTTAAGCAAATAGAAAATAATAAAGAGTAGACACACGTTAACTCTAGTAGATGACATGTAGAAACTTAATGACTATGCTTTTGAGTTTATTTTTAGTATCGAGTTGTATGAGATATGATAATCTATTTTTTGCTTTTCTTGATTGCCTTCTTCTTTCGCTCCAATTTAGCGACCTACAATAAGAAAGGAATTAAGTAAACGAGGTACATTTGAACTTTATCCGTCTTTACCTCTTCTGCTTTCTTCTGTTTGCCGTATTGCATCTTTTCGTAAAGCTTTCGTTGCTTATTCGTCATCATAACTGTTGCCATTTCCTTTCGTTCCTCCTCTTCGATTTCAGCCGCTGTTCGTTTCTTGGAAGATTTCTTTGATTTTTGAGTAGGCTGTTGATATTCAGAGAATGAGATGCCTGCTGCTTCTGCCTTCAGCTCGCGCTCATATTCATCTTCTGCATTCTCTGTTTGCGCTTCTTCCGCACCATTCTCAGCTGACTGTTCATCTGCGTTCTCGCCTTCTGCCTCGTCTCCTTCTACCTCCTCCTCTGATTCAGCAGCCTCATCAGGCACATAGTCGCCTTCCTTGGTTTCCACGAAGGGACTCAAATGAGGCGGTAATACTTTTCCAGGTTCGTATGAGCTAGGTTTTAACAATTTGCGAGCATTGATACAGTCGGCGATCCACTGAGGTTGCACATATGATCGTGATAACACACGGTTACTGACAGTAGGACGATCACAAATCTGGTGAGTAATGCGCTCATCACTTTCAGAGTAAGGGGAATTTGCGCCGACAGTCTCGTCCCAGCCGACTTGACCACCGCATGATCGAATCATGAATTCCAAAGCATAACGAGGCGTTTCGCGTGATAGGTAGAAAACACATTTCGAAAAGAGCTTTTGCAGATTTGTGACCTCATTAGATGCTTCCTGAATTTTTCGCAATGTCACTGCGTCGTTGTCATCTTCATCCTTAGCGGTGGACACAAACTCATCCATACCCGTAGTTGAATCCTCCGGATCAACTGCAGTTGTCGATGGTGCTGAAACTTCATCCAAAAGCAGCGTGCCGCTTTCATCCAATTTTGGAGGATACGTTATATTCAACTCGTTGTACAGACGGAAGTTTACAAATCCAACAAGCGTACGGTAAAACTCCAAAAAGGTCAACATCACGCGGAAATCAACATCGGTAGGCACCTAACATAAAGTGAGCTGTTTGAAACCATATGCGACTCGCGAGCACATACTGCCTGGGAAAACTGGTAGGGAACGATCCATGTGATTGTCTGTCCCTTGATTTCTGCTTGGTAGTAGATACCCTTAATGGAAAAGAAGACTTTACGCAAGCATTGAGCCTTCATGACATATGTTTGAAATTCGGCAATCAACTTTCGGCAGTCAGCAACCGCTTCAGCCTTGATTTGGTTGTCTGTTGGCATCTTGGAAAATAAGAACAACATCGAAAGTGAATCGTCCAGATCACGCAAAGCATCCACAAAACTTGGGTATCTATATGACTTATAAGCATTAGGATCTCCTTATATCGATGCTTTACCTCTCTTTGATAATGTGATCCAGCGTATAGACTGGTTTGTTGTTCTCTTTTAGTGCATTGGCTGTGCTGTATTGCCCCTTATGGAGGACTTTGTTCAACTTCTTCGCAAAGGCTTTGTATTCGCGGAATTTAGCCAGGAGAGGTTCATGAAGAAGGTATTGAATGTCTTTTGTGTAGTAAAATGTTGCTGGTGCAGTTGATCCCTTGTTTGCTTTCTTCTTATTTTTGGGTTCACGAGGGTAAATGCCCTTGAGGATACAAAGGCGTCTAAGCATGTGCTGTCAGAATCGAAGGGCACTATTGTATCTTTTGCCTATGTCCTTTTTACCTAAAGTCAGCAAGAGAGATCTGAAGCTTATTCAAAGCTTGCTGTCTTGTAATGTAGTTGGAGGCGGCTCCTTTTACTCCTTTCTTTTGGATCTTACCCATAACGTTAGAAGACAGTTTTTTTTTCGGTCCTCTTTTTTTTTACAGTGATCCTGATTCGAATTCCGTCTTTGGAGAATCGGTCACAGTGGCTTTTTCGGGATGGCTGATTGGAGTCCGGTCCAGGATGCATCGGTTTTTGAAAACGATTCATGTGTGTCCCTCCCCTCCAACCTTCCAACTTGCGACCATTGTAACTTCAAAGCGCCCCAGTGTGGCACCTGCATTTACACTTTCTAAGCGAACTTTCCTCTTATCCCCTTTTTGGACAGGACGCCTTGTATATTCACATTACCCTTACTGCTATTATACGATTATAATGAGCGGGTTTTTTGGTTCGAGTGAACCGACTCGCTGGGGCGGTCTGTTAAAGCAAGCCATCTCTAATGTTGAGACAACATTCGATACTTTCCTGGAACAAAATGCTAATAATATGAATGATACCAGTCAGGCACGGGACTCACATGCCGATGGTATGTTGCTAATAGACCGAAGTCATCGCGAGCTTAATAGGAAGTTCAGACCCCACAACAGAAACGGAAACCTACATGGACCCCATTAGTGGTATGGTTACCACCATTCAGAAGCCAAAAAAACCAAATCGATCGCTTAACAATGCCAAGTCCACTTCATCTTTACCATCTCAAGCGCAAGCTCCTTCTAGTTCGAAACCTGCTCGACAAAGCAGCGACCTTTCCGCGCGTTTGGCAGCAGTAATGGCAGAAAAAACTCGAAAGCCGCCTTCTCGATCTTCTTCTGTGTCTTCTCGTTCAACGGAGCCAACTTCAGCGCAAAAGCCTGTGGTATTGAATTCCGACGAAAACCCTGTCGACCCATCGAAAGACGAATCCGATGCTGAAAATGTACCCAGAGAAAAGGAGTCAATTGACGTCGCAATAGAGGATAAAGAAGAAAAAGATGCTGAAGAAACACATATACCAGTTCAGATTGACGGGGACACAACGAAGGATACCGACAATGACCTCACAAGCACAGTTGAAGATAGCAATACGAGCCAGAATAGCGAGATGCCATCAATCGCAACAACCAATGTGAAGGAAAGTACAGATGATGATGAAGATAATGACGCATTACATGTTATTGCAAATGAGGGCGACGGTGATAACAACGTGGTTGAAGTAAAAGAGGATAGTATAACCCCAGATACGGCCAATGAACGTAAAAATGATCAAGACAACACCCTGGATGAGAATAACCGAATATTGCAGCAAAGAGAAAATCAATTACTTCAAGCTATGGAGACTATTACAAAACTGCACGATCAACTGCATTCAGCTCAGCAAGATGCGGAAAAATACGCAATGGAGAGCCAAGAAGCCCGCGCTGAAATCAAAGATCTTCAAACTCAGTTGGCAAAAACACAGCATGGCAGACAAAATACCCTAATTAATAGTGATCAAAGAAATATCAAGAAGTTAGAGAATACTATAGAAGAACTTAAGCAACAGCTGGCGGTGAAAGAAGAGAAAATTCAAGGACTTATGCAGGAAGGTACTCAGTTGTATGCAAAAATTAAACGTACTGATAGTTTGAAAGGTGAGAAGTTGTCGAAGAACGAGTTGAAACATAATACGATGATCAAAAAATTGCGGAGCGAAAAATCGGAGCATAACAAAAGTATCAGTGAAATTCAAAAAAAACTTGAGAAAATTACTTCCGACTTGGCGGAAGCTAATTCAAAGGTGCTAAAGAGCACTGAAGCGGAAAAACGTTACCAAGGTACGTAGAAGTAGTATTTCAGAATTGACAAATTGAAAAAAGATGGCTAGAATCTATAAAAGTTCTGTCGGACATGACAGAGGAGCAAACAAAGCATATTAACAAGCTGGAGTCGGATGTGCTTTCATTGAAAGAGAAGGAAAAGCAAACGCAGGTATGTTGAATGATATTACCAAACTGTCTTCCTCACGGCTCAATCAATACAGATTGCTTTAAAAGCTGCAAGGGATAGTTTGGAAGATGAACGAAATAAGGCAAAGATGGAGTTTGAAGAGTCATATGCAGCAGTTTTAGAAAAAGAGGTAAAAGGATCACTTATGACTGCTCGGGATTGACAGGTTTCCACAGGTTAAGGCAAATGATCGATTGCATAAAGAACTGACAAAAGCGAAAGAGGAAGCCCAAAACAGGGAATCTAAGCTGCGAAAAGAGGTATGCTCAGATATCAAATCTTTAAGAGATTTGAATGACATAGTTATTGATTAGATCCGAGATCTGCAAATTGCTCTTCAAACCATTGAAGAACGAGCTGGAACGCGCGAGGATACTCTGCAGCAGGAAATTTTGGTAAGCTACATTATCAATTACATAGGTTTAATATCTTGGTATAGGAATTGCAGAAGCGCATTCGCATGTCAGATGTGCAAATTGAAGATATAAACCATAGTATAGAAGAAGCAACTTCACCACTTTTGCGCCAGATCCAAGAACTTCAAAATCAACATTCTGTGGCTATTAAGAACCGTGACCTTGCTGAACAAAGGTATGCAGGCAATAAAAGAACGGATATAGTTATTAACGACAAATAGTATGATTACACGGTTACAAGACGCAGAGAACGAAAGAGATAAAGCAGTTCGGAAAGCGGAGGAGCTGGATAGCAAGCTTGCTCAAATAGTACGTTGACATTCCATTGAGAGCCTTATAACTAAGTGAAATTTTACTAGATAACACAATTAGAAACCCTCCAGCTTAGTTTAGGGGATGCGCAGAAGGAGAAATCAGGGCTGCTGGCACAGTTAGATACGGAAAGACTCGCTAAGAAGGATCTCGAAGAGCAGAATGAACAATTGCGAAAGGAGAAAGAACAGAGAGATATAGAAGAAGGGAAGGCTATTGAAGCAGTCAAAATGAATTATAGGATATTGCTCAAGGAACGAGTGCGAGAAGAAAAGAAGCAATGGGAGATGAAATTGAAGGCAGAGCAAGCAAATGGAATGAAAAACCTGGAAGCGCCACCATCAATAGCCGCGGACACTAATGACGAACTGGGAAAGAACGGAACAGCGCTGCATATGGCGAATGATGTAACTACCAATACAATGTTAGACTCGCTGTATTTATTTCGATATAGTCAGCAGATAGCCCAGCAATCAGTTCGCGGTCAAGTATTGACGGTAGTCATATCGGAATAACGACTAGCAGCCCCTCAGCGCAAAATGTTATTATTGAACGACTCCAAGCCAATATTCGTCAATTGGAGAACCAGTTAAGTTTCTACCAAACGCAGTTACAGAGCTCTTCTCAATCTCGAGGTAATTTGTCAAAACAACCGATATAGTCGTTCAAATTTGATCTAACTATCATGCAGACGAGCTTTCCGAGGAGATGCTCCATATGACACTCGAAATGGATAAACTGTAAGCTTGAGGCATTTGGGTTTGATGTTACTTATTTCTTTTATAGTCGAAACGAGTGCAAAGCAGTGCATGAATTAGAAAGACAACATGAAGAATTAAATGCAAGGTAGATGCACTTTATTTCTGTTTCGACAGTTTCTTGAACTTTTTTTTAGGTACCAAGCATCTCTGGAACTGCTTGGAGAACGGACAGAGCAAGTAGAGGAACTAAAAGCTGATGTCAATGATGTCAAGGAGATGTACAGGAACCAGGTTGTGGAATTAGTGCAGAAGATTGATCAACTGAGCCGAAATAGATAGATATAATAATTAACGAATGATAACCACAATGTAAATATCAGGAATTTGTATTTATTTTGCTTTAAAGGATCTTTTCGCTGAAATTGTTTTTGCCTTCGGCCAAGTGGAATTGTTTTGCGCTGATTAATCCTGGCCAGCTTTATCAGTCGCTTCAAGGACCAACGAAATTCGTATCGAACAAAATAGTTTATCTATATCAATGAATGAAGTGCCATTCAGCGTATCAGCATACTAAAGCAGGAAGACACAGTATCTGTGACTCCTGTTCAGCGCCATCAAGACGCTGTAGAGCTATCTATATAGGATGTTGTACTTGTAGCGTTGTTTTCACTGTAAGTTGCCACCAGGGCTTGCCGTTTTTGTACGCTTTTCGATCAAATAATCGGTCATAGCAAGCATGTTCTTAATCTCTTCTGGAGTTGCATTACCATGTGCTGTCCAACGAATCTTGCAGTTTTCGTCAACGAGATAGACGTAGCCAATATACTGATTGGACATGTCCAAGAGCTTTCGTACTCTTGAAATATCCTTCAGCAAGAGAAGGTAATTTTCCTTCAAAGCAAGTTATCAACAAGCAGATTAAGTCACTGTTTACGGCTATACCTTGCGTTCCTCAGCGAGATTTTTCCGGATAGTTGGTATAAAGGCTTTCAACAGTAGCTGCTTAAGTAGATTTTCTTGCACGTTCAGCTAGGAACAATGTCAACAAGTTTGAATTTGTATATATTGGCTAAAGGAATAAATCCTACCTCAACCAACTGAGCCTGCTCGTTTTTCGAGAATCTCTTAAGAAATGGTTCTGCAAAGCTGTTTACATGGGGCTAAAAAAAGAAAAGAAAGAAGAGATCAAGAACTGGTCTTTTCATATCTCCTCGTACCTCTCCTGACTTCGAATAGACAAAAGACATCAGCGATATCTTCCCAACTAACAAATCTGTAGTGTGCACGTTCTGTTTTCTTAAATTGGATCCTTCAAAATCCGGCATATAACAAGCTTTCTATATATTGTTCCAAGACCGAGTGATTAGTACAGATTAAATGGCGTTGGACATCTTCATCCTTTTTACCTCCGCCTTTATCAATTTATTCGATGCATGATACATCTTGCCGCCATGCTCACGCATTTCTAAATCATGGTTCATACCATTGATGTCACCCTTGCATCGCAATATAAACTTACCATGGACATCAGCAAAATAAGATTTTGTGGCTTCTTCCACCCTATTAAGGAAGGTAGGTTAGACATTTGCATATAGGCCTGCATAGCTCGATCGTACAAATGGCGACGCTCGGCGGCATGGGCGGCGAATGCCTTTTCGTAATCTGTCATATCTCTGAGTTTCTGCTTCTTACGCTGAAGCCAGCCGCTTTTGTCTACAATAGGTGGATCGCGAATACCCAACACCTCGGGTGGTTCACGTTGCCACTTAGGCTTTGTGGCAGCAGTTTTACTCGAAGCCAGACGTCTACATTGGTATATGCTAATAGCTATTGCTGCGTTCCGTTGGCCAGAACGTTGGATTATGGGGCGCTGAATAAATGAGACGATTGTCTTGGAGAGCATGGAAGCGACCTGGGTGCGGCGGTGGCTGAAGAGGTAGGGCACCTTTACTGTTGCGGCTATTTCTGAAGAAGTCACCGCTACAAATGTCGGGGATGTAATTAAGTATTCGCCCATTTCGAATTAAAGGCACCAGTTCCGTGCTGCGTCTATTTGGCCGAGCGTATTCCTTTCTTCTTCAAGAAATTAGTCAAAATTCGGTTCCTCTCAGGTTTACTTGCGACTGCACTTGGCGGAGCCAACAGCCGCTCGGACGAATATGAGGAGGAAGGCAAGTAAGAAACGCTGTGCTACTCCTGACCTGACGAAAAATGTCGAATGGTTCTCCTTCATTTCATATAGTCCGCTTATCCCATTTTAAGCTGATGAGAATTGTTGGTCGCGGTGCGTTTGGAAAGGTACGTTTCCGGAGGGATTATGGTTAGATGGGGAGGTAAACTTTAATTGTGGACAAGCATGCTTTCTCTAGGTGCGAATTGTCGAACACCGCGAAACAAGTCAACTTTACGCTTTAAAATACATTAACAAACAACAATGTATCCAAATGGATGCAATACGTAACATTGTCCGAGAACGCACGATTCTGGAACAGTTGGACCATCCGTTTTTATGTCGTCTGCGGTTTGCCTTCCAAGACAGTGAATATATGTATATGGTCACAGACTTGATGTGGGTATATAAGAACCATATATGCTAGTTCATTTATTAGCAATAGGCTGGGTGGCGATCTGTATTACCATATCTCGCGCGGCCGATTTACAGAAGATGTCATCCGTTTTTGGTTTGCCGAACTAGCCACAGCTGTCAAATATCTTCATTTTAACCGAGTTGTCCATCGGTAGCGAAATATGCAAAATTTGAGCATAGGATACTGATAAAACATGATTGTGTAGAGATATCAAACCTCAGAACATATTAATGGACGATAAGGGCCATGTTCACCTGGCGGATTTTAACATTGCCTCTCATCTACATGATCACAAGCAACTTACATCCAACTCCGGCACTGCGTACTACATGGGTATATGCATAGATTATTACCAATTCAATTTGCTCAAAAACCATTTAATAGCACCCGAGATCTACAAAGGTGGTGGATATAACGAAGCAGTGGATTGGTGGAGCTTGGGTGTTACTATGTATGAATGTGTTTACGGAAAGGTAAATGTTTTTTGTTGTCAAATACATGCTGCCTAAACAAGACCACTTAGAGACCCTTTGAACATGAGACTACTGACGAATTAAGAGCGGCAGTGCGACGTGGCTACATCCATTACCCTACCAATGAGCGCAACGTCTCTGGGGAATGTCTGGCGGCAATTCAAGGGGTCAGTCTACGAAGATGTTTGTAAGATGTTTAGGATAGGATATTGTTGAGTATTAACACAAATCCGTCCTTTCAGTTTCTTGAAATGAACCCGAATAAGCGACTAGGTCAAGGGGATGCTGGCTGGGTGGCATTAGTTCGTCATCCATTTTTCCGCTCCGTCGACTGGCGCCGTTTGGAATCGAAAACATTAGAACCACCATTTCAGCCAGCAGCAGATCAGAATCACTTTGAGCTTACGTTCGACTTGGAAGAGCTTATACTGGACGACGTACCTCTCTCAGCACAAACAAGAAAGCCCCGTAGACCAAAACGACAGAATCCTGTCGAGTATCTGTCGAAGCAAGACAGAGAACTTCAGTACATCGAAGAAGCATTTAAGACGTTTGACTTTACTATATTTGAAAAGTACGAAGGTTTTAAGGATCCTATCAAGATGACGGTAGGCGATCCACCTGACTGGGTTAAGCCGGCATTCGAGGGAGCTGATCAAGGGGACCTACTACCGATCAAGCGTATCACAACAGCAACTGATACCTGGCAGGCTGAAGACACTGTTAGTGCTGGGCAGCCATCCATGACAGCTCATCACGAGGCCTCGTGGCGCGGGCCAAATCGATCTGCTTCAACAAGCAATTTAGCGGCGATTGCAGGAATTGAATCCAGTGATGTTCCATGGAAGCGCCGTAGCCTCGGGACACTACGGGTAAAACAGCAACAACAAAACCCCAGTCCTCTTGGGGACAACATGATACCAGCTAGTTTAAGTGAGGAATACGCAATGTCTCTTCAAGGTATCCGTAAGAAACAAAGCACACGTAGCTTTCGAGAACGGCGGGAACGAGATCGCAAGAGCATCAATACAAATCAAGATGATTCAATACTTAAGGCTGGTGATTCCGAGACAACATAGTCATCAGCACAATCGTCTGATGTTCCGTGTTTCTGTTGTCGTTGTGATACCCTGATTGTGTTCAAGTCTTTTCAAAGCTTTACCTTGCCCCTCTTGAATTTCTCTTTCCTTTTTAAAATAATTCGTTTTTGTTATTCAGCCTGTTTTAACTTCCGCCTTTTGTTTGTATTTTCTTTATTTCAATACATTCTATGTCTATGTTTATGTTCGTGTTCAGAAAAGAGAAGCTTGATTTCTAAACAATGGACGACTACTAAATATGGTATGGTTGCTCAGACATGTCGGGCAGCCAAGGACACGAGAAAATGTCCGAACATTTTATATTCGTTTGTAAAGTAAAAAAAAAAACGAAGAAGCATGGTAACCTTCGGGGATTGATACACTTTTTATATTATCATCTATTGATTTCTTCTTTACAGAGGCTCAATATGATCACACTTTAGAGATTAGATCTATCGAAAAGCACGGGTAAGAAAGGCTATATATAGATAAAAGCCCTTTCTTTGCTCGCTGTTATCAAAGGCTTTCTTTGTTCTTGTTCCTTCCATCCCCCCGCTCTATCCTCTATTCTTACATTATGTTGCACCATCAGTTGATCCAAGATGACCGTGACCACCGTCATTGTAACCATTGCCCTCTGTTCAAAGAGAATAACTCTGTAACCGAAGCCCAGAAATTGGTGGATGAAATCGAACACATATACCTCGAACTAGCTACTCAGCCCTCACTCAAACCTAGTAGCAGTGTAAATACCCTTTTCACCAGGCTTGTCCAGTTGTGTGTGGTAGAATATGACCAAGACATGACACATCGAGTTCTTCGTCATCCAAATATCCAAGCTTTGACAGGCCCTCTACGTGCTATTTGCTCTTCAGGGGAGTACTTATTAGAATGGTACTGGGCCGGAAAACTCGTCAATCTCTACAAGCAAGAAGCTGCCAGTCCTATATCCCAGTTTGTGTATTATGAAAACTATGTCGGACTTTCCCGTCTTGAGCTCCATGCTTTGGAAGGCATTGGTGCAACCTTGACACGTGTGGTGTTTGTCGGCAGCGGGCCTTTGCCACTTTCGTCAATACTCATGGCTCAGCAATGCCCTAAAATACGTCATGTCGACAACATCGACAACAACCACCAGGCCATCGCCATGTCTTCCCAACTCGTTCGGTCACTTGGCATGCAAGATCGACTAAAGTTTCACGAGGTAGACGCGAGTCAGTATACCGGCTATGGTCATGCAGACGTGGTTATTCTAGGAGCCCTAGTGGGAGATAAACAGCAAAAAATGGAATTCCTGAAGCGCATTGCGAATGATATGAAACCAGGCGCTGTTGTCATGGTCCGAAGCGCTCATTCTCTCCGAAAATTATTATACCCTTCTGTTGAGCCGTTTGAGCTTAATGCCTGTGGTTTTGAAACTTTGGCAGAAGTACATCCACATAATGAGGTGGTAAACTCAGTATTAATTGCTAAACGACGTTAAACACTATACCATAATAAATTTTATTTTACGCTACTCATATAAATTTTACGTCCATATAAGAAGCAAATGTTCCTGTCAGAGTGCCATGGTGAACCTAATATGATCCAAAAATGGCTATGGTTACCTCGAAAACGTTTTATCCGAAGTACAGTAATTCCGATAATAAGAGAGAGTTCAATGTTTTTAGTAGTACATGTGCAATAGAAGACAACGTCACCTTTTATGTGTGTGGATGATGTATCACAGATGGACAACATTTCCGAAGCGAGCCTAAAGAGGACGCCCTTCAAACCACTACGCGTCTTAAACCCCAACGCATATGTTGTCATCTAAGGGATACAAAACAGATATTCACTAGCGTAAATGTATCCTATGTCAGGGCGAAATATAATGAAATAGGCGGACAACCGTTCAAAAAGCTATACATTCTTATACAACTCTGCTATATTTTGATTGTATCAGTTATATCTGACTTTCCTTTGTTGTATGCAATGGCTACTTAATTATGGTTACAAAAAAATTACCATGGCATACCTTTTACTTCCTCTACGTACTGTACAAAAAATGGTTGAAGGTTTAAAGCATAAAAAAGATACAAATTCAGTGTCCCATACGTTAGTATGCGCTTCCCATATTGATTAATTGATGGAAAGAAAAAGCAGATCGGATCCAACAGATATAGTGCGGATGGACATGCTATCAGAGTAAGGCACCCTCATTTATGACAGGTAATGATTGAGAACATTTAATATCTCCATCAAGGAAAGCGCGAAGGAATAGCGCAAAGGTGAGTTTTCGTAGCCTATCTGGATGGTCAAAATGAACTTGGATTACAGTTGAGTATCGGAAGTACAGGCCGCATATATTGAACCAGATTTATCAGTACTTGCACAATCTCTAACCTTGGTGCGGTCTGGTATTGTATAGATGGATTTGTAGAGATAAAGTTAAGTCAGATGGTGTCCTGAGGATGGCATGACAGCGGTGCCTGCGATGGACAGCTATATGATGTTTTATTTCTTTGGCCACTAAAGTAACGCTTTCTCTCGAATGGATTGCCGTCTTATAACGGTGCGAGTTTTGTTATACTAGGAGTACTTAAATTTGATGCGTCCTTGCTTAGCGATACTTTGGATGCTCTTTTGAAAGCATCAGCGGGACAATGAAGGCAGCTTGCTTCACTTCCCTTAACGGTCGTTGGTGAGATTCGCCTATTTTTGGCGGGACTAGTGGGTGGATCTCAGGCATGTTTTTTTTTTCTTAATGATAGCAAAGGTCCATTAGTAGAGCGTTGCCGAAAAGTTTTGGAAAAATGGTCTAACTTGGTTGCGCTTGAGGCAGTTCGAGGATGGCCAACATATTAGGGAAATGGGTAATATCGTGCTTGCAAAGTTATAGTAACCCGAACTTTTGCTCGAATGGTCTTGGTCCAAAAACAACAAGTCTTTAAACGCATCGGCTCTCATCACAAAACAGTAGTACTTTCATAAAGGCCACGCTCTCCAATGCATAATCCTTGTTAGTTTATTTTACCTTTTTGAATGATCAACCGTCTCGGGGTTGTTACGATCAGCTTTGAAAAAATATCAACATCCATACCATCACCCGCTTATCCTCTATTACTCTTTTGTTAGCTTGTGTCGTAGTTAAAGTTAGAGCAAAATGACAGCCCGTCAACCGAGATATAAAGGGTCAGGACGGGCCTAACTGAAATGGCGCCACTCAGTTCTATGAACATAAAAGGTTTATTCAACTATTAAATTAGGAGGGAGCATACAAAAAGAAACGACATCTTCTATCCTAAATCTCGCTCTTATCCGACCTTGGGACTACCAGCACAAATTGGAAGACAACACTTGATCCCCTATAGATTTGACCGTTGCCAGAAAGAAAATACCGCGCATAACCAAGAAAAAGAAAAAAAAAAAAAAGCAAAAAATCCGCAAAAGAAATTGCTCACTACAGGGGTCGAACCTGTGACCTTGGCGTTATTAGCACCACGCTCTAACCAACTGAGCTAAGCGAGCTCGTATATTTACCACGTATATATCGATCCATGTTGTAAGCGCCTAATACAACGCAGCCTAAGTGTAAATTTTGAGAAAATCACGGGAAACTTGGGTAGTATTCACTAGAAATCTCTTACGTGCACACAATCTCATATATATGATGTGCACATAAGATCGCTTTATCAGGAAAATAATTCCCAAACTTGAAAAGTATAGTTCTTTTTTTCTTTTCATCAAAATCATATTGTAAAAGAAGATTAGTTTTATATGGTAGTTTTTAGTATATATATATATATATACATATAGCATATGTAATATAAAAAGATAAGCTGCTTCTTGATGTATAAAACGAAATAAAAGGACACTAAGAATAAGCGAGACTGAAATAAGATATTCTTTGTTTTACGAATGATTGTTTTCTTTAAATATCTTTAGAAACGTGTGCGGGTAAAAAGGGTTGGAGCAGTTACTATATCTTTTGTAAAATCCATACGATCGGTAATGACACGTTAATCTTCTGTCTTTTGATATTCTGTGTCCGCTAGCGTCCCAGCAACAGATGAATAGAATATGATGTTAGTGTAACCTGATCCATACAGTCATTATAGCTGATATGTTCACTGAGAGTCTAGACCTGATGTTTTATTCACTGAATATAGTGATGTAATCATGTTGGATACGACACTTCTCAATTTTTTTTTCATAAAATCTACATCTTTCTCATTCTTTTTATTTTGGAATTAGTAATGTCAAAAATAAAGCTGAAACGCAGTAAAGATAAAGTGATACAATCAGTGAAACTGAGATGAGATACATATTTTCAAGTACTTTTCTTTTATAGTTATTTAATAGAATGAGTAGTACTGTAATAGCATGGCCTATGGCCAACATCGCCATCTACTTGTGAAAAATGAATATGTAACTATAGAGGGTGGGGGCGAAAAAGCACTGTGTTGAAATGTGTGTCAGAAGCTGTATAGACCGTCTCGAGGATATCAGAAACGTAAGGATCCTGAGATTTCAGGATCCGTCTTTATATACAACATCTGTGCCCCGAGATTAAATGTACAAAGAAAAGGTGTACAAAAGATCGCTATTTCTATCGTCGCCTATACAGGCCAATCCGCACACAAGGTCACAAAGACCCATCTGTAGCAGTGCAAGCTACAGGGACGATAAGAGTGAGACCTCTTGTAAGTAATAATACAAGAGGAAAAATTTTCATCCAATTGTCTGTAAAATTAACCAATAATACAATTGAAGAATCAAGTGTTGTTGGTGTTAAGGGTAAAACAATTGTTGTTCCTGATGATCGATAAAAAGTCTAGGAACAAAAAGCTGTTTTTTCAGATAGCAAAACTCAGGATTTAAGGTGAATGTGTGATCTCATATATCATTTGGGAAAAGACGAAACATTGCCAAGATTAACGAAACATGGCCAAGTCGCTATGAAAAGGATGCCAGATATGACACTAGTCCACACTTCCACTGCAGTTGAAGAGCGATTCTATCACCTTTCCACCTAGGGGGTGGAATCTCTAACATTGTCACATTTTCCTCTCCCCCGAACGCTGTTACTGCAGCAGACATAGATAAAAATAAGTTACCACAGCAAAAACAGTGCATATAAAATTCCCAGAAACAGTATAAATATTTTTATTACACGCTTCTAGTATGGTTTTTTCTTCTTCTTTTACTTATCCTTTTCTTTTGCAAATTTTTTCCTCTACTTTTTTTTATTCCATGGTGTTATGTTACTTATTCATCAGCAAACTCATTTCTTACAACGTTGATGATATATCACCCCACTGTATAGAACCTTGAACTAAAACCGCGTCCTTTACTGGTAAACTTTTATTTTTGTCTGACAGAATCTCATTTTTTTTTCTATTGATAACTGGCATGATCCCTACACTATAGGAAAGCTTGCTAGTTACTTTTAACTAAGGTACTTTGACTGATTGACCTAAGCTTAGCTAACCTTTACTTTTTTGTTATCGTTTGAAACAGTTTTCCTTTTCCTAAAACAGATGGAGAAGAATGACACTTTTTAATGATACAGACACTTTCTTATATTGTAACTTGATTACTTATATCAAAGTAGCTTTTTGTAGCTTTCTTATAAATGCTGCCAGTTGTCATAGCTATGCTGTGTTAGGTATGTTGATAGGCTTTAGCTTTTAGTACATTTTACTAATCATCGCCTTTAAACTGTGTTTCTTTAGCCTTTAGTAATTAGGTAAGGTTATATAGATCCAATCGCAAGATTAGCTTTTTGGTAGTTCATTACATTGTAAAAGCTCCAGTAAAAGCATTTATTTTTTTCTATATGTACAATTAAAGGATTGTCCTCATGCGTTGATAAAGAAGTATATTTTATTGGTTAAAGTAATGCATGCAACAGGAAAAGCTTCCAGTTGGAAAAACCTAGATAAAAGTTATTAGCTTCAATGGAATGTATCATTTTAAAAATTGATACAATAAAAAGTGCTTAAGGAAAGAAATATGATCGAATGAAATTGAAACGATGGCCTCTAATGCATATTACTTGGTCCAATAGAGTCAATGTAATGGTTTCTGACGTATAGCACTTCACCTAATTGTCAAATGTTGGGAGGTGATAGAAAGGTGGTGGAAAATACATTCCACAACCTTCTGAAGAGATTCCACCGCGGGGTAGAAAAGCGGTAGAAAGGTAGCGGAAAGGCGATAGAATCTCTTTTTGACCACAGTGTTCTTTGCTAATTTTAACATAGGACGCATTAACAAAAGACAACAACTTATTAGAAATCGTGCCCGAAACGAAACTGGCAATCAGTTTATACCTGTACCTGTTGAACATGAGCAGATCGTACATTCAACTACCAACGGTTCACTTCATGGAGATGATATCACAGACTATGAGCTTCTGGAAACTTTTGAAGGAGTTGACGACAGCCAAACGCCGGTAGAATTGCCTGTTCTTCCTATTAGCTGGTCTACCGACATCCCTTCCAGCCATCGATATTGGGTTACAGCTCAAACAACCAAACTTTATCGCCCGGAAGGAAAGTGAAGAAATGGCATGAGGTAGTATGAAAAATCATTGACTTTTCCAAAAGCGACCTTCAGCCTACGGATAATGAAGAACGCAGTGAGGAAGAGGAGATTAGCATTAAAATAGATGATGATGGCGCTATTGTTTCAATGGAGGAGGCGGTGGAAAAAGCTCTCTGAGGTCACTGAGCCTCAAATGAATCAGAGAACAGCTGCTCAACGACCATTGCCAGACTATGACCTCGCTAAGTATCGCAAAGCGATAGTGTACTTCATGGGTCTCTTGAAAGAGAAGAATAAAAAGGTCGCTTCGCAGGAAGCTACTAAAATGGTTTGGGCAAAGCCTTCTTAACATTATCGAGCAATCGCAGTTAAGGCGTACGGAAAAGAATATCTGAGGTTTGGAAGCCTCACACTCCGTCAACAAGGGAAACATGCTAATCGAGTTTCATTGCTAAGTGATAAATGAGATATGCAAAGCGTAGTCAAGAAAGTAGTGCGTGTAAATGGCAAGAGGAAAGAGAACAACAGTAACAATACTGTGAGACTTTTGGTATGTCCTTTATTTAGAGCGGGAGTTGGTCCCTTTTATATGCCTTGAGTAGTAAAGTTGGATTTAGAGCACTTATGACTGAGTCTCATTTTAGTATCTTGTTGATCACTTGCGGATACAACAACAATGAAGATGTGAAAGCGGCCGCGTTAGATTGGCTCATATCCACAAAGCCAGAAAAGCGAGGAATCTATGGATTAGCTAAATATTTAAATGATGCTGCTATTTCCAGCATCATAGGAGTCACTGGGAAACACATCTGTTAGTACTCAGAAGCTATATGTATGAGTGGGGATACACATATAGGAAGCATGAAAAAGACGTATTTGTTGACCGACATGAACGTGAAGATGTTGTCCAATATAAAAAGGAATGGGGTGGACGAATGATGGAATATAAAAAACTAATGTAAGACTAGGAAGATGATGAAGAAGCTAGCACTAAGATGCCTGAGGTTCCTAGCAATGCAGAAAAGATCGTCATTGTTTATCATGACGAAGCGACTTTCTATTCCAAGGACGCCAAAGCCAAGATGTGGTTGCTAGAGGAAGAACATTCGATCGGCAAAAAGAACCCTGGCCAATCCATAATGGTGAGCGAGTTCCAGTGTCCTTGTCATGGCACGATGCGAAGTGGGGCATGGGAATCGAGAAAGAGTTTCTGTGCTGGTGCAAATCGTGATGGCTACTGGTCGTCGAAAGACATGATAGGGCAATTGAAAGATATTGCAATTCGTTTATTTCAGTTGCTTCATCCCGATTGCAAGGCTTTGTTCATCTTTGATCAATCCAGCAAGCACTGCACATATTCTCCAACGGCACGGGTTGTATCAAATTCGGGCTCAATGACCGAGTTCTGGAAGATGATGACCCAAAGGACATTAGAGCTGGATGGTACATGCACGAGGGTGGAAAAGTTGCCCAAAGCTTTTATGATCTCGAAAATCGAAAGAAAAAGGGACAGGAAGGGCACCATCAAGGAAGTAAGACTTGGGCATTGAAAGATATGCGGCGAATTCTGGAGAAACGAGGACTTGGACAATGGGAAGAATTCAAAAAGAAGAAAGAAGTGAAAAGCGAAGTGTGGAAAATCCAGTCCAGCACCAGAAAACGATTGTTGCCCTTTTATATGCTGCGAGCGCAGCCTGATTTACTTGCACAGAAATCAGCATTACAAGAAACGATGGAAAGGGCTGGCCATATATTCAGAATGTATCCAAAATATCACTGTCAAACTAACTGGATCGGAAGGTACTGGGGAGCGGCAAATGGACTGCGAGGCGGAAGTGCGATTATTCTTACGCCTCGCTTCGTGACAATCTCCCTAGTTATTTCGATCGAGTATCGCCATCTGATATTCCGGTTAAAATACATCGCTTCTACAAACGCTGCTGGAGATATATAGAAGCTTACAGCAAGACAGAAGACGGAAGAGCTGTTTACAAAGAAATACAGAAGTTTACAAGCCGTAAATACATTTCACATCGGCGCATTGGCATCGATGATTAGAGATATTTTCTAGTTCCGAAGTGTGGTAAATCATCTAAAGTCCTTTACAGGTTGAGAGATGGGGCATTTAGAATGGAGATATTGTCTTATATGGGTATCGGACCTTCAGGCCTCAAAATTGTAAACAAAACACGATTTTTACGGTTCAATCAGTATGGATCATAGACAGACGCCATGTATGCGCCGAGTCGAAAGCAGAGCATTACGATGTTCGAAATTGCCCATTGAGATCTCGTTCACCATCAGCGTTATAATCTGTTCGCAGTCGTCAGAAAAAGAGAAAAACATGGGCAGACATGACTGAGGATGAGAAGTTGTAAACAACTGAAAGCGAAGCAATAAGGAAAAGTAAAACGTCCCAACCAAATATTCAACATCTGTGGCCCGAATCCTTTTTGGCTTAGAGATACTCACCAACGTCTAGACCAAAAGGAACATATGACTAATGAACATAACCGAATGCTCACGAAAATCCAACCATTATTGTAGGAAAATCAGCAATTAAAGCAAGAACTGGCGGAAGCAAACAGAAAATAGATATTCTCCGATTGACCAGTCAGATTTTCCTGGGCTATAACAATCTATTCATGCAGTCATCCACAACTCGGTGTAGATCCCATCCTTTGGCTCCCGTTGTCCATACACGAACATAGTCGTTGTATACGATGGAGATTAGGTTGGATGCCTAGCGGTAAGGAATGGGAATGCCGGAACTGCCCTGCCAGGTCTCACTTTAGCCGTCAACACGCCATCTGTTGTCTAACTACCCATCGTCGTCTGCAAGTCCCAATAGTTGTCCTAGACCCGATTTCATTCATCCTTAACCAATTATCCACTTCCTGTACCAGCTCTCGGTGCCAGCTTTTGTATTGGCGACATACTTGGCCTGCCCCATGTGATCTTCTTCTTACTATTGACCATTTGTGCCATTCACCTGAACACATCTTCAACGATCCACCTTGTGCACGAACCATACACACCGACTTCCTGCTGTAGCTCGGATCCTTCTCCTCCCCTGTGCAGCTGGCTTCCTCTACCTTTTCTTCTCCCTAGTCCGTTTCTTCCTCTTACCTCTCTGTTTCGTGTTATTTTTTTGTTTTTTCCCTTCTTTTCTCTATTCTGTTTACTAGTCCATTTGGTCTTTTATCTTGTTTTTCTATTCAGGTTCTTTGCTCCTTTGTTTAACCCTTCCTTCTTGCCTTTACCTTTTTTCCCTTTGCTCGTAAAAGGCTTTTTCTCTTCATTTTTCCTTGAGACCGGGCTAGGACGGACATACTTTCTTAGCTACGCGCCCACAGTCATTAAATAAATCAAATCTTTTGAACATCTATTCATGCACCTATGCCAGTTTCTTACGCCAATGTGGCAAAACAGCGCGTGCCACAACTAACTAAACCTTGCCGTAAATATTTTGCTAAAGTACTACCTACACCAGGTATGACTAGTTGGGCTATACGTATTTTTCAAAAGCCTCTGGTAACACTGGATATACTATGATCTATGTACCTTCACCTCGATGTACACAATATGATGAAGCTCATAAAGCACTTGGACTTTTAAGTGTATCATAGGCTCGAATAATTGATGTTCACTTTCCGACTCGTGGGATTATTGGATTGCTAATACATACTGCATACGAACTTGAACTTCGCGATATTCTCAAGCAAGCCAAAATTAATCCGATCACGTTCTATCTAATTGCACCAGAAACAGTAATCAACCTGGAATTCAACAACTCCTCAGGAGGAATTAAAGCGGCCAAAGCAAAGGGATTGTATCAGCAACGTATGCTCTGCGCCTGTCTTCGTATATCTATGGCACACTTAGATTATGCAATTGTGCGTCATTTCTATGAACAAGTCGATCTTTCTGATCCTCATCACATTACCTCACACTTCCTTGAACAATGGAAAACAGAATATTTTCATGCTAGACAAGCGATATGAACTCTAGGCAACGCTAAAGCACCATTCTCCCAATCAAACCCTAGCCTTGCCATCATGGAGACTAACACATCCGATAAATGTAGCAATGGATCAAGAATGATCACATGTCTACGACTGGGACTTTTCAATGCAGCAGGACTAAATAAGTCCCTGAATGGGATTTTAGATTTCTGTACAACAAACATATTGACCTAATTCTTCTTACTAAAACTTACCTTACCAATGGCAACTTCAAGACTGACTGGAAACAGCTACACAGCTGTGCTTAGGTACCTACTAATGAAACATGTAGACGTTATGAAAAAGAAATTGAGAAGCAGCTTATCTTTTTATATTACATATGCTATATATATATATATATATATATATACTAAAAACTACCATATAAAACTAATCTTCTTTTACAATATGATTTTGATGAAAAGAAAAAAAGAACTATACTTTTCAAGTTTGGGAATTATTTTCCTGATAAAGCGATCTTATGTGCACATCATATATATGAGATTGTGTGCACGTAAGAGATTTCTAGTGAATACTACCCAAGTTTCCCGTGATTTTCTCAAAATTTACACTTAGGCTGCGTTGTATTAGGCGCTTATAATATGGATCGATATATACGTGGTAAATATACGAGCTCGCTTAGCTCAGTTGGTTAGAGCGTGGTGCTAATAACGCCAAGGTCACAGGTTCGACCCCTGTAGTGAGCAATTTCTTTTGCGGATTTTTTGCTTTTTTTTTTTTTTCTTTTTCTTGGTTATGCGCGGTATTTTCTTTCTGGCAACGGTCAAATCTATAGGGGATCAAGTGTTGTCTTCCAATTTGTGCTGGTAGTCCCAAGGTCGGATAAGAGCGAGATTTAGGATAGAAGATGTCGTTTCTTTTTGTATGCTCCCTCCTAATTTAATAGTTGAATAAACCTTTTATGTTCATAGAACTGAGTGGCGCCATTTCAGTTAGGCCCGTCCTGACCCTTTATATCTCGGTTGACGGGCTGTCATTTTGCTCTAACTTTAACTACGACACAAGCTAACAAAAGAGTAATAGAGGATAAGCGGGTGATGGTATGGATGTTGATATTTTTTCAAAGCTGATCGTAACAACCCCGAGACGGTTGATCATTCAAAAAGGTAAAATAAACTAACAAGGATTATGCATTGGAGAGCGTGGCCTTTATGAAAGTACTACTGTTTTGTGATGAGAGCCGATGCGTTTAAAGACTTGTTGTTTTTGGACCAAGACCATTCGAGCAAAAGTTCGGGTTACTATAACTTTGCAAGCACGATATTACCCATTTCCCTAATATGTTGGCCATCCTCGAACTGCCTCAAGCGCAACCAAGTTAGACCATTTTTCCAAAACTTTTCGGCAACGCTCTACTAATGGACCTTTGCTATCATTAAGAAAAAAAAAACATGCCTGAGATCCACCCACTAGTCCCGCCAAAAATAGGCGAATCTCACCAACGACCGTTAAGGGAAGTGAAGCAAGCTGCCTTCATTGTCCCGCTGATGCTTTCAAAAGAGCATCCAAAGTATCGCTAAGCAAGGACGCATCAAATTTAAGTACTCCTAGTATAACAAAACTCGCACCGTTATAAGACGGCAATCCATTCGAGAGAAAGCGTTACTTTAGTGGCCAAAGAAATAAAACATCATATAGCTGTCCATCGCAGGCACCGCTGTCATGCCATCCTCAGGACACCATCTGACTTAACTTTATCTCTACAAATCCATCTATACAATACCAGACCGCACCAAGGTTAGAGATTGTGCAAGTACTAATAAGTTGGCTTTCAACCTACACCGCCTGCGATTTCATCATTCATGTCCCAGCCATGCGTGAAATTTCTTTCACGTATTGTCGAAATATACAATGAACCGGTACAATTAAATTACCAGTTCCTATTATCAAAGGTGGATCATGAGACGCATACTAACAGTTTCTCCGGTATAACCGACAATTTGGGTCAAAGCAATTCCATATAATGCAGCTTCGCAGATGCTTCGTACGGTGGTAAGAACGTTGGATCCTATCCAGAGAAAAACAAACTTTGGTAGGATACACTTCGTCTAGCGTAGTGTCGAACTTCCTTTTGTTTTCTTATCTGTGGCATTAGCTAAACCATGTAAAGCCTGTATAGGCCGTTCGTCGGCTTGTCTTATCTCGTCTTCATCTGAGAGACTTTTCTACCTATACTGAAATAAGCAGCTGTTTTTATCATATGCAGTATCCTGTTTCCGTATTTTAGAGCAATGGACCAGACTAATCATGCTCAGGGACAAGGAAAGGTACTTTTTATCAAGCAAATAATCATATTTGCCAGTGAACAATTTCATATAACGTCCATAAGATCGTCAATAATTACTACGACAGTTGATGTTCATCAATTGCTGCTTATGAACAGCAACGGACAGTCTTTTTCTTCAACAATCAAGCGAGTTCCGCTCCTCAAGTAGGATCATTGACAAAAATATTAACAGGTATAGACATAGTAGATCTAGTTAACATATAGGTTAAGCTACGTGAACGTCTATCAAAAAGTGCTTGCATAAACTCCGTCGTAAATTAGCCAATTCCTTTAAACCGTCAGATCATACTGTGTCATGGGTTCAAGTCCATACCTTCCAAGATGACACTGTATGCTAAATTTTGATTCACTGAATCATTCAGCATTCGTGAAAATTTGAGATAGCCCGTTGCGTTCAATTAATAGTGGGGCAGCCTTGCTTCCCAGAGTTTATGGCATGGTTGTACTATTTTCTGGTCGTCCTATCCATTCTCCATTATCATCCATGATATAACCCATAATATGTATCTGTTATCAAGGAGCTAACCTACGCTGTCGAGATGACTGCGTGCAGCATAGCCAGGTAGGTTCATGTACTCCGTCCGTTCCCAGGAATTCAGACAGCCGACGCTGGTGTGCTTGGTTTATTTTTATGGACACTTCCACTATCAGTATTATCGGTTGTGGCAGATGTATTCTGCGATGTTGATGATGAATCTGTTGCTTCTTGGTGGCGAAGTCTTTCCATGAATTCGATAACCTTGGCAAACTCTAAATCGGGTGGGTCGCTCTCAATTACACGTGCAAGTGGTTCAATAAAAGCGTCCACTTCGTCGATGGGAAGGTTACAGCATGCGGCAATCACACGTTTGCACTGGATTTCTTTTTCTGCCGGCTCTGTCCGCAAATGCTCCATTTCCTGTCCAGTGCCCGCGTTGTTCCTTGTGTATGCTTCTATCTTTGCTTGTAGCAACTGTACCTGCTGTTCCAGCTGCTGCTCTCGAAGGCTTGAACTTTCCGAAATTGCCCTCCTATTGCCTTCAGTTACTGGCTCGTTAATATTGAGCAACGCATCGATGTCCTCGTTTGCATTTGTATGCTGAAGATTGGACGGTTGAGCATCGTTGCTGATATTGCCCAAACTGCTATGTAGTGCCAGTTCAAGCTCTCTGATACGTTGATGTGCCTCCACCAATTGCTGTTTTTCGGACTGGTGCTCTTCCAGCCTTTTGTTCGCTTCTTCCAGTCGTCGAGTTACTATCCTCAGTTCTTTCTGAAGTTGCTGCAATTCCATGTCTCTTGCAACCAATTTATCGTCATATTCTGCTTCTAATGCGTCCACAATCCGTTGGATAGCTAAAGATCTGCGTATGAGTACTATCTTTAAGGAATAAGAACCTTACTTGAAACAATTTCGCGTCCCTTCTCACTTGGACCGTAGCTGCGCTTGGTCAAGGGAGGCATCGACACTAACTGGTGGTCGGAGTGACGCGATATAGAAGTCTGGTTACAGCGCGCATTCTAATATAGCGATAAGTCATGTCAAAGAAAATGAACGGAGATAATAGCGTACCACTATAAAACAGTTTGCACCATCAAGAGGCTCTTGTTCTCGAGATTGTGCTTGATAACTATTTCTTGTTCCGGACTGATCCAATAGGTCCATCATCTGTTTGCACCCCATCTTTTTCGCGATGCTAAATGCTGTATCTCCATTCACGTCTCGTTGGTGTATTACGTTCATAAATTGGTTGTTACTATTTAATATATACAAAAGATGGCGCATATAGTACAATGCAGCGTTCGTACGTCCACTAATTCCAGCTGTTTGCGCAGTGTGGTGCAAAACTGTTCTATTTTTGTGGTCGGTGATGTGAATCGAAGGGGAAAGAAAATCGAGTAGTTTTGGAAAACTATCATTGTCGAAGTTATTTGTCACCATAACTCCCCGCATCAATGGTGTTTCACCGACATAGTTGGCACGACATATGTTGGCACCGTTTGAGACGAGTACCTCCACTGTCTTTACTCTCGCAAGGGCCGCAGCCCAGTGAAGAGCTGTGTGCCTTTGATCATCAATGGAGACATCGATATTAATAGCATTCGGATCACCAGGGTCTCTGAGCAGATCTGGAATTTGTCCACCGTCATCTGAAAAGAATATTGCCATCAAAACATTTCGGTAGTTATCACTGTGAGACTGTAGATCTTGTGGTTCGCTAAACTTGGATGATGTCGTTTTAGCCTTCTTACGGCTAACAGGGCTTCGCTCGTTAGGACGGCGATGATTTTGTTGAGAGGAAGATCGATGGGTTGGTGGCGATGCTGCTGGTGATGGTGCGTACATCGGGGATGTTGGAGGGGATGTTTGTGTGGATGGCGAGTCAATCCTTTCATGCTGGTGCTGTTGTTTTTCTTGCAAGTGATGAGCAAAGATTGCTTGCTCCTTTGTTGGTAGCATCTCTTCGTCAGTAATGTCGCCAAGATTCGAGATATCGAATTCAATCAAAGGCAAAATAAGATCTAAAACTTGATACCGTTCGGCTAGTTCTTTTCCTTTATCACATGGTATCCTATAACACTGTGTCAGTGGATACAAACTTCTTGCATATGGGTTGACGAGTACCAAGTTCCCTGGTATTTTCCATAGCCGCCCTGAACTTTCTCATGTTCTCCTGTTAAGACCTCTCTTTCAAGGATCTTGGTTCGTTTTCCCTTGTCCATGCCAGCAAGCTTTAATATTTGAGTTGCATTCAAGTAGGAATCAGCTCTTCGTCGCATGACGGCTACGCCTTGTATCATCATCTCGAATACAGGAACGCTGGAATAAACAGCTGTGTACACTCTGCTAATAGTAATTGGTTCGGCTTCAGTTATAGTGTCCATATTGTTTATAATGATGTATGTATATATGTGTGTGTATCTGTGCGTAAGAAAACTGTAGGATGTGTATGGTGAATGGTAAAAGGGCTTTCGGACAAAAAAAAATGCTCGCGACGCGTCCCGCGTCAATTTCCCAATGAAGAGGACTTACTTACGCGTTTCCTTCTGTGACTGTGGGAGATGTTGGATGATATAGATTGCCGTGTCATTCTTATGAGACCACAAGTTAAGAGACAATTGCATGAAAAGGAACAAAAAAGAAAAAAAAAGCAATCGACACATTTGTTTAGGGTGACCATGCAATTACTGACGGGTACAGATATCAAAGAAACAGTCGACTGCCCAAGGATTAAGTAGCGATATTGCAGAAATCAAAATGCTATTGTCTAAATGGATTGTATGATGCAATAGTCTGGCTTTCCATCCAGCAGAAGGAAGTATCATTAAAAAGAGTATGCATTATTAACCGAAGTATGCTTCGTCTATATTGCTGCCAAAGTCACCTCAAATCAACCTAAATCGTTGCTTTCCATCCGTGCTATGTCTCCTTCAGGTATTGTAAGTATAGCAAGATGCCATCTTCACGGGAACTTTTTAGGCCATTCTGTAGGCTGCTGTCAAGGATAAAATAAGATGATATTTATCTGCTCAATTGGCACTCATAATCTAGAATCATAAGAGCTTGCAACTATTTTAGTCCGCGTTAACACTATATATAAGTTCATTTTGTCAAAATAATGAGACGTACTTAACACTCAAGGAAATCCGCAGTCATAAGTGTTTCAAGGACAAGTTCTGGATCGATCGTGAATTCAGGTATTTCGGTCGTGGATCCTTCATATTGCCACTTGTAATAGAGATACCGACAGACAATCTCCAGAATGACCGCTCTAGCAACAGAGGTTTAGTATCACGTTTTGAATCCAGGAATTCATACTTTATATCGCGAAAAGGTATCTCATTTTCCACAGATTCTCTGAACTGAACTACAAAACGCTGAGCGTTTGCTACTCTAGTATCTCGAAGCATGTGATGCTAACCTGGGCCGACCAACATGTTCTTTATGGTGCCTGACCGCATCGCGGCTTCCCGATGGATAAAGAATTCGAAGCCATCACTGCTTATTAATTTTACGTATTCTGCAGGTGTCTCGGCCATGATTGCTACGAATATCTTTTCAAGCGAATAGCAACCAAAAGCAGGAATTCCACCGCTTTTGAGAACGTGTGACTTAAATTTGCAGCACCGGTACGCATAACTTGGGACGATGCTGCTCTTGCGGGCAACCTGGACAGACAATCTATACTACTTTTTGCACACACAGGATTCAGTAGAGCAAAAGCTTTCCCTTTCCTTGCCATCATATTGTGGAGTCGAATACTATCTGTTCTTTCTTCTCAAAAGAACAGCAGACGCGGGCACCCGGCATGATATTCACAGATTTTCATTGCCCGATTGATGACTGAAGTAATGCTGCTTTTGTTTGTTGCTACATCAAACGTACGGATTTGATTTAATATTGTGAAAGTTTTGAATCCTTAATTTTGTAATATAGTGAATATTGCTCAAACCGCCCTCGCGAGTCATACAGAACTCAACATCCTATTTGGTATATCCCCACAGTAGTCCATCTTATTCCAGCACTGCAGAAGGACGACCTTCCAAGTCTTTCAGTTCTTGTAGGCAGAGACATAAATGAACTCACATAATAGCAGAGATGATGCCAGACATTCTTAATTAGGTTGAATTCAGAGGGATGTCCTGTTCATTTTTAAATAATACAGCTTGCTTTCCTTATGAGGACTAGCATTATGTTTGGAATAAAGCCTGCTCCATGCTGTTCATTGAGTTTCTTACGCCTGGCATAGAAGCATTTTTTGGTCAGCTCAACTTAGACCACTTGCTTCATGGCATTATCCAAGAATACAAGGGGTCCTAGACCTCTAGGGAAATTGCAACCCCATCCCATCACAGAGGCACCGTTTCCTCGCATTTCCACTGCCAAGCATTCTTTAAACTATTTCTCACTTGGTGTAAGCCATGTGCCCATATAGCCACTGTTTTGAAAAGCGAGAAGGCAACCTTTTTCCATCTCTTGCGTTCTTTGGCCCAAGCTAACCGTGCTTTTTAAGTGTCTTACTGTTAAGCATGGTTTCCTGCCAACCACACAAACCCATAGGCCAATGCTATGTAATTGTTTTCGAGCAGTGCCAAATGAGATACTGAAGCTGTAGGGCAACATGAAATCCGGCTGGACCTCTTTGTACTTCTTCGAGTGCAGAGCGATGGCTTTGCATGTTGAAAAAAACATCAAAGACAAATAACGGTGAAATCCGCGAACATATCAGAAAGGGCGCCTGATTGCGTGAAATAACTTGTCACCGTTTCTTCCCCGTAAGACATGACCGTAGCATATGGAACTCACGAGTGCTCAGTGCCACGGCCTGAACATTGGAAATACTGCGGCCATAAATGACGAAACATGGGAGGATTCTCCAGTATCGGAAGTAGGTGCCGTATTTTCAGTACTCATTTTTGAATCTGCAAGGAAAGAAAAACATAGGGCCCGATGGGGTTAATAATTGGATACACTTGACATAGCCTGTTTTGTGGTATAGATAAACGCATTTATCCCATGGAGGAAAGCTCGACAAACAAGCTTTGTAATCTCCAGCATGTCGTATTCCGCGGTTAGTAAATAAGCAAATTGGAAAAAAGAAATGCAAACGCAAAAAGAAATCATGCCTTCTCAATTGGAGCAGTTTTGGAGCACAGAATGTAAGAGTTTGTAGCGTCATGTCTCCACTCAGAAAATGTTAATTATGTTGTAAATGATATGCTCATCATGAAGCGCTATGGGAAAGTGAAGAGAAATAAAATCTGTAGGCTTGAATAAAAAGCGATCGATGTGGCAATAAAACTCAATGGACATACACTAAAGCTTTCCATCCTACTGGCGCGGTTATTTCGTTCTGCCAATCGACAATCAAGCAAAGGAGGCGAGCACTGCTGAAAAGTGAACAATAACCTCGGCTCAGTTTGGCACGGCTCCTGTCTGAAATACTTGTGACATGGCACCATTCCCCACAAGAAATTCTTCGCCGTAAATGTAACAGGTGATGTACGTCTAAGTACCGGAACGTCTTCCATAATTGAGCTCAGGAAACACATTGAGCATATTCTATTTCCAAGGAAGTATTACAGATTCCCCGTTTCAGAGATCGCACATATCGCTATTCTGGTGAGAAATCTCGGTAGCCGACGTATTGTTGTCATGATAAGTCTAGGCTTCCCTAAAGTGAGGAAGTGGGAGCATGTAATGTGTCTATCAATCGGGGTGGTTTTATTGCTGAGTCTTGTTATATTCAAGCTGGACGCCCTTTTCCTTCAATGATTTCTCGGCTTCCTTCTTAGCCCATGATACAACGCTTTGGGGGAGTATGTCAACATCAATCCGAGCCATTTAGCTGTTTCTTCTTACCTGGTGTCAGGCTTATAGTACAAACCGGCAGCGATAAAGAGGAAACCGCCGCCCATTCCCCAGTAGTAGATGTCTTCCCAGTCCTCCTTGACTCGAGTCTATTTGACTACAGTGTCAGAAAGGCACGATATCAACTCGCATCCCCTCCTCAACGATTTAGACGCTAATACTTATTCTTGCGTTTTACACGTTTTGTAACTGTAACCATAGGCTGAAGCAAGTCTGGTATTCCATAATTGACAAGCAAGGTACTCAAATGCGTCGTCGTTGAAAGAGGGGATTACGGAAAAATAGAACATACCTTTTCCGCGAAGAGGTATCCTCCGGGTTCGTTATATTGTGGTGCACCATGTCCACCACCGCGACGCATGAAAGTGGGGCGTGCTAAACGCGCGGAGCGGGTGATAGCTCTAGTAAACATCGTATCAAGTGTCGTAAGAAGTTGGAGGCGCTTGTTTTTTTTTATGAAATGAGAGATCCCCAACGTTTTTAAGACCCCGAAAAACTATGACGTCGTTAATCTATCAGCCTGCCGGAACGGCCGGTTTTCCCATCAGAATTTGCTGCTTCCCGACTATTATCAATCAATATCCATTCAATTGGAAACTGGTCAAGGGATAATGGTCATAAAGAGATGTCAGTAAACTTTCGTTAACGGGAAAATCGGTTGGAAAGTCCTGTTCTTGCGTACCATGGGTAACCCTTTTTGGTGCTGGCCCGCTTGCATACATGTTTCCGGCATCTGAGTGAAGCTTTCTTCCGATCCGGGCGTTCACAGCTTACGAATGTATCTCTTCTTCAATAATAAAGAAGCCGCTGCTGTGATGCATACAATCTTCTTTTAGCTACCGGATAACGTATTGTATTCAATTAAAATAAGAACTTCCTAAGAGCCGCGCATCAGAAAAAGCATGGTGAACGACCGATTGATCTCGGGACTATGTGACTTCATTCATGTTGGTACCCGAAGAGGCAATTCCCTACTTGCAGTTAAGCATCTCTTGTGATCGCTGACAGATTCCCACTATACCTAACATTTCTCCATGTGGTTTTTAATAAAAACACTCAAGGGCAAAGGTACAATATTAATGATCGGGATTCTTGGTCTTCTAAGTCGGTTAGACACGGATCATAAAATTCTGCTGCGACCGGGGAAGTCATACACTGTCGGTCGAAGAGGTATGCTAATTCTATAGTAAAAGCGAGAGTGACAAGGTATCTGTTTAACAAGCAAAATAGACGCAGACATTACCATTGGCGATGATAAATCAGTTAGTCGCACGCATGCCATTGTGAATGTGGAAGCAGTCGACTACGAGCAAACAGTATATTTCTCAGGGGAAAGGTATCGCAGTAGCTGATCGGCATCATATCGCAGGTCAACATCAACAGCCGCCCAGCTATATCAATTAAAGACCAATCCAAATACGGAACTTACATTAACGAAGAGTTGCACCACAACTCAACTGGCTTCGTTCACGAGCATGATATTGTCAAATTCGGGACATTAAATTCTTTGTTAAGGTAACTTCCGATCCACTACTTAGACATAGTGCTTACCAGACAAAGGTTGAGATGGATTCCTATGATAGTATGTCGAGCCTCGTTAAGTAGACAGAAAAAGGAGGAATTATTTCGATATGCATATGAGCTTGGTATATGGAAAGTTCATGCTTATGACCGACTAAACCATATCATATTCAAGGATTCAAAATCACCAAGGATTGGCAACTTCGCTGCACTCACCTGTATGTAGTCACTATTCGCATGAGCCTTAAAGTGGTCTATTGCTTACTAGGTGCGCGGCCAATGATATCCAATGAATACTTCGAAACGATGTTGAGGACAAAGGATGACGGGTTTTCGATGCCGATCAACTCGATTCCGCCTTCCGTTGACGAAAATTTTCAGGGTCCATTTGGCATACCTGATTTTTCGCCACATCTTGATCGACAATCAATATTTTCAGATACCGAATTTATTCTATACGATCAAAGCCAGGTATTGTTTACCTAGTTACAGTAAAAAAAATGTGAACTAGTGATATTTATGAATGAATAGTTGGATCGCGTAAGAAATATGATTGAATTAGGTGATGGCACCGTGACTTTAGCCAGCTTTGAGGATAGGCGCATGAAATATGATATTGTAAAAGAAAACCGCGTTGTTGTGGAACCCAAAGATATAGAGATGCACAGTGTAGGTTGGAGTAACGTCGTCAAGATATTACATCAGCGGTATGGCAAAGTACCAAATGATTTACTGCACATATTTAAGGAACCTACAGTAACAAGCGACCAATATGTGAGGATGAGATTGGCTGGGCGATCGTATATATTTCCAGTGACCGTCTCACTAATCCAAACGTTGCTCTCTCGCTTGATGCTTTATGTCAGTCAAATATGGCGGGATCAAGCTGTAACCTTCAAGGAAAACAGGAGACTACTGACAGCGTCCATCCACATTTGACAACCACAGTTGAAAAGTCCCTTGAAGATATATTTGATGATTTTATTGGAGAAATTGACTCATTACCTCCGGTATCGAAGAAGAAATTGCAATCAACGCCTTCGTCACCCACAGTTACTCTTGGAAAAAGAGCACGCTCAGAAACGAGCGCTCCAAATGCCGCTACTCCCTCTGACAGTGCACGGCAGCCTAACAACGAGGCTCTACCAAAGCTAAGTACGGTGCAGTCCAATAATACGGTGAACATTATTCGGCAACACCAAGAAAGAGAGTATATAGCGGATATGGAATCGTATATCAGCGGGAAAGAAGGAGAAATTGAAGAGCAAGCGAGGCAGGAAGAGATACAGCAAGAGTTTTTGCCTGGCAAAAAATATCTAAAGTTTCAATCGATCAAGGTCACAGTCATACCAGCTACTGCTTTAACCGAAAATTTTATAGACAGAGAAGACGCTGAAATTGTCAACACCAAACGTTTCAAGAAGGTGAGTGTGTGGAAACAGCATGACGATATCTGAATCATGTCCATTATCTTAGATATGGCCTCTGCAAAGGGAGAAATCAATGGGTGTCATATCGATGAGTTTAAGCGATTCAGATATACGCTCCCAATTACGTGCGTAAAAGAACTCTTTAAAAGTTTTGTATTGTAACCTTGTTCGTTAGAGCCTTCCAAAGAGGACTTTGCTATTCCTTCCTCACAAACCACTCATCCGACGAGCAATAGTACCAGTATTCCTCCAGATCCTGATATCTGCATCAATTCTCGTGGATTGCGTCCGCTCCAAACTATGAGATAAAATGAACGTTATTTCGTTGTTTGAATCTGCCAAGGTAGACATTGATTTGATGACTGTCATTTGGTGTTGTAAGCCTCTTCTTTATGACGAAGTTGTTATGAACGTACGACTCTCGGTAATCGATTGTCGTCAGAGTTTCAGCAGCATCTAAACCTAAGCTAAACCAACCATAAATCTATAAACGCAATTCAGTAAAACAATTGCATTGGGGCGGATTAAAGAAAAGGCTGAGCAACGCAGTTAGGCCAAGTGGATTTTTGCGCTCTTCTAGGTTAATTTATGCGTCGAGCAGGAACAACGTCTGCCCTAAGAGATAAGCATGCGTCATTAACATAGGAACCCAAGTGCTTAAACTTGCACTTACGGAGAATGGGCAGAAAACCGACGCAGAGCCGGGTAGAGTTTATCCATCGTTAATACCTTCGATAACACTGTACGAACGTTTTCTTATCTTCGAAGTAATTCTCGTGCACTGCGGTGACCAGCGTCGCATCGCATCGCAATCAAGGTCTGTGGTATCTGTTGTAAAGATCCATTTTCGGAAGATTTGTAGTAGCAGAGCCGGCAGCATAAAAGTGTCGGGGAGTGGCTTCCGTTCCTTCGAGGGGCTCATAGTAAAATTTCAAGTTTTTGATGTACGAAACTCGGTAGTGATGCACACCGAAACATACTATGTAGTATCAATTTTCAATGAGCGAGTATCCATCAACGCTCAATGCTCATATTGAAATTTTAAAAAATCAAGCTTTTGAGCAATCAATGTTTTTAGAAGGCTTGGCTTTTTCTGTCTGCGCTCGATGTAGCGAACATGAAATGGGTCGGTAAACATTTTGAAAAGGATATATATAAATGAACTTCGACATAGCATTTTGCCTATGTTTATACATACGCTTTTTAGCGCTTTTTAACGACTAGTCGATTTTAACACCGTGAATAAGTCTGAACCGTGTAAAGGGATGATAACTGTTGGTTTCTTTAAGTGCCTTTGCCATTGTGTTGAGATACTCCTCTTCCGTAACATGTACCAGCTCGGTAACCATGACTTTGACAGCAGCAAGTGCCATACGCTGTATTGCCAAGAACATTTTGCCAACGTCGCCTCCCCATGGACCTAAATAACGCGTAAACTGTGTAAGAGAACGTCTACCTTTTGCCAGTTACGTTACCAATGGGTATATTGTAATTGAAATCCGTGATATTGCAGTATCCTGCGTCTTGTAGGTATCCTGAAATTTTGTCTGCAATAAACGAGTCCAATCCGCGAGCTTGCATAGCATCATTAACTGTTAGAGAAATTGGTATTAGATAGGAAACAGGGATCCGGTCAAATTGTGTATCTGGATATTTACTCCATGATGAAATTTGACAAAGTGCAGGACCCGCGTTGTCATAAACGTTCACAAGTTCCAGTATCTCAATGGAACCTCCGGATTTCAAAATGCGTTTCATCTCTTTCACAGATTGCAGGTACTGCTCTACAGAAAAGCCCATGACAAGAAATCGCTGAAAGACAAAATCGAATGACTCATCCGGGAAGTCCAATCCTGTACCGGCATTCATGACTTGGAATGACACATTGGGAGGGACATTCTTGGTGACAAATATGTCTGCCATATCAATGCCTACAAACTCAGAGTTAGGATAAGCCTTGGCCATATCCTTGGAAAAGATCAGTTAGATTTGCGATACTGATGCGTATCTGTTCTTCAATGATTACCAGTGTCCACCATCCAGGTCCACAACCGATGTCCAAGACACGAATGCCCTTGACGAGTTTTTCATGAATAGGCGATTTGTATAATCTTGAAAATAATCCGGTTTCAGTTGTGTGTTCATCTATATGGTAGCCTCACCCTTGTAGTACAATCCTAGAGAGACTGCATTAATAACAAGCATTTATACTTTATATATAACTGACTTCCACATCTGGTGATTCAGTTGAAGTCGGTCCACTTCGCTTTGGTCACTTGGAAGAATATAGGCGACATCCTGATTGTCTGCCAGTCGTCGTCCGCCTTCCCAGCGAAAGTTGATAGACTTGTAGTTCAGCATGACAATGGAAGATAAGAGGATGGAAGGAGTAACAAGCTATATCTCTGTATGCAGCGCTCATAAAGAGCAGTAAATGTGTGCAATATTTATATTGTACCATATATTATTCCCATTGGCTGATAACTTCAATGGACTCATCAAATATGCATGCAGAATATAAAACTTCTTTTTCTCTCGATTATGTGAGATTTTACTGTCGTTTTCCCATATATGCACGCGATTGCCAAGCCAAAAGACAAAGAAAAGATGATGATTCCCACCATCTGCTTTCTGTAAAAGGTAACAAGAAAAGGCATGCACCAAGCAGGCCAAATTTGACCTAGTAAAACTCTAGAATGTATGCTTGCTATCTTACACTCGTGCTGACTGAAGACGTTCTTCATATACTTTTGGTCGCTTATAACAAGAAGGATTTCTTTATTTTCTAGTTCTTTGATCTCACAACTTGTAAAAAAGGCGTCTTTTTAAAGGAAACATACTTGTTCTTCTCTTTGTCTTTCTTTCTTACGTTTTTGTTTTTGATTACTTTCCTTGTTTATCCTAGTGATACTGTATATGTGAGTCAGGATCGGCATGATCATCAGACACTGAGCTTCAACCTGTTTATCCGTCTTTGTATTTTTTTAAACAGCAAAAACTTTAAAGCAGATACTTGAAACTAAGTCAGTTTTGTCTAATAAGATACAGGGCTACAGTTCCTGTTCCCATCAATATCGACTTCATCGCAACACCAAATTCAGTGAAATTAGGAAGATTGCAGTTGTTGTTCCTCGGCATATACTTTTGCATCATCTTCTTTTACTAAACAATTCAATAAAAGCGAAAGGTGCGGTTGCTGGTCCAATAGATAGCGTAATGCTATGAACGTTTTTATCCAAGAAAAAAGACGTTCTTTCGTTAGCCAAAATTAACCATTGGCTACTTCTTTTTTTCTTTTTGCTTAACCTTTATTTGGGCGTCGCACTTAATACTAACATATCAAGCCTAGTATTACAGCATTCACTGACTGCAGTTTGTAGTGTCAGAAAGTCAATTTTGTCTTACCGTTAATCTTCTGGAATTATCGGATTGAATTACTCAGGTACGTTACTCTATAAACGGAATGTCGCCTGAAACTGTAGTGCTTACTACCTGCCATATAGTACCACTGTATTTGGAGCTATAACAACGACATGAAGGCAGTTGCTTGTCCGGAGAGACAATCCGAACAATTTGAGCGGTCACCCCGGAATTTTCCAAGAAAGCCAATCCTGGGTGCGAGTGAAGCGGGTTTAGAAACGTCCTATCAAAAGCCAAGTGCTCTTGCCCAGTCATAACCCATTGCATCTTCTTGATCAAACGCAAGTATGGATTCGAAAGTAGAAGGTCAGCGGCAAGTGATGCTGGAGAAAGCGCGACGAAAGATATACGAAGAATCGGAAAGAGAAAGGCAGAAGATCTCTAAAGTGAGTTGCATCTGTTAATGATCGTCATTTACTTTTAATCGTTCTGGATCTAGCAAAATGAAGTTCGTGTCGGTGCCGACAAATTCGTGGCAACGACCACAGATATCGAATCACAGCTGAAGAGCAGCACGATTGGTTTGACGGAACTGAGGGATTACCGGAAAATCAAAGAAAATCTCGAGGAACAACAGCAACGGGAAGCTGCCAAGACAGCACCATTGGGGTGAGTGTGCTTTATACTAGTTGTTCGATTGTTGAAAAACTGATTTGTGTAAAGAGAGGAAAAGAAAAAGAAAAGAAAGAAGAAACAAGTGATGAAGCTATCGTTCGCCAATGATGAAGAAGAGGAAGCGGAATATGTAGAAAGAGACGATGAAGTACCCGTGAATGACGCAGGATCGTCAGGAGGAGAATCAAACGGCAAATCAAAAAGGCGCAGGATGTTAAAAGATCCCACCGTAGACACCAGCTTCTTGCCGGATCGAGAAAGAGAGGAGAAAGAACGACAGGAACGTGAAGAGTTGCGCAAAGAGTGGTTGAAGAAACAGGAAGAAATCAAAAGTGAGTTCGAGCATGGATAACTGAAAAGGGGCAGATCCATACTTATGGACTTCAGTCCTTACTTTGCATATACAGAGGAAACAATTAGTATCACATATTCATACTGGGATGGCAGTGGTCATCGAAAGATGGTTCAGGTAAACCACTATAGCACTTTGTTCAAAATTTCCATGACATTGCTGATATCATTTGTAGTGTAAAAAAGGAGATACGATTTCACAGTTTTTGGATGCCTGCCGTCAACAATTTCCTGAACTGCGTGGTGTGAACGTAGATAACTTGCTGTATGTTAAAGAGGACGTAATCATACCTCATGTAAGTTGCGAGAAGCTGTTACGCTCATAGCTCATGCGGGGTTTTCTGCAGCATTATACGTTCTATGATTTCATTATCAACAAAGCACGAGGAAAATCAGGCCCATTATTCAACTTTGACGTTCACGATGATGTCCGACTGATTAATGATGCTACTGTAGAGAAGGATGAGGTACGAACTTGTGGAAGGATTTGGATATACTGATAATTGGAAATAGTCTCATGCAGGCAAGGTGGTAGAAAGAGGATGGTATGAGAAGAACAAACACATCTTCCCTGCTAGTCGGTGGGAAGTATTTGACCCGGAGAAGAATGTAAGGAAAAAGCATACGCTATGTTTAGCGCTCTCTTACCTTTTTTTTTTTAACTATTTTCATTAGTATGGTAAATACACCATCAAAGATAGCAAGAAAAGTCTCCCAAAGCAAGGACTGTTCGACTTTAATTTTTGAACAGCGCTCCTCTTAAATGATTATTTGTAAGAAACAATAAAACGTTAAGACTTGGGTAATATTAGCGTTTCCTTCGCCTTCAGTATCAAAATGAATCCTTGGTCGGATAAAGCTGGTCCTTCCACACAAAAGTCCATTCGGCATGACGAAACTCTGGCATCCACCAGTCGATATACCCCGTCTTCATCAACATCACAGGGGTCATTTCGAACCCACCATGAACAAACGACAAATAGCTTGGACGATCATTTTGAATCGTTTGGACAGTCTGGAACATCAGGGTCATTCTTTACAGGAAACACACTTGCTGAGCCATTGCAAAACCCTACTGTGCATATGGCTGACGGAGCAGAGGTGCGTGCGTTCCTGAATACGACCAATTACACCGACGAACTCCACGGTGACGATATGGACATTCATTCAAGCAGTTATAGATCCTATCGTCATCAGTATGACCATGAACACAGCATTGCAGAGAAAGAACGACAAAAGCAGATGTCCCATTTTCTGGAGGTTGAAGACATCGTTGCTTATTTGCAAGAATCACGTTATGTCGATGATATCTATGGTCTTCCTCCGGCATTACAAAACATTGTTAAAGAAGCACAGCAAGAAATGCAAAACGAGGATGGGCACGGCCCGAAAAAAGCAGTGGAACGGTTAAGGATGATCCGGGAGCATTTGATAGGACGGACACAAGGCAATGCCAGTTCCGCAGCGCAACAGGCTTCACAAATGAATGACTCTGAATGGGATGTATTGGCAAAAAGTTTTGGATTTTAAAGAATAGGATGTTTTGTGCTTGGACTTGGTATAAAACAAAAGAAAAGCGTACATATGAACCAATAGCTTAATGCTCGGGACTAAAGTCAATTTGACTCAAAAGTGAGGACGCCCCGTATTCTGAAACAGCATGAGTACACGCCCTTCTTTTGGCCTTTGGCCTTTTACTGTATGTTACTTTTTTTTTTTTTGTTAAGCTACAGGTTACTGAAACACTCATATTACATGTTAATGATATGGACGCCTTTTGAGAAACGAAAAAGAAGAAAAAAGAGAAGCAATAGTCATTGCAAAGGAACCCTGGCTGCAACTGCGACACATACTATTTCAATCATTCAAAACCTTCGCATTGTTTTGTCATCACGGGAGGTGTCACGTAGTATGCTGTGGCTCCAGGGTACAAACTTTTACTGCTTCTAAATCAGCTCTCTGTGCAACGACTGTCCCAGCCAAACAAACGGGAAAAGCCCATTGCCAAAAAAAAAAAGGAATAAACCGAAGTTTATGTTGTATGTCTATGGTTGGATTCGGGTTGCGTTTTATGCCGCTGCTATAGAAACCTACTTTTTATTCGCTACTCTACAGCTGATGAAGTTTATATGGAAACTTTGAGTTTTCTCGCCACATCATGAATATGAACAGCTCATTACAGAATTCCAGTAACTACCCAGGGGTCTGGATCAAAACCGATCATGTCGGTTTTGTATTTGTCTTCTTTTGGATTCACATGCAGCGGCATTTTGCGATTAAGGCCGTTTGCATCCAACAGGTACGGATATGGTAATATGTGATAAATAGCCTTTGTGATCTGTGGTCTTTTATAGTGATGATAACCTTAGCTGTCACCATCCACTGTTTCAGGAAGGTTTTTGTGCAAGTTAACATGACAGAGGGGTCAATGTCAGGATGACAGGTTTCAGAATTAGGAATCTCTTCCGTATGGCTGATATCTGACTCAAATGTTCCAGAAAGATCCATAAATTAAACAATTGCTGTTTAATCAATTTCCATGGCAAGTTGCGAGCGAACGTTTCGGTATGTTTAATCTCTCTTTTTCACTTCCTACATTACTTATTCTCGATAGAACAAAAGGAGTAAAGCTTAACCGGTAGCCGGGGAGATAAAGCGTCCTTTTTTGGGAAAGCTTTCCTTCCATTTCAATGGTGGATCGGAGATCGTGCCTTCGGTTGCACAAGAAAAAAAAAAGCCAAAATTTTTAGACCATAAAAAGTTTTTGAATTTGGGTTCTTTTTATTTCTTTTTCTTTCTCTCTTTTCTTTACCTTTTATTCTCTTATTCTTATAATAACAAAAGAGATGCGTTCCCCATCTCCTGAGGTTGATGAGTCTGCATCCTACGCATCATCTGTTTCTCAAACGCCTACCGAGAGAACTCCACTTGTTCCTGGAAAACTAACCGAAGATGAAAGAGACACGACTTGGTCCATCGAATTCCGATGGCTATTGCTGAATAGTTTGCCAGTAATTGGAACTTATTTGTTACAAAATTCCTTACAACTAGCTAGTATCTTCACTCTTGGCCATCTCGTAAGTCAACTTAGAATCCCAATCGACCGAATTCGGTTTTAGTACACAGACCACTCACACATCACGAACTATTCTCTTCCAACAAAAAGGGTCCAACTGAATTGGCTGCATCTGCTTTAGCTACGATGTTTGCGAATGTCTCTGCTTGGAGGTAAACCTGTCAATCGTCGTCCTAGATACGCAAGACTAAAAAATATTTTTTTTCAGTGTTGCTTTTGGTACGGCAACGGCATTGGACACTCTGTGCTCCCAGGCTTGGACAGGTGCCCATGACAAGACCCTTGTGGGAATTCATCTTCAACGAGCTTTGTTAATCCTTGGTCTCATGTTTATACCCATCGCCATTGTTTGGTGGAATGCAACCAGCATTCTGTTATCATTGGATCAAGAACCAGAATTGGCTCACCATGCAGGTAACTTAAAACGCAAACAAACGATTGGTGTGACCAAGAAAAACAGATTACTTAACTTTTACCATTTAGGTTTATTCCTACGCATATTATTACTTGGTGCTCCTGCATTCATTGCATTTGAAGCAATTAAAAAGTATCTGCAAGCCCAAGGGATCATGAAGGCATCAACTTACGTCTTGATGATCGTATCCCCGGTGAACTTTGGAGTTAATTATATGCTGGTGTATTGCGAACCATTCAAGCTGGGCTTTATTGGTGCTCCTCTGGCGACCGGTATTAGTTACTGGTTGATGCTTATCATGCTTCTTGGTTACATTCATTATTTCGAGGGCAAGGCAGCTTGGGGTGGATGGAGCCGTGAAGCCTTAACTGAATGGTGGCCATTTATTCGTTTGGCAGTGCCAGGCATTATGATGGTCTGCAGTGAATGGTGGGCTTTTGAAATTTCCGCGTTAGCTTGTGAGTCATCATTCGTTTGTTGCTTACGGTTGGATAAAACTAAATTTGGCAATTTCTCTTTTTTAGCTTCGTACTTGGGAACTGTTAACTTGGCTGCGCAATCGATCTTGCTTACTTCGTGTTCGGCTACATATACCATTCCGTTTGGGATTTCTGTCGCAGCATCCAATCGAGTCGGCAATGCGTTAGGCGCCGGCCTGCCTGATAGAGCAAAGCAAGCTTCATCTATGGCTTTGATATTCGCCGTCGGTTTCGGCCTACTCAACTCCTTCTTTTTCTTCACTACACGTTCGTTCTTCGGTTATCTGTTTACATCGGATGTGGACGTTGTCCAACGGGTTGCGCATATTCTACCTCTCTGTGCATTATTCCAGGTTGCCGATGGTCTCGCCGGTGTTTGCGGTGGTGTGATCCGCGGACTGGGACGCCAGAAAGTAGCAGCCTATATCAACTTGTTCGCTTATTATCTCCTTGCTATTCCTTTTGGGCTTGCATTGACCTTCAAAGCTGGATGGGAACTTACCGGATTGTGGGTTGGTCTAACCGTCGCCTTGTTCCTAGCCTCTGGAGGTGAAGTCTTGTTTTTGATGATGATCGACTGGTATAGTGAGACGAGAAGAACGCTTGCACGAGTGCGACAGGAGGAAGGAAAGATTCACGAACAAGACATGTATGACTAAGTTCACTGTAATGGGTTCATTTTTCTTTATTTCTTCCTTTATTTCTAGTTTGATCCCCCTCTTTTTCCAATTCCTCGATTCCTCATGCATTCTGTATAACATTTCAACGTTGGCGACCTTTGTAGCCATAAGTCATTTCATATCACTTCGTTATAGTCGTTACTCCTTTTTCTTTTTTTGCTTTCACTGTAGATTTTCTATTTAGATGCTCGAAAATAAAGCGCACCTTTCTTCACTCATTTCTTCGCACGCTCTTTCGGGAACGGTAAAATGCGCGGCTTGTCCCTTGTTCGTATGTGTAACAATGAGTCATCTGCATGTACCTGAATGTTACACAAAATCAGGTCCAATTGATCGTTAGGGTACACAGAGCTACGATAGTAAGTTTGAGTCATCAACGACCGTATGCTCATAGCAGCGTCCAATCACTCCATTTTCTGCGTTACGGTTTTCTTGAATACAGCCGACTATTTGAACCCGACTCTACCCAAATTCTACAGTGCCTGTGGCACGGATCAGAAAGGCGCGGACAGCGAAAAATAGATCGCTTAAAAGTATGTATGTCTTGCCCGTGAAAGCCAGTATGGCAGAAAAGTTGTGCATCAGCACTTCTCATACACAATGGACTTATCGTACATGTCCTTAGCAGCCAATGTCGAATATGTAAAAATAGAAAAGTATTGTCAGCTACAGGAGCTTCGTTACAGAAGGTCATTGGAACATTCAATGGATTAACATGCCCCCACTTGCATAGGAGATTTTCAGCAAGGGAGTACGAGGCAGACTTATCTCAGCATAGGATAAAGTAAAAACGGCAGGATGAAGGGGGCTATTGCCAAGATAAAAATGGCCTGTTGTTTGTTGGTTACGCGGAGCTCAAAAACGTATTGGACCCAGGGGTTGATGTGATCGTTGCTGAGAGACAAATGCTTGCTAAAAGTGGTACATTGCAAACGGGCAATCCTTATATTTGCGTTTCTATCTGTTTCAGCTGTGTGTAAAAGAAAATTGATGCTAAGTAGCTAAAGTAGTCATCACTTACTGCGGGCTCTTTTCTTCTTGGGATACTTGCCGTTTAACAAAAGAGTTGGACAAAGCTTAAAGAAGAAAATATCTAAGCAAAGCTTGCTCCATCGCTGCCTTTTAGCCGTAACATCAAATTCGCTTGCAGGATTATATGGACAGAATGACCAAACTAGGAACACGATGGAGAATTAGCGTGTTTTTCCATGCGCACCGTAAACCGAATATTTAAGAACATTCATTATCTGAGAAGATTAGTGGATCCAATGATTGTCTTAATCCATTCTTCCTTTCTCTTTCTTTTGTCGCTACTCTGCTTTCCAAAACAACATGAAATTAGCTAGTGTCTCTCTCAGATAAAAATGGAGCGGATGATAACACATTCACGGAACTCATACTTGGGAGGATAATGATGCGTTATAAAGCCATGAGTTCACGATAACGAAGTATTACTTGGTCTATGTAACCTTACGTCATTAGCACGTTGTGCGTGGTTTAACAAGGATCAGTACAATTACATGCATTAGTTTATATTGTCTGCAAGTGATTCAATCAGTTCAAGTCGAACATATGCTGATTTGACGGCTGAGATAGTAAAGTTTTCGTGGTCGTCATCTGTTGTAGAAGAACGTAGTACACCACATACGAGGGCAGAGTTAGGCAGCGTATCATTATTATATTTCAGGTCCGTTCCTTCATAAACACTTGCTACTGTAGATCACTATCACTTTGTTTTCTTTCGAGAAACGCATGTAGCAATTAATGATTGCATGGGGCAGCCCAAGTACAGCTGTTAATAGAAGGGTTGTCCTCCTGTACCAGTGAAGATAATGTTATGGTCTTGTTTTCTACCTTGAGTAATGGAAATTGGTTGTAGACATTCTACCACCTTCCTACCGAAAGTATGTTGCCCTTTCCCTCAATCAGTATGAAATCAGTCAAATACAGCTTTCTCATAGAATAAAATGGTTGTTATTCTGAATGTAAGTAATTAAAATGACATCATCTTAACGATAAAGCAATCATTATCTAACTTCTCTCTGCGTGGAGAGGAAAGCATTGGCGAAGTTGTGTTCATTGACGAATGGCTCCATTCCCTATCTGCCCGATCAAAATGCACCGGCATCGTTCACCGATTAGATACAGCGGAATCTCTAAGCCAACGATATGCAAACATGTGCCAACATCAAATCCTTGTGTTACGAATGGCTGTTTCTGGGACCCATAGAATCCAAGTCTTTAAACACCCAAACATCCCCTTGGTAGTCATTGCCATTTTAACAAGAATACAGGTGAAAAGTTCGCAAGATAACTGACGCGAATAGAGGGTCTTTCTATCCAATATTAATGATGACAATTTCTCGGGCCTCAATAACAACGAGTATCTGCCATTTGATACTATGTCTTTATACATGCCACTTATGCAATTGTTCTTAAGGATACTTGTTTCAAAGTGACAACTTTCTGATGATAGAATCTTTTATGCAAATGTACGGGATTAGGATACAGTTAAAATTATTGGACTTGTGAAAACGTTTAGTTCGCGGATGCTGCGTTCCGTTATAGATAGAAATTCCTTGACAACCTGTTCAGGGGCCGGTGACAATTGTAGTTAGCAAGAAGGCAAGTTGAAAGACATCCAAAGATTCTCAGGAAAATTCTAACCCACTCCTTTGCTTCCGAATCTAGGCTGAGAAAGGATAGCTACTCTCAAACACTTTGTACCGGGATATAGCACAAATTTGGCAGTTATGCATATCAAGGTTTACATTGTTTGTTTGCACATATGTAGTCTAGCCTTTTTAATCAAATGTCATAAAGGAAAAGGGCAGAGAGAGACGAATGCACCTAGTTATTTTTTCTATGGTCTGATTCTCAGGCAGTTGATCACTATTGTGTTTCCCAAGAAACATTTTCACAATGCATGACAAGGAATACCGCAGCCCATCAGAATTGAACAATTGATCTAGTTCGGGTGGGCACATCTATCATTTTTGCGTCCAATACGAAAAAATTAGATAAAAAGAAGATTGCTAATCAAAATTAAATGTAGCAAGGAACGAAACTTTATGTCCTTCCACAGAATTCCACAGAATTCTATAGCATGGAAAATAAATGTAATATCCAAACCTCTATAGGAAGCCTTCATGAGATGCAGACCACGATATGACACACCTGATGCATCTTAAGAATCTCTCACCTGGATAAACCCAGTTGCTAATATCAAAGTTAAAGATTTACTGCTAGTGGTCAAGATGTCCTACTCGCGAAAAGAGCAACAAAGGGTGCTTTGGATACTCTTTCGCTTAAACTAGAGTTGATATGATGAGGAATGGATATTCGGTCCAATATGGTTTGTCAACGTCAAGCTCAGTTTTCCAAATGCGCCAAGCGAATTTGCCAGAAGCGACTGGATATTTTTGGAATATAGTACGCCATACATTTAATGACTTTCGACTTGCCATCACAGATAGAACAAATATTTTATCCTGATATTATCACTGACGGCACTGGTCTACTTTGGATTTTATTTGGTTAACTGAATGAGATGGCGGCACTTGTACGGTACTTTTAACGAAGGTTGAATGTCATGGTGTCACCGCTGGCATGTGCTTTGAACAACAATCCTCAAAGTTTATATCCGTGTATGACTGCAATGTCTATTTTCTTCCTATTTGTCTGTTTCCAAGTACGCAAAGATACGGGATAGCTAAGCCTACAGTAATTGACCAATCCATGCGAGTACATTTTCCGCATTCTATCTACAGGACAACAATCTCTATACGTTGTATCAAGCACTGAAATAAAACTTCTAATGTACCAATTTGCATGCTGCCCTATATATGACTTGCGTAATCCATGTGGATAGAAAATCATCTCTTCTGCTTACTGCGCTTTCAACGTTCAAATTGATAGTCACAGTATGAGCCAAAGTTTCGACGTTTTTTGAAAAAAAAAAAAAAAAGGATCTGTACAGGAGTTGAATAGAAATCGCGACTTACCGTACTGCTTTCTTAATCAGCAGCGACCTTATACAAAGAAAATAAGCATGACAATGGACAGCGGAAACAGTTTTGATGTGATTGCATCTTATCAGACATATCTCGAAGACCCTGTAAGTTCGTCATTCCCAACTATGCACTGCCCTGTTCAGAAAATAAAAAAATGACCGACCAAAGGAGGAAAACTTTACCTCTTCTGCAAAAACCAAAAACAAACAGCTAAGCAAAAGTCTGACGATGAGAGCATTCATAGGAAGTCTCGACGCCTGTAGCAATATTCAAAGCGCTGACCGATTTTGTTCGCCACAGTAAAGGTGAGGACTTGGACATTTCCATAGCGACGCGCCATGTAATTGAGTTGCATTTAAACCTTTCAGCACCAACCATGTCCGAGTTCATGCAGACATTGGAAAGAGCTGCACAGAAGATTCGCGAGGATTCAGCGAACCAGACGGACATAAGAAGAGCAGATAAAACAGAGACTCAGCACAAGGCGACGATTGCCACGTTAGCTGGTCTTGATCTATTTATGAGATTCGTCACGCGCAACTCCCATGATTTTTCGGTAAGGAAAGCAGAGACTTCAAACACGCTGTCCTGTTTGATCCATGATATGTTCATGGGAAGGTCTAGCTTTGGGGGGCCAACGTAATTGATCTTCCTTCCTTTGTTTTTTCTTCTTCTTTAGCTTTCGGCAGAAGCGAGGAGCTTTGAGGATTTCAAGGAAAGTCTGTTGTCTCGAGCTGGGTTGATTCTGGACAAGGCATCATCAGCACGTCTTAAGGCTGCAGAAGTTGGAGCACAATTTGTGCATGACAATACTGTTATCCTTGTTCAGGCTTATTCTCGTGTGATCATGAGTGTCCTGTATCACGCAGCGAATGTGCAGAATAAGCGATTCAAGGTGTATGTGACGGAAGGAAGACCTAATAGTGATGGGTAAGGGATATGCAAAACAAACATCGAGATGGCATCCCAATGGTTCTGAACCTAGTATGACTTAGTCTACGTGCTGTCCATGCATTGAGAGAAGCCGGTATTCCTTGCAGAGCTATTTTGGACTCATCTGTAGGCTATATCATGGATAAGGTGGATATGGTATTTGTTGGTGCCGAAGGTGTTGTGGAGAATGGAGGCGTGATAAACAAGGTAAAAATGGAACCCTGGATTCCCGTTTTGCTCTGACTTTTGCGTACAGGTTGGCACTTATCAGATTGCACTGGTGGCAAACGCTCTGGGAAAACCTGTGTATGCAGTTGCTGAAAGGTAAGACAAGGTGATGAATATATGTATATATACGTGTGTGAGATTGTGGCAACTTATGAAAGGAAATGATTATTTTTTTTAAAGTTATAAGTTTGTGCGCGTGTATCCATTGAATCAATACGACCTTCCATCTGAAACGCCGGAGATTGTGCGATTTACAACACGAAGGAAGTCATTTAGCAGTGATTGTCCCGAAGGAGTAGATGATCTAGCTGTTAGCAATCCTTCGGTTGACTATACACCTCCGCAATATGTCACGCTGTTACTCACGGATTTGGGTGTATTAACTCCAAGCGGAGTCAGTGATGAATTGATTAAATTGTACCTTTGATCTAATTTTCAATCAACGAGCACAATAAACCATTACCGTAAATAGCGCCCTACTCTCCATATGAGCCCAAAAAGATCCCCGAAAAGAGAAAGGTGGTTCCAGTTCATGCTTACAAAAGTCACCTCTCTCTCTCTCTCTCTCTCTCTCTCTCTCTCTTTCTGTCTCTTTCCATTCTCTTGTCAGCGGAATAAGTGGATATATATGCCCGTGAAACCACCAAAAAAGAAAAATAGTGGGCGCATAAATGAAACACCCAGGGCGGAAAATGATGCAAGTTTTCGTTTATCGTCCTTGGGAAAAAAAAAGGGCATAGTTCCTTTCTTTACACAAGCCCCTTATTTCTATTCTGTTTTAGCAAAGAACTTATTTGACGTAATGTATGCTGTAAAAGTGCGTAGGTAAGTAAAAAGTGTAAGTTAAAATAGACCGAAGGTTGTATTCAATTTGCATTCCGGTCGCACATGTCTGTGGAATACGCAAATTGAACTACCAATCCAAGGTCATCTTTTTTTGGTTTGTACACCCTTTTGCCCAGCCGGAAACAGAAGCCACGCGCTCTCAGCTGTGTTTTTTTTCTCTTTTTCTCTCTTTCTCTATCAGACTCCTTCTCTTCTTCTTCTTCCTTCCCCTTTATAACCTCATGACAAACTGATTAGTTCATTCACCCACCACACATACACCACACTCCTCCTCCTTTTTTTTTTTTTTTTGCGCTTTGCCGCCTTTTTAAAAAACGACAGTTTTACATACAATATATCCCCCCGCCGATTTTTTTATATTTCCCTATTTGTCTCTGTCTCTGTCTCTTTCTCTTTCTCTCTTTTAATTTGCTTTGCATATCGAACCAGGTTATACTGACATCATTTGATTTTCCATTTTATTGTTGTGCGAAGGGGCAAAAAGTTTTAAGACAAAGAATAGAATAAAGGTAAGCCTTGCATTCCGAAAAAAGAATATGGCCGATGTAACGTTTCGCTTTTTCTTTTATTATAGAAAAGCCTATCATACGATATGACAGCCGCGGTGGCCCAAAATACTCTACTGGAACCTTCATTATCCAGTCAAGAGGAATCGGTACTTCACCAGTTAAATACCATGCATATCCCTGACACTGAACTGGACGACCTATTGAACCAACATGAATCCATGACACTTCAAGAAATATTAGATGCATTTAGCACCGCTACAGACAAGATGCATCGCTGGATGGAAGCTGCTCATCTTACAGTATTCACCTTGGAACAGACACTCAAGGACGATGATAGCAGTATCCAAGATACTGACTCTCTTGATAAGGCATTTAACCGAATGCAACCGATCGTCACTTTATTGGTCGAAATTGGCGATATCATTGAAGAAAAAGAGGAAGTATCGCCGAAGAAAATGTCCGCCAAGATCGCCATTACGAAGATACAGTCTGAATGGTCAGGCCTACAACATTTTTTAGCCTCGGTTAAAAAGGCCGTAGAAGATGCCCATGAAAAGAAACTGCTTATGACAACAATGGATAATATATTGCTTCGAATCGATGATCTCTCGGTTCTGATCTTTCAGTTTCAAGAAAAGAGACATGCAGCTGCAGCTGCTGTGGAAGCCATTCAAGATGGCGACTCACTTATGGACCAGGAAAAATCGTTACAGCAAAAGGACGAGAAAATATTAGTGGAGATTGACAACAGAGTCGGGCCTCTTTTCAATGATGTCGAAAAGGTCTATGCACGAATGACCTCCGGTTCACCACCGCAGGATGCAGCTGGCATTCTGACACGGAAACATCACATGGTGCAGGAGCGGTGGGAATGTTTGCGAATTGAGATCGATGAACTCAAGGATGAATTGAAGGAAGACAAATGGCTTGCTGTGTTTCGAAAGGTGGCCGACCAGGTTGATTCTCTTATTGATGGACTGGACAAAACGGTGAATCAGTGTTATGCCATGATCCAGCAGGTCCGCAATTGGCAGGCCACACAGAACACAGGATCTCCCCAATTCCCTTCCAAAAGTATCTTGCGTAACGCACCCAAGTCCAACCATTCGAATGCCTCGGTTTCTTCAACCTCCTCTTCTGGCTCTACAGGGGCCAATGGACCCGTTTTACCAGTTGAACATTCAAAGTTTAGATCTGTCGAAAAGGGTTTTGAAGCCAAGTTCAAATACTGCACACCGTCGATCAGTAAGATGCTCGATACCCTGGGAAACGAAATTGCGGCACGTGCGACACAGGATAGCGCCACCTTGCTGCGTCACGACGCCATGGTACAACGCTGGGCTCAACTAAGAGCTGTCATGGATGATTTACGGATACGCGATCTTCCGGAAGCTGAGAGGATATTGATGTCTGAACGACCGATCAGTCCGGCCTGGTCAAAATTCAGTGACATGAGCGATCGTAGTCAAGGCAGTTGGAAAGATTTACGTTACCGTAGCCCAGAGCCAAGTTTACACGAATTTATTGACTATCGAAACTCTGGTGGGGCTCGTTCTGGCAGCCCTTACTCCAAGATGATCGGCAGCCTACCAAAAAGAGACCAATCTCCGACCAACTTCTACCATGCATACGACGAAACACGACGCGGCCGCAGTGCAACCCCCAGCAGTGGCAGCATGCGGCGGACCATGAACAATGGTGGTTCACCAAGTCCCGCTTTTAATCGGTCCCAGCGTACAGGTAGCCCATTGTCAACCTCACGCGACGTATCTTCCCTTGCAGGTAGTACGCTTCGGCCTAGTTCCTCTGACTCGTCGACCAATTCCAGTCTCTCTTTGTTGCGGGCCAATAACAAAGCTCGCTCAAAAACACCGACCTTGCCAGCGAAGAATGCAAGTGCCAAAACATCAGGTACAGAATGGCTGGAGGATCAAGAAAACAGGAGAGAAATGTCCTGGATGAAACCTACCAAAAGTACTCTATTACGTAAACAGAACGAAAAGAACGATATTCCACCTAGACCTTCTACTCGGTCCAAGACACCGTCCGGCCATCGATCCAAGACACCAACCATCCGATCTCGGAGCAGTATGGGTCAGCACGAGTCTGCTGAACATATGCCTCGCGATAGATCGGAGACGCCAGTGAGACGGTCTGGAACGCCATCACTAATCCCACGACCTAAGACTCCGTCAAGTGGCGGTGATGGTGGTGGTTATATGCGGGCGGCGTCACCCTGCTTTATCCCACGGCCACGGTCGTCCATGGCACGCTTACCCACGACAACAAGGCAACAAGGATCAAGCATGTTACATGTAGTATCGAGTGATTCAGATGATTCCTATCCCACCAACAACTCATTTTTGTCCGTGCCTGATAGCTCCCATCGTCCAAGCAATGCAGTCCAAGGCAGACGCACACTGCACAAGAAATATTCCACGCCAGCGTTGAGACAACGATCTCAGTCTCCTTTCCTCGCAAACCAAGTCCCCATGGCTCAAACACCGCCACCCCAGCGTCAGAGACGAGGCGGCAGCTTTTCGTCGGAGGACGAGGACTCGGAGGAACAACTGCAGATCGCTTTTAGAGACTATCCACTCTATGTGGCAGATCCAAAAGATCCGTTAGATGTGGAGGTAGCTAATATTGTGAATGGAAGCCCAATTTCAATCAAATGCCAGAAAGGTCCTCATGGACCAGGACGATATTATTTTGGAAACGAACTGAATCCGTCACTAGGAGGAGGTAAAAAACTATATACATGTAAATTAATGGACTATACCGACCGAGACGCACGGCGAGGAGGAGGAGGAGCAACAGCAACAGGAGGAGCCAAGGTAGCAAGGAAGAAAGTATTGGTTCGTGTGGGTGGTGGATGGCAAGACCTGGAGATCTTTTTACTGGAACACGCTAATCTGATGACCAGTGATGTGATTGTGCGATCCTTTGTAAATACGAATACCAAGATGGGATGGAGAAACTGATCCCTCCGTCTCTTTTCATTTTTATCTATGTTCATTTTTCTTCTCTTCTACCTCTCTCTCTTTTTTCTCGCCATGCTTTGCATTTCCTCACCATCTTTTCACTCTTTTCTGCCATTATGTAACGCCCATCATCGTCCTCTTCTAATTTTTTTTTCCCATTGCGCTCCATTCCCTCCTCCATGTTGATCAAGTAAAAGAAAGGTTTGATATGTCCTTTACGAGGTAAACGTTTATTCGGGTCAAAGGGACACTAAATGGCCATTTTTGGGCTGCGAATTGGCTCCGCATGCAAGAGAGACCCGAAAAAAAAAAGATGTGGAAACAGCACTTTGCGATGGTTATTTTACAAAAATGCATTCTATGATATTTGCTCTTAACACAGAAGCCTCTCTCTCCTCTCAAAGTTCGGCCAGGAAAAAAAAAAGCAAAGAGAGCAAAGCGCAATGCTAAGAGATCGTCGAAGTAGTTGATAGCTTGTTAGTGACTAGATGGCTTCTTTTTTTGTTATATATTTATATATCCTTTATTTCTTTTCTCTTGACATGGGTGGTTATGTACATTTTACGTGGTATCTTTTGAATATACAATTTCTTTTCTTGCACCGTTCTTTCCAGTGGCAAACTCTGGCATAGCTGAGAACCAAAAACAAGTTGTGTCGTTTGACAAAGCGCTTGCATGCATGCGGTCGGTGCTGGAAATGTGATTATTAGAGTTTAGCGCCAATGTTGTCATACTTGTTTCGAGGAGAATCCGTCTGGTATGTTCATCTTAAATAATCGTCCAGCGGCTTTATTTTAACGGACTATAAGAGCGAAAAGAAAAAAAAAAAAAAGGTGCCTGCAGGCACTGCATGAAGGTTCAATGGGAAAAAGCAATTACCTAGTGGATACCCATACATTTGGAGAGAAATATCATTACCCACCTATTGAACTTATTGATAAGGTTTTGTTCCCATTTGACAGACACAAAATGGATAAGAGCTTCCTCTGCGTTTCCTTTCTTTGTCACGCCACAAAATCCTTTTATCTCTCCCTCCTTCTCTCTCTCCTTCTCTCTCTCCCTCCCTCCCTCTCTCTCTCTCTCTATATATATATATAGTATACATATATACAGCTCCAATCGGAAAGTCAAAAAAACCAAGGCCAAGATAAGGGTACTTAGCCCATAGATAACAAAAGGCAACAAGACAAACAGTGTTACGACACCAGGCCCCTTTTCCCAAATCGAGTCAAGCCGAAACCAACTTTCCTCACATTCAGCTCTCTTCGGTTGGGAAAAGCAATCATTTGAGTTCCTCAAGCTCTTAACTACATTGAGCAAAAAAAAAAAAAAAAAAGCTTATCTGGTTCTAACCAAAGATCGATGCGCATGCGTGGACATGTAGTTTTCATCAAGCATGGACAGAACTTTATCATTCAACCTAACGTCATCACACAACTTGTTTCTTTTTTTTTCTCTTTAATGGTACAATGGTGTTTGCTGGCCTTGTAACTGTATCCAACTTTTTGACCGTCAGGAATCCCATTGTTTAAGGAGAAAAAAAGAAAACAAAACAAAACAAGCGGTCCATAGGACGTGAAAAAAAAATATGCATACGGGATTTGTGTACAGTGGATTAAACTTTCATTGCGTCATTTACTCTTTTCTATTCTTTTTTGGTGCACCAGTTATTCACATTGACGCGAAAAGAGAACATCTCTATTCCTGCTGAAACCCTAGCTCAGCCTTGCTAGGTTTTTCTTTAGATAGCATCTCCTTCAGATCATTTTAAATTTCGGTTCATGATGCTATCTGTTTCTTCGCTAAAAAAGAAAGTTGGGTTGTCTTAACACCTCGCTTGAAATTATTCTATATCCAATAGCCAAGTTGATAACCAGATGGCTGCTGTAAAAGATGTTTTGCATATTGTTCGCATACTTTGTACGACAAATTCTCCCGTCTTATATTAGTCGTCCTGGTTAAATTACGGATTGATGTAGAACGGCTTTCTAATGAATTGAATTCAATTATTTACAGAGGTTGGATAGCTACTGGCAGAATTTCCGTTCTATCTTTTCGCTTTCCGTGTATTCCTCTCGTGGCACGTTTGCTAATGTTTTTATATGCAGTTTAGGGCATTGTCATGTATTTTGGATACATCAAAGTATATTCTAACTATCGAATGTGGCTTTTTGATGGTATCCATCAAAAAAAAAAATAAGGAAAGAATCAACGAGAAGATCACAATTAGTCAGGTTTCAACCAGCTCATCGTCCTATATTTATATCGCAGGCCAAGGAAGAGGAGTGCACCAAAGCCGTAGTTATCCTTAGGATGCATCGGCAGATACGCGTTAGCCACTTCAGGCCTTCATCGGAGTGTAATTGACTAGGAACCCATTTCAGATTTCACATTCGCATCCATATTTCTTCAGTTCGTTCCAAATTTCCTTGGAAGTTTTAAAGACAATTTTTGTGATGTTCTTGTATTCACTGATCAGCAGGTGTACATACAGTGAGGGAGGGAACCATTTAAGTAAATGCTGATTTAGGATTTTGACCAACGTATTGAACCACGAGGGTCAATTACCGCCTTTTTACTGGAGAATCTTTTTCCTTGCCCAGCAAATTCAACGAAATATATTATTCTATTTTACCCACGATAGACTGTCATAGAATAGAATATCTTGAGACACGATAAGGTTTAAGCAAGTCTTTAATTCACGAACATCTTTCCATAGAAGATAGAGAAACGGGAAAGAGATGGCAAACAGGAATTGTCAAAGAAACAAAGCATTGTAGTCCTTCTTTTACCTCGAGGTTCCTGTTAAACACATTGACTGGGTATATCCATTCTCATTTTTCGTCTTTTTTTTTTTTTTACCCTTTATTAGCTGTGCATTCTTCGCAGAATGATCATTTTCTGCACTGACTCAAAGGAAAAAGAATAGCGAGATTATGTTGGATAATAGACTAAAAAAGTTTTTTGCCAGGGAAAGAGAACATAGGATTTGGGTGAAACAAAAGCACTGTCATGGATTTAAAAAAACAAAAGAGTGCTAAGGTTTTCTGCACGTCCGCAGATCGTTTATAAATGGCAAATTGTGCGGTAGTTTGTTTCTTTAAATCCATGCGTATGCGTTCGTCAAGAAGGCGAGAGCAGAGAGCAAAAGTTCAGCAAAACTATGGAACTTATTACTGTTTCTTTCTTCCCAGTTACGATGTTATTCTGAGATTTTGGTTTTTTTTTTTCCTTATTTCAGTCTGTGCGCCATCTCTTTCGTTTGACTGCTAAAATATTGGGGAGTTGAACACACAGCCTGACTGACAGATCTGACAGATAACGACCACATGAACCCATCTTATCGTTATCAAACCAAGGGGACTGCTAGATGATGATTACTTAATATGCATATCATCGCACATTTAAGGAGTTTGAAGCTACTTCATTATACATTTTATAGGGCATGGGATAAGGAGGGTGAAGCAAAACGTCTTTTGGTTATGTACTCCAACCTTTGCAAAGCGTTTCAAATGAACTTCTTTAAGGGAAAAGTGATAGAGCAAGGAGTACGTGTTTATTTGTTATAGGATGAAACCAGTTCAAGCTGCAATACCCAAATTATGTTTCATGTGAGACAATAAGAGTCATCTGGTTCAAATCGATTGACCCATTTGCAGATTAAATAGCCATGCTAACGAACTAAGTTGTCATGGCAAAATGGAAAATGAAATACCCTTTTATTTTCTACTGCGTTGACGTCGGAAGTCGAATATGGGGCTGATAAGATAGCTGCAAAGAAAGAGGGAAAAAAATGAATCCATTCCATTTTTTTTAGACCGGCGATCTAACTTGGAGGGGCGCATAAAAAAGGGCCGTATATCAAAAGGCAAGTCGATGCAACACTAGGTTTCCCCGTCACGAGCGCCCAGACCTTGGATCCACCAATAGAACCATGGGCCATGAAAAGAAAAACGCAAGAGGAAAGAGGTAAAAAAGAAAGTGAAGTCTACCCTGCGTTGAATCGCCGAATACCCGCTTCTTTTTTTTTTTTTTTCCCTAAACAGTAGGGCATTATCTTAGCTTTATAAGATAGAGAGAGAAGGAGATAGAGACAGGGTTGTCAAGGTGCAGAAAAAGGAAAATAAGCTTTTTTTTTCCTCGGCATTTGTTATTATTGGTCAATGCATTCTACAGTGGTTATATATTTTTTTGGCCCGCCCTTTTTTTTTCCAATCTTCTCTGTTGCTTTAGGAAACAAAGTGTGTGAAAAAATTGTCGGGCCGATAAAAAGTAAAAGTAAGTAAACAGGCATACACCTGTCAAATCATTTTGTTGGTGCCTGAATAAAAACCTTGTTTTTCTGGGTGCTTCGAATGGGAGAATTTCCCGATATAATGGATCAGAAGTAAATTTAAGAACCAGTTACAGAAACAGAAAAAAAGAAAAGGGTTCTTATATATATATAAGAAGATTGTGTATGTATAAATTGGATGGGTGGGGGAGCAGAAGTAGTTTGAGTGGAGATGGTCATTTCGTTAGTTTCACGGGCAGATCCCAAGTATGTCTTAATTCTCTCCGATCTATGAATTGCTGATATTCACGAGGGTAAGAGACATGAAGTGACACTCTTTTTCATATTTAATTAAGAACACAACTTTTTAATAAGGAACTTTTTTTTTGGGGGGTGTATGTGTGTGTGAGGAAGGGAAAGGGTAAGTGTTGTTTCGTGATGTGTGGGAAGAAGTGACCCTTTGGAGCGGGTATCTCTCTATGATCCGTTGTGTTATATTTTCTTTTTATTTCTTCAAAGGGTAAGTAAGCGAGGGAAGTTCCTTTTTGAAGGAAAGGAGGACTTGGTTGAGTATTACGTGAGAAACGATTATCATGATTGGTTTGCTGGGAACTTATTATATTATTAGTGACTGGAACTTGTATTGTACGGCGATTCCCCACATTCGATTTCCCTGTCCCCCACCTCACTCTCTCCTCTCTCTGTCTCTCGTTATCCCTCTCTCTCCCATCGACTAAAAGTTTAAGCATTGGGGAAATTTTTGGGTTTCAGATCCAGACAGTGACAAAGACAGAGGGTGACTGGGAAAACGAACATCCCAAAAAAAGAGAAAGAAACCTTATCGCTGACGGGTTTTTTTTATCAGACACCTATATAATAAACCCATCTCATTTCTTTTTTTACTACCCTTTCCCTCTTTTTCACTTACTCTCTCTCTTCTATTTTCCCTTTATCTTTCTTTATATCAGGTACGTATCATTTAACAGTAAAATGAGACATATCAATCCGCACTCTTCGTTATAACACCCGTTTTCTTCTCCCGATCAGACACAGAAATTTATCATGCCACACGTTCGAGAGCACTCAGTAGAAACTATCCGCAGAAACAGTGAGGTCATGGGAAGCCTCCGGAAATTGATGGTGGTCAACCGTGGTGTAAGTTGAAAGAACAGAGCATCATCCTAAATGCTTTTCTTCATGTTCCTAATCTGATAAATAACACAATCCTTTCTAAAGGAAATCGCCATTCGCGTTTGCCGTACCGCTCACGAACTGTCTATGCGAACCGTGGCTATTTTCTCACATGAGGATCGATTGTCAATGCACAGATACAAGGTAAAATAACATAATGAAAGAATAGGGATGGGCAAGAAAAAAAAGGGTTTTGTCTTCCCCCACTCTTGCCCATTCCCGGTTTGTAACAAGTCACTTCTGGTTTTACTGATTTCACATCTTGATAAATGGATCCATCTAGGCCGACGAATCTTACCAGATTGGTCAGCTGGGTGAATTTACCCCAGTCGGTGCTTATTTGGCTCAGGATGCCATTGTCAAAATCGCCAAAGAACGCGGAGTATCGATGATCCATCCTGGTTATGGTTTCTTATCTGAAAACGCAGAATTTGCACGCAAGGTGGAAGCAGCAGGTATCACCTTCATTGGTCCATCCCCCGATGTCATTGAAAGTCTGGGTGATAAGACCAAAGCAAGACAAATCGGTAAGTTTGGATTTTCAGAAAATACATTTAAGAAGGAAAAGGCAAAGGCATTGGGAAAATTCCAAAAAAGGTTCGGTTCATGTAAACCTTCTTTCTTTTTCTCTTTTTTTTTGTGTTCCTTTAATATTTTTTGTTTCATGCGCATGTTGCATATGCGTGGGAGAGAAATATGAAGGACAAGAACAAGCAAAGAAAAAAAGAAAAAAAAAAGAAAGCGAGGTGTACTAGATTATCTGTGCTTGTGTTTCGCGCGCGACAAAAGATCAATAATAAGAGAGAAAGAGAGAGAGAGAGACAGAGAAATTGATAATGCTAATTTTAATTTTTTTTTTGTGTACCTTTAGCCATGGACTGTCAGGTCCCTGTGGTCCCTGGTACTCCCGGTCCAGTGAGTGAGTTTAGCGAAGCCAAGGAGTTCATCCAGAAATATGGTTTCCCTATCATTATCAAGGCGGCGATGGGTGGTGGTGGCCGTGGTATGCGTGTGGTACGTGATGAAGCTTCCCTGGAGGATGCCTTCCATCGAGCCAAGTCCGAAGCCCTCTCTGCTTTCGGTGATGGCACGGTGTTCATCGAGCGTTTCTTGGACAAACCCAGACACATTGAAGTTCAACTGCTGGGTGATCGTGCTGGTAACGTCGTCCATCTGTTTGAACGTGATTGTTCCGTGCAGCGTCGTCACCAGAAGGTGGTTGAAATCGCCCCGGCTAAGAACCTGGATAATGCCGTACGTGAGGCCATCTTGAATGATGCAGTCAAGATTGCCAAGCATGTCAAGTACAAGAATGCCGGTACTGCTGAATTCTTGGTCGATGCCCAGAACAGACATTATTTCATTGAGATCAACCCACGTATCCAGGTCGAGCATACCATCACCGAAGAGATCACCGGTATCGATATTGTGGCGGCTCAGATCCAAATCGCGGCCGGGGCCCTGCTGCCCCAATTGGGTCTCACTCAGCAACGTATCCGTCAGCGTGGGTTTGCTATCCAGTGCCGTGTAACGACGGAAGATCCCGAGAAAAACTTCCAACCGGACACGGGAAAAATCGAGGTCTACCGTTCCTCGGGTGGTAACGGCGTCCGTCTCGATGGTGGTGCAGGTTATGCTGGTGCCATCATCACCCCGCACTACGACTCTCTCCTGGTCAAGGTCACATGTTCCGGTTCGACCTACGAAGTCGCCCGACGTAAGATCGTGCGTGCCCTCGTGGAATTCCGTATTCGTGGTGTGAAGACCAACATTCCTTTCCTTCAACGTCTCTTGACCCATGACACCTTTATGAATGGCAACTGCTGGACAACCTTCATTGATGACACGCCTGATCTTTTCCGTCTTGTCCAGTTCCAGAACCGTGCTCAGCGTTTGTTAGGTTATCTTGGTGACGTCGTTGTCAATGGCTCCCCTATTAAGGGTCAAATCGGCGAACCCTCGTACAAACATGAGATCGAGGTTCCCGTCCTCCGCAACAATACCGGTAATGTCGATGTCTCTGCCCCACCTACCGAAGGCTGGCGTAAGATCATTGTTGAACAAGGTCCGGATGCTTTTGCCAAGGCCGTTCGCGCTTATCCCGGTGTGTTGATTATGGATACCACCTGGAGAGATGCTCATCAGAGTTTGTTGGCCACACGTGTCAGAACAGTTGGTAAGAATCTATTTTTTTTTTGGAGCTCCCCCACTTTTTGGATTTAAAACACCGGCAGACTAAGAGGAAAAAAAACTCATTACAATATTTTTTTTTAAGATCTCCTCCGAATTGCTCCCGCCACTTCGCACGCTTTGAGCAACGCATTTTCTCTGGAATGCTGGGGCGGAGCCACATTTGATGTTGCTATGCGTTTCCTGTTTGAGGATCCTTGGGATCGTCTCATTCAACTCCGCAAGGCCGTGCCCAATATTCCCTTCCAGATGCTTCTTCGTGGTGCCAATGCTGTCGGTTACACTTCTTACCCTGACAATGTTGTGTATGAATTCTGTGACAAGGCTGTCAAGGCCGGTATGGATATCTTCCGTATCTTTGATTCGTTGAATTACATCGAGAACATGAAGTTGGGTATTGATGCCGTCAAGAAGGCCGGTGGTGTGGTCGAAGCCTCGATTTGTTACACGGGTGATGTGTCTGATCCGGAAAAGAAGAAGTACGATCTGAACTACTATGTCAACCTGACCCAGGAGCTTGTGAACGAAGGCATTCATATCCTCGGTATTAAGGATATGGCTGGCCTGCTTAAGCCTGAAGCAGCCAAGTTGTTGATCGGTACCATCCGTCAGAAATTCCCTGATCTTCCTATCCATGTTCACACCCACGACACGGCCGGTACCGGTGTGGCCTCGATGATGGCTGCTGCTGCTGCAGGTGCTGATGTGATCGATGTGGCTATTGATTCCATGTCCGGTATGACCTCCCAGCCCGCCATGGGTGCCCTCGTGGCTGGACTTGAGCAAACCAACCTGGGTACGGGTATCCGTATGGAAGACGTCCAGGCATTGAACTCCTACTGGGAGCAGTGCCGTCTGTTGTATTCCTGCTTCGAGGCCAATGTCAAGTCGGCTGATTCGGGTGTCTATGAGCACGAAATGCCTGGCGGTCAGTACACCAACCTGATGTTCCAGTCGCAGCAGCTTGGTCTGGGTACGCAATGGAAGCAGATCAAGAAGGCCTACGCCGAAGCCAATGCTCTCTGTGGTAACCTGGTCAAGGTCACACCTTCCAGCAAGGTGGTCGGTGATCTGGCCCAATTCATGGTGTCGAACAAACTCTCGGCTGAGGAGCTGGTCGAGCGTGCTGGCACATTGTCTTTCCCTACTTCCGTTGTTGAGTTCATGCAAGGTTACCTTGGTACTCCCTATGGTGGTTTCCCTGAGCCTTTGCGTTCGCGTATCATTCGTGATCTTCCCCGCATTGACGGCCGTCCTGGTGCCACTCTGCCTGCTTTGGATTTGGCCAAGTTGAAGGAAGAATTGACAGAGAAGTATGGCAAGAGCATTCGTGATTACGATGTCATCTCTGCGGCCTTGTACCCCAAGGTCTTTGCTGAGTTCCGTGATATTGTGGCCCAATATGGTGATTTGTCGGTGGTGCCCACACGTTACTTCTTGGCTAAGCCTGAGATCAATGAAGAGTTCCACGTTGAGATTGAAGAGGGTAAGACATTGATCATCAAGTTGCTTGCCGTCGGTCCCGTCAACAACACCGGCAAGCGCGATGTGTACTTTGAACTCAATGGTGAGGCTCGTGTGGTCGGCATCACGGACAAGAACGCGGCTGTGGAAACCATTACTCGCGAGAAGGCCAACCCCTCCAAGCCTGGTGATGTCCCTGCTCCCATGTCGGGTGTGGTTGTCGAAGTCCGAGCCAAGGAAGGTACCACCCTCAAGGCCGGTGACCCAATTTGCGTGCTCAGTGCCATGAAGATGGAAACCATCGTTTCCGCTCCCGTTGCCGGTCGCGTCGAACTGGTTCCCATCCAAGAAGGCGACTCCCTCTCCTCTGGTGATCTAGTCGCCAGATTGGTCAAGGAGGCTTAATTCTTCTTTTTTCTTATTCCCACCGCGAAAAAAGAAAACCAACACATTTCTTTCTCACATACACTTTATCTCTTTTCTTCTCGCTCTCGCTATCTAGTATTCTCTTTTTTCTATTTTTCCTCTTCCCTTTTTTGTGGTCTCTCTATTATAACGGGTGGTTCATGATTGTCGTACGTACAGGGTGTGTTTCTTTTATTTTCCCTTATTTTTAAAAGGTAAAAGAATGAGTAAAAAGCCATTTTTTTGTTCTTTTGTATCAACGTCTTTTTTTTTTCCTGAATAAAAATTGTTTATGTATTTGACATGTTCATATATCCCAAGTAGTAGTATACCTATTATCCATCTCAAACAAAAAATGTTACATTGGGAAAAAAGCATGTTTTGAACTATTCGTCTTCCTCGTCACTTAGCAGTCTTCTACGTTTCTGTCGTCGAACAACGACTTCATCCTCTTCTTCTTCTTCTTCCTCCTCCTCTTCGACGTCTTCTTCCTCCTCTTCCTCTTCATCTTCATAGCGATCCGCTCTATAGTGTCCTGCCCTGCCGCTCTTTGCTCGCGCTAGTCGTTCTTCTCTAGACCGTTCTTCTTCTGCTTCATATTCATCATCATCGACCACAAAATCTTCCTCGTAGGCATCTTGACGACGTCTCGGTTCGTACTCGGTCATCGGTTCATCATAATCGTACTCTCGGCGCGAAGATCGACTGTCCATACCTATGAGGCGTTCTTCTGCCTTCCTTCGTTGATTCTCCAGTTTCTTTTGAGCACGCAACCGTTCGCTTTCTAATAACTCGAGTTCTTGTTTCACTTTCTCCGGATCTTTCTCGGTATAGAACATCTTTGTCTTGATCTTTCGTACATGTTTATCAGCAATTTGAGCGGTAAGATGACGGTGTGTTTCACTCTGGAGATCACTCGGACGGAACGTCATATGGTCTGTGAATTGAACGTGGCTTTCCAACACACCCGAAGCCGTCTGGTGGGCTAACAAAAAGACGTGTTCATCCTTTGTCATTGGTTTCCGACCGATATCAAAGCATTCGTTTCCAATCATTAATGACATATTTCCATCCTCCCATTCCACAATATGTGCGTTGGATTCCATAGCCTATCGATTAATAAAAAAAAAAAAAAAAAGGAAAAAGGTTGAGTGAGCCACTTCTCTTTCACCCAACTTGTCTTTCGATTTACCGCATGTCCGTTCATACCACGTCGCCACCGAATCGTACTTTGGATCTGTTGTCGAAGATAGGCTTGTTTCTGGGATTCTGTTAGGTCTTCTTCTATGGGGATCTCAAATTCATCGGCTTCAAAAGGTTTCATTTCAATATCAAGAAATCGAGGCAGCTTGGCCAAATAATACTAGAAATGGAGAAAGCCGAGTATGAGAAAGTGTACCCATCGAACCCGGAAAGAAAAAAAAAAAGGAATACTAGGAGGTTTGCTGTGTGGTGCATGGCGAACTGTTTTTTACTGTACCTTGTCATCGTCGGCTTTTGGCAATGGTAATGTAGGCATATCCAGTGCAATCTCTATACGTTGTCTATCCTCTACTTCGTCTTCCGATGACAAGGCTTCGTCTGAAAACTGATTCAATCCATCCGGACTTGCTGATCGCTCATTGTCATAACTACAACGAAGTGTTAGCTGTCTTTTATACTTTGTTCCTAAAATACGCCAAGGTTCGGTATTCCTGTTATACCTTGATTGTCGCTTTAATTGCCGTCGTTTACTCTGGTCTATTGTATGATTGGGTACGTGAATTTGTTCTCTTTCGTCCTCATCGTTCTCCTCTTCCTCTTCTTCCTCCTCCTCTTCTTCGTTTGCTATTGCTGCTGGTGCTGAGTCTTCCACAGAGCGTTCTCCTCGTGAAGATATAGATCCTGCGTCATCAATATCTGAAGCTTCATCGTCGGAACCGAACAGGTCTCCAAAATTGTGTTCTTCGTCGATGGACATGCTTTATGAGAGGAAGCTTTTTTTTTTCTTTTGAAAGATAGGCCACATACGCCAAAAGTGATGGCCGCTTACTTTTCCCGCAGTGTGACCTGCTTCTCCCCATAAGAGGTAACTTATTCGCCTTAGGGTTCAGTAAAAATTGCTTGACTTTTTTATTCTTCAATTGAATAAGCGTTGTAACCTATGAGAACCACAACAGTTTGCTCACCTATGTAATCTCATGGTTGACCTTTGGCTCGTTTGTGTTTTTCTTTTTTCTTTTTTATCATTTAGTATGTTTGTAAAGTACTTTTTTCTAGGTTCTTTTTATTTCAAGTTAAAGCTAAACCAGGACCTGCAGCAGCAAATGACTTGAATAGGTATACAAGATATATCTCATCTGCTTTATGTCCTTCCCCGTTTTATTTCTTTTTTCAGTAATGTCGTTAGTGCATATTCATGGTTTCTGTAACTTGGGTGTTTTCTCTGGTGTTGAATTCTGCAATCCCGGTCAAAAATGGGTCAATCAAAGCCACTGAATGAGCGGGGGCCGTTTGCCTGTGTAACGAAACTGCCATTTGTCCTTGAACCCATAGTTCTTTTTCTTTGTCTTTGTCGTTATTCCTTGCATGTGGGCCCAATGTGTCAAGTTAGTCGTCGGTTCATGCCCAAAAGTACCTTTCTATACTGCCAACAGAGGTTGGAATCATAGCATAAAGCATATCCCCTGTGCGTCACGGACATGGCGACCAGCACCACCACCACCCGTCCGTCGTTTCACCACCCGGTTTCCACCTCCACAACGGGTGCTGTCTCTGCCAACCAAAGTGGCCGAGCTCAAATTGAGATGTACGTTGATTTTATTTCCATTAGCCAGGGAATGAAAGAAAACAGAAAAACCGCGACTTATGAGACGAAGTTTAGGCACGGAATTCGACCACAATGGGCATGTCAAAACCACGGCGGGAGAGTTTCTAAAATCCGACTTTTGTCAACAGCATTCTCTCTTGCCGCGGGATTTACGAACCATTGACACGAATTCGTTTTATGAAAAACCGACCATTCTCGTACGATCGGAGGCCATCCTGGTGAATATGGCGCATATGAAAGCGCTGCTCAAAAGTGATCTTGTTGTCCTGTTTGATACCTTTGGCTCGACCGATAGCTATAACCAAAGCATCTTTATCTATGATCTACAAGAGAGATTGGGATCACAAAAAGACGGTTTACCCTTTGAATTCAGGCAAGCATGGAAGAAAAGAAAAGAAGGAGAGGGAGAGGCTTCCTTTTATTTTTTTTTTTTTTGTTTGATCAAGGGAGTATTGATGTATGTATGTAGAGCCCTTGAGGCAATCCTTATCTCGGTGACCTCTTCGCTCCAGACAGAGTTGGAAGTTCTCGAAGGGCCTGTGTACAAACTATTGAATGATTTAGAAGATTTGGCGGATATTGAGGAGTCGATGAATGGTGACCGATTGAGAGATCTCTTACAGTATTCGAAGAAATTAGCAAAGTTTGAACAGGATGCTTTATCGATCCGGGATGCCATTGACGAAATATTGGATCATGGTAAGATTGAAAAACTTGGAAAGAATCGGAAAAAGCTTAGACCATGATGTTGTTTCTTTTCTTTTTCTTTTTCTTTCTTTCTTTGTGTAGATGAGGATCTGGCGGCTATGTATCTTACTGCTAAGAAAGCGGGTAAACCTCGTGCGCCATCGGATCATGAGGAGATAGAGCTCTTACTGGAGGCCTACTATAAACAAACGGAGGAAATTGCTGCCAAAGCATCGACGTTGCGTACCCATATGCGATCTACTGAGGAAATTATCCAGATCATTCTTGATGTGTCGCGTAACTCATTGATGTGGTATGACATACGACTGACGATCATCACACTTTCTGCTACGATTGTCAGCGGGTTCGGTGCTATTTTTGGTATGAACCTTAAAAATTACTTTGAGAACGATCCGTATGCGTTCGGACTTGTATCAGGTCTTGCGCTTGCATCGGGTATGGGCGCTTTTGCAATCTCACTTCGTAAACTGAAAACACTAGCGAAATTTAAGCGATAGTATAGAACCTTAGAACTTGTTGGTTTTCTTTTCTTCTTCTTTTTTTTTTTTTTTTTACTGTACCTTATTCTGTATATTAATCTCTTTTTCTTTTCTTATTCACCCCATTTCTTCATGTATAAAAGAAAGGAAGACGTCTGATATACGTTAGTCATGAGTTTCCAAGCTGAATACAATGATTTTGTTTTTGTTGACAAGGGTCCAAATCGTATCATTTTGTAGGTCAAAAAAGGAGAAATATCTTCCTTACTCTTTCTTTCTCTCTGGATGGACGTGTATTCTATGTTAGAGTTCAAACTGCCAAATTTAGGTTTGTTCTCTATGGAACATACACCCCGATCCCGATGAACAAAAAGCACCGAAGAGCAAACCCTCTTTGATCCAGTAAGTAAATAAAAAGAAAGGATTAAAAAATACACTTTTTTTTATTTATTACATAAGCATGATAACCTTTTTTTTTTCTTTGGCGTTTTGTACAGGCTTTTTTAGATGGTCGCGTTACGAACCACAAGAACAGGGCAAGGGCATTCATGAATACAGCGATCGGATACGGAACCTAGGATGACGCTTTTGACGGCACCCAGGCCTCGGGAACCCACGATGAGTAAATCGACCGGATGATGTTGAGTAAAACGGGGAATCAGAGTTTTTGGCTCACCAAAGAGGATATGTTCTTCGCTTGAAATATGTAATGTCCGCAGATGGGCTGACATGGCTTGAAGGCGTTCCTGGACGGTCTTTCCTTCGGGATGACTTTGGGACTTCTCGATCGCTTCATCGACCTTTGTCACGGTGGTGGAGAGCATGGGAAGGACCTTTTCGTCTGTTTTTCCAAGCAAAGGCTTTTCATGATGTGTCACTGCCGAGAGAAGGATCAAATGATCTGTTGCTGGATTGATGATATTTTTGATGGACCAGTCAAACAGCTTGCTAGCATCTTCACTTCCATCATAAGCCAAGGCGACTCTTCGTTTGTCAGTGATAGATAGAGGTTGTTGTGTAGTCATAATAAGGATATATCAAATGTATAGAGGTTTTTAAGTAAATTTGCTTTAAAGTAATGAAATGAAACTAAAACCCCAAGAGGTTCTTTTATACCAGCATGAATAGAATTATGCGTCATAGGCATTTTTTTTATGGAAAGTGGCGGAGTCTGAAGGTTGAAAACAAATGGCCTGATTGCCCAACCACAGAGCCGGAATAGGAAGACTGAGGTAGAGAGTGAAAGAGAGAGAGAGAGAGTATAGGTTAGCCTGGTTTGAAATAAGCAGAGGGAAATAATCATCTTATTACAAACGGAGGATAGAGGTAGAAAAGTCCTCTTCTTTTTTTTTTTTTTTACTTGCGTCACGCATTATCTTATTGATGGTTTATATCCCATTCAAATTTCAAGCGTTTAAATTTGATGGCATCTGTCAAACCGTCGCACTGTCTCTATGTCCGCTGATTGGAAAATTCGACGGAGTTGAACCCATTTGTTATGCACGGAACGTAGAGATTGCTGGGATACTGGTGTTTCAACCAGGTGAACTGCCAAAAAAGAAATGAAGAAAGCCTTTAAACCCTCATTACCCTAACTGATCTATTGGGTTTCCATTCTTTTATATGAAAAAAAAACATAGCTACGTTGATCATGGGATTGGTGGCTATCTTTATGACAAGTATTATGTTATATCATGTTAAGACCAAATATACGGCAGTAGGTAAAAAAGCGGGAATGAGAGATCAAAAGAAAAAAAGGGAAATAGTAACAATAATGAGGAAATCGGTGATTAGGACGAAAAGAAATCACCATGTTTTTTCAACATTACCTGATTACGGTGTTGTTCGAAATACTATTGGTCACTAACATCATTCCGACCGCATCCATTCTTTATCCAGTAAGTCTAGGCTTCTACTATTTGGCACACTGTTCTTTTTTCTTTCTTTCTTTTTTTTTTTGTTTTTTCTCATGTTCTTGGCTTAGGTATTTACTGCAGCTCATTTGGGTTTAATTAGCGCCACATTCTGGTGTCTATTACTGAATGGGTTTGTTGGGTTTCAGTTTGCAGAAGATGGGACACCAATCAGTTTATGGGTAACACAAAAAAATCACCCGATCATGAAATGTCAGTGTGGTGGCTTGACATGTGTTCTTGTAAACTTTTTAACTAGTCCATCCGGATCAGTTCATTTGCGGTCTTTGTCGTCGTTGGATTTATCGCCATCGCTACCTTCTATAACATCGGCCCATTTAACTACACAACGCCTATTGTGTTGTGGCTGGGTTTCTATGTTATCAACACAGCATCCTTCGTGATTTATACGTTATCTCAGATCCTACTTGTGCTATGTACGTTGGATGACCGATGGCCGTTGGGTGACATCCTGTTTGGCACGTTCTTTTTTGTGTCCGGTCAAGTCGTCATGTATATATTCTCTGCAGCATTATGCGAGCAGGCAAAACATTATTTAGACGGTTTATTCTTGGGTTCTATGTGCAATCTCTTGGCAGTGATGATGATATACAAATATTGGGATTCCATCACAAAGGAGGATTTGGAATTCTCAATCGATTCGAAACATCACCACACACTTGCAACGTAACTCAGTCCTTTTTATTTTCGCACACACACACGCAGAACATGCGCACATTATGGATACACAAGCACCCAAAAAAAGAGAAAAAGACACCAAAAATTAAAACGCCGTTTTTGGCAAGGCCTATAAATTAAATTTTCTCAAACCCTTTTATTTTCCCATGTTTTCTATTTTGATGTGTTGATTCATTTATTTACTTCTCTCTCCTACTTTTTCTCTCTCTCTATTTTATATATACACATATACACAAACGATGACAGTGTTCATGCGGCATTTTCGGGCACTCATCCCAGAAAAGAAGCAATCAGCAAAGAAATCATTGCAAGTCAAGATCAGCAAGGATCCACCAACCATCCAATACTATGAACGAGATCAACTGGAAGATACCTTTGAATGCATCTTTGATCCCTTCGTATGTCATGATGAAGAAAAAGATCATCCTGACCTTTTCAAATCAAGAAATCAACTTAAACCATGGCAAAAACCGCCCTATTCTAATACTCGATCTTCCTTCCTCTCCAAACGGGTCTCCTTTGGCTTCTTCCGAAATAACAAATCACATCTCAACCTAATGGCTCTATAAACCAAAAAATTATTATTCCTCTTTTCTTGTATAAAACTTTTATCCTTATTTACCCTTTGTCATCTTATCACAATCCAGCTTGTACATTCCTTTCTTTGTCTTTCTTTTTTACTTTTACTTCTTGTTTATGACTACTTGGTTAAAAAAAATGCATTAAAGTCATCTAATCCAATCACTTGAAGCAAAGACAACATTGTCTGATCTGAGTCAACAGGACTGTGTTTTTTCCCTTTTTTTGTTCGTTCCCAACCCGACGGAATTGCCGAAGAGAAGAGAAAGAGATACCCCTTTCCTTCTCGCTTTTGGATATGAAATTTGGCAATTATCTTGACGAGCGCAAGGCGGCGCATCTTCCTTCTGATTATGCCGCACACTGTATTGATTACAAGGCGCTGAAGCTTCTACTGAAAAGCACTGTCTATACTCACTCGATCAAAATCGCGCCAACGGAAGAACCCCAGCGACCGTTTGCGGAAGTCGTATCGCTTCGTCTAGGTCAGCTGCAATACGTAGAAGCAGCTTTTATTCGGGAGTTGGATGCGCAGGTGGAGAAAGCATGTGCCTTTTTCGAGCAGGAGTCCGCTAGACTGGTGACAGAGAAGTCCATGTCAGACATGGACTTGCTGCAGAAGATCCTGACCCTCGAACGCTTTGTCTTCCTCAACTATACCGGCATTACAAAGATTCTCAAGAAGAATGACCGTCATTCTGGCCTTTCCCTGTCAGAACCTTACCTTCATCGCGTGGCTCAACTTCCATTAGTCCAGGCCAAAGAATTGACACAGCTGAAGCAGCAGATCATGACACGTTTGAATGAGACGGATGTGAACCAAGTCCATCCTTTGTCCCCCGTCATGTTACGCAGCCGGTCCCAGTATCACCTCACTCGTTCCAGCGTTCTCCCGCCTGCCTTGGTCGGTCCTAACCAGAAAGTGCTTGTCTCTCTTTCAGGACCCCATGGAACGGATATCATTGGTGCTGTCCTGGAGTGTCTGGCCCGTCATCCTTGTACAGTGGATGACTTTATGCTTTCTCGTCTTTACCACAATGTCACGTTTGGTGTCCTTTTGACATTGGGTTCAGACAATGTGAATATCTTCCGTGACTTGGCCGAAGCTGCACATAAGTGGGATGCTTCCTTGACATTCGACGTGCCTGATACTCAGGCCACCGAGCCCTCCGTACGTCATCAGTCCAAGGTAGAGGATAATCGACCATTGAACGCTGTTCCGGCTTCCTTGGAGGAGGCACCCTATGCCAACCGTATCAAATATGCGGCTACAATCCTTAATCAAGATGGTCTTGATTCGGCCTTCTTGAGAGACTGGACCCAATTTCTTTTAAAAAACCGCATTTCTGTTGAGAAGCTTTCACGATTGAACTTGGACGCCAGCAAGCTCTCCTGTGCCGATATGCGCTTGAGTGTACCTAACACAGTGGATGTCGATGCCTTGCGTGCTGATCTCATTGCTCTCTCGGCAAGCCATAATACTGACGTCGCTTTGCAACCCGATGATGTCTTCCGCAAGAACAAACGTCTTGTTGTGTTTGATATGGATTCGACACTGATCCGTCAGGAAGTCATTGACGAGATTGCTCGATATGCGGGCGTGGTTGACCAAGTTGCCGTAAGTGAGATAGGTGGATTCCTTCGTTCATAGCCGAACTGAATTGATTTATTTTAGGCTATTACCGAAGCAGCCATGAACGGAGAAATTGATTTCAAGGAATCCTTACGACGTCGTGTGGCTTTGTTGAAGGGGACGAATGTGAATGTGATTGAAACAGTCAAACAAAGCTTGACTTTCACGGAGGGAGCCCATTACTTGTGCCGTGCTTTGAAGAAATTAGGGTTTAAACTAGCCGTGATCAGTGGTACGTTTCATTTTGGTTTGAAATGGAAACGAGATGACACACAAACGCATCGTTCTTTTTTTATTAACACACTCAGCTTTTTCTTACATATTCTAGGTGGATTCATGCCACTAGCGTTGTATGTCAAAGCCGAATTAGGATTAGACTATGCATTTGCGAATCAGGTGCGAGGATCTTTTTTTTTTGTCTCTATCACTATCTTTTTTACTGATCCGCCCATTGTGTAACAGCTCAAGGTATCGCCCGATGGTTTGACATTCACTGGCGAAACGATTGGACCAGTCGTGGATGGCATTCGCAAAGCAGAATTATTGGATGTGATTGCACAAACCGAAGGTGTTACGTTGAATCAAGTCATTGCAGTAGGCGATGGTGCCAATGATCTGTGGATGTTGAATAAGGCTGGCCTGGGAATTGCGTTCAATGCTAAACCCAAAGTACAAGAACAGGTATACATACACACATACCATTTTTATTCTGTCTATATTCATCCAATTCATGCGTCTCTTTGTTTTAGGCACGAGCAAGAATCAACCAAAAGAGTCTGAAATATGTCTTGACTTTACTTGGTTATTCCGAAAAGGATATGGAACAACTTGGCAGAGAATAGGCGACAAGACAACGAACAATATCCATTTTATACATACTCAATATTCTTTTAAACCAATAGACATATCGTTACGACAGATAGAGCGGAGGAGATTCCGAACTTTTGTCTTACTAAAGGACTATCCTTTTCTTTTTTTGCATTTCACTCCAACTCCCCTCGCAACTTTTTTTTTTTTTTTTTTTTTTCGTATTTTGTGACTTGCTCCATTTGGAAAAGGGCAAACGCGGGCTCTCGCGTCTTATTTGGAGTGTCCCTTTCTTTTTCTTCTGTCCTCTTAAAGAAAAAGAAAAAAAGAAGTCTGATTCCTGTTGTTGTACGGCTTAGTTTGGAGAAACAAGTTCACTTATAGTTGTAAGCGAAGCAAAAGAAATGAACGACTTGCGAAGGACAAATAACAAAAAGAATGAATAACCTTTTGTTCCTTTTCTCTCTGTCAAACTACTCGTAGACTCAACAAGAGAAAAAGAAAACCACTCGTCATCCTAGATATAGTTTTCTCTCGCATCGCATCGCTAGTAGAGAAACGGATTCGCCCAATGGAATCTACAAAAGCGTTGAGCATTGCACGACCTGAAGATGTAGTTGACTCACCTTTATCGTCTGTCGTGCCTGAAGGAATGACCAGTGTGAACTTTACGGACCAGGAGTGCGAAAATAGCAATGGGACTGACATGGATAAGGAGAATCATTATCATCACCATGATATCAATCAGAAGGCGGAAAAGGAAAAGACGGTAATTCTGGGTGAAGGTCAGCATCCAGCAACAAAACAACAGGAAGACGATATCAACCACGCTATCCCATCACCGCCGTCTTCCTTGGGATCCCATTCACCGAATTCGCCTCCTACATTCAAGCCAGTGCCTTGTAAACGAAAATTAGACGACACTTTCATTCAAAGTGGGGAAGAAAAACAGACCAAAGCGGTTCGCCTCGATGATTCAGATACATGTTGCAACCCGTCATTATCATCGTCACCCTCCTCCTCCTTGTTATCACCGCCACCGGCAGATGATCTTCCGACTACCGAGCAATCAGGATCTACCGAGGAACCGCCGATATGGTGTCGTCGATGTGGTGTGACCGAATCGGTTCGTTGGCGATATGGTCCTTTAGGAAAAAGCACGTAAGTAGAACGGTTAAGAGATCGACAGGCAGTGAAAAAGAGGACAACCTGTGTAAAGCAGCAAGAAGACTGATTGAAGGATATCTGTTTTTTACTTGTTCATCTTTCATTTCAGACTTTGTAATGCTTGTCACCTTCGTTGGAAATCAGTAGGGAAACCGGATGAAGGGTATAGTTATACGAGATATCCTCCCGAGGGAGCTGCATCCATTCAAGCATCAAGAAAACCTAAATCCAGATTGGCTGGAACCAAATCGAAGAATAGATCGTCAATACAGAGGCCAACAGTCGTAAAATCCGCGAAAACGACGATAGAAGCAGAAGAAAAGACGATAGCAAGGCCTATCAGACGTAAGTTCCCATGCTCATTGTAGTCCTACCTTGGTGATATCTTTGGATTAAAAAAGGCATGATTGTAGAACGAAAGACAAAGGCACCTACTCCTGAAGCTTCCAAAGACGCATCATCACCATCATCAATACCATCATCATCATCATCAGCTTCGACGGAGAATGTTAAGCCTACCATAGAAAATCCGTTCAGCCACATCCCGACGGACGAAAGCATGGTTCAGAAAGGGTGCTGTAGTCTATGTAATGCAACGTCAACATCACTATGGCGAAAAGGGCCTGCTGGTCCTAGAACGTAAGATATCTTTCCCTTCTTTTCTTTTTTCTTTAGCGAATCGTTGAATGGGATAGCTGAACGTTTTGTATTTCTCTGCGTATATGTATATATTAGTTTATGTAATGCTTGTGGATTGCGATGGGCCAAATGGCAGCAGGAATCAGGAGCCATGACAACAACCACATCGAATAGAGCTTTATCGAGTGCGACTAAAACGGTGACAAGTGATAAAACGAAAGAGGCAATGGCTGCCGACCTTGGACAACAATTACTACGTAACAGAAAAGTCTTTTTGAAAGCCGGTATGTATGCTGCTCTTCACAAATCGGTAGCGACAGCCAGTACTTCAAGACCACGTAAAGCAGCAGCAGCGATGAAGGGGCCTCCGAAAATGCATTGGAAAGGCAATGGAAGTCAGACTGGGGGAAGCTCCAAATTTACCGTTCCTGCACCTATTCATCAAGGCACGTTTATTATGTCGACCGTCAGTGATTTCTGTCTTCCACCGGATATCATCCAAGAGTATGAATTGGGCTTGATTGGTAAATTTGGCTCGAGGCCTACATTGATGAAGAAACCGTCCTTTGTCCGAATTCGCTCAAGTAAGACGGTATGCTTGCCTGTTTTCTTTTGCCTAAATATGTTGGTTAGACATCTTCGTGGAGCGAAAAGCAAACAGAACCGAACATCAGGTAGCATGCCAATGCATACCTCCTACCAATGGTGAGCTGGGTTGCGGAGAAGATTGTTTGAATCGGTAAGTGAGGTTCCAAAGAGGGGAAAAAAAAAGAAGCGAGCGGGGTCTTTCTAACACAAGCTATTGAAATCAGTATGTTATTTTACGAGTGCGAACCTAAATCGTGTCCTTGCGGTGACAAATGCTCTAATCAAAGGTTCCAGCGACGAGAAGGACGAAAAGAACTGGACATTTTTCTGGTAGGAGCTTCAATCTCTTCTATTTGTTTTGTTGTAGGTATTTTTTTCGTTGTAGACGACTGATTTCCTTTCATGTTTTGCAGACGCGTGAACGAGGTTGGGGTTTACGTACATTGGCCGAAATCAAACGAGGTGAATTGATTATTGAATATCGTGGTGAAATTATATCCCACAAAACGTGTGAAGAACGCATGAACACATTGTACAAACATCAAAAGAATTTTTACTTTCTGGATTATCGGAATGGCGAAGTGATTGATGCGTGTACGAAAGGAACCGAAGCACGATTTATCAATCACAGCTGTGATCCGAATTGTCACATAGAAAAATGGTAAGTATTCTCCATTGTGTGTGTGTTTTATTCAGAGGCCTTTCCTTATATTCGGTTTCCTTTTCTAGGGCTTTAAGAGGTGAACTACATGTCGGTGTCTTTGCATCCAAGGATATTCCAGCGAATTCCGAACTATTTTATGATTATAATTTCTCAGTATTTGGCAATACCGAAAGTCAACAGCGTTGTTATTGTGGCAGTAGTAATTGTCGTGGAACGATTGGCAGAAAAACAAAGTCGACGTGATACCCCCGTCTATTTCAAAAAGAATAAGAAAAAAAAGCATTCGCGACTCTCATATGACCTGTATCAATTAAAGTTTCTTTCATGCTTGATTTCTTTTCTGTTTTTGTTTTTGTTCTTGTTCGCTACTATGTGAGATAGACAAGTGTATCATAGCGATATAGTATACATGATTTCTTGCGCGGAGAGAGAGAGAGCTTAAGGCGTTTGGGATTTAGTTTAGGTAAAATAATATACGTCCGTGTATATATGATGACTTTAATTTTCTTATAAGGTTAAAAACAGAAAAGAAAAGAAGAAAGAAGTGAAATTGGTTGAAATGTATTACTACTCCAGTCCATGCTAGGAATGAATCACGACAAAAAGAAAATAGAAAAGAAAAAAAAAACAATAGAGAAAGTCCGTTTTTGCTGGGAGGAGTTCATTTCTTTCTTTTTTTTTAAAGGAGAAACAAGGTAAGGGCCAAAAGTACGATGGTTGGGAGTACTGGTTGGAGGATGAGGGAAGCGGCAGCATTTGCGCCACCAGGACCATTTGCATTCACACCGCCAGGGCCTAATGTCTTGTTCACAGGCACAGCCGTATCCTTGTATTGACATTCTGTAGAGGTACAAAGACATGCATTGCCCACTGGGTCCCACCATTTAGTACTAAAATAGAAAGGAAAGAGAAAGAGAAAGAGAAAAAAGGATCAGGTCTGTCGTCTATTTCTTTTTTGTGTGTTGAAGGATGGATTCATTCCATTCTTTGAGGGCACAGTAAACTTACTCGCAGTTGTTGGGAAGTGCATAGCGGTATTCTGCTGAACCGTTCTGTACAGACGTTGCGGGTGTTGGGTTATCCAATGTGGGCGCACTTCCAGGACAATTGAAACAGGTCTTGAAGGTAGTCGTACCAAAATTACAACTATTTGAATTTGGAAAAAAAAAAAAAAAGAAAAGAAAACCAAAGTTGTAGTTTAGTTAGGAATCACTTTTCTGTCTCTCTTCACCCAGGTGACGACTGGTCATTTTTTTTTTTGTTTACCTGTTCAGCAGATTATCGTCAATACTGCCGTTATTGTCGTCATCAAGACCATTACAGATTTCCTTGGCAATTACAGGTTGCTGGCATTTCATATAGTCCTGGTTACCAAGCTCAGACGCTTTGACTGGATTCTTCATCCATTGCAGCAGTTGCTGATTTGTGACTAACCAAACATCTGGTTTTTCAGAAATGGTCTTGATAAACGAAACAAGAGCATCCAATTTAGGTGCTGGATCAGGAAGTCCGGGATAGCCAGTCAGATGAGCTTGGATTACAAAGTTGAGATTAGCAAACAGCAAAAAGTAAACATGGATCGACCTTTTTTTTTCTTTTTCTTTTTGTGGACTTACTTGGATGGACATAAATGCCAAATGGCTGACGACCACCATTATAATGCTTGTTAAACGCATCCGTGCTCCCTAAGCGCCCGAGCCAAAAAAAAAAAAAAAAAAAAAAAAAAAGGGGGTTTTTTTTTTCCTTCCTTTTTTTTTTTTTTTTTTTTTTTTTTTTTTTTTTTTTTTTTTTTTTTTTTATCATTTCACTTTTATACATTTTGTTGTGTCTTCGGGAGCGCCAGCCATATAAACATCCATCAATTGTGGGATGCTACCATTATCGAGTACGGCGTACATTGGGATTTCCCATAAACCAGGTAGTTTGACTTGGTTGGCGCCGCAGATACCGGTCCAACAGTCATTGGCCATACCATGATCTAACGTATAAGGCCAGTAGACATCCTCACTTACTGCACTGGCACTGGAATCATATAGAAATCCTTGCCGAGAGAGCTGAGCTAGAGTATCTCGGGTGTAGTTTAAAAATGGTGCTCGAAAACCCTGAATCTTGCCGTTCGGGATGCCACCATAAGCATTCAACATGGTTCTGCAGCTAGCAATTTCCTCTACAGAAGGATTAGATCCCAAGTAACAAAATAAGAAGTCGGACGTAAATACAATTTTTCTCTAAACACGCTATTTTTTTTTCTTATTCCATTGTACTTACGATCGGAAGGTTGACCCACATGTGTAAATGTATGGCTATGGATGCATAAGAGAGAAAAATAGTTTTGTGGTTGAGCATCAACTTTTCTTAGGAGCATTTCATTCTATAAGAACTTACTCTGCGACTTCATTACCGGATGAAAACCATTGTTGAACAAGCGAAAAGTCGGTATATTGCATAGAAACAAACCTAAGCAATAGCATAAACATAAACAAATAAACAAATAAATACATAAATAATGAATGCATAAATTTGAAAAAATAGTGTGGTTTTCTTTCATCTTACCATGTACCTCGTGCAGGACATCCGTTGGGATTGCTATATTCATGAACAAAAAAGATCATCAGTCGGGTCTATCGGAAAAAAAAGGGGGGGCCTTTTCGGGCAGAAGGATAGAGCAGAAACCGAGGGGTACATGCAAAGAAAAAAAAAGATACATACGTCACATTCAGTAACTTGCGAGCGGTCTTGAAGAGCTCAGATTGAACAGAATCATCAAAGGTAATGGTGACAAACTGTAAATTTTCTTCCCATGTTAGAATGGCATAACAAAACGAGAAGAGAACAGTTCCATCTCACCTGGGGTGTTTCGGTAGGTGAAAGACCGTTGGGTGGGTTTTTGGAGGCACAGAAACAACCGTTCGAAGGCTGACAGGTACCGGGATCGCACGAATAAGAGGATGACCCTGCTTGTGCACCCGCGTTAGGTACAGAAGTGCCCTCTTGGGCCATCGCTGAAAGTGCAAGTAATCCAACAAGGGCAATTGCCTTCATCACTAATACAACGGAAAGAAAGGAAGAGGAGGATGCAAGGAAAGAAAAAAAAATTAGAGAAAAGTGAAAGAGAGAGAGAGACCAGGTAAGCAAAGGGAGTGCTATTCTCTCCTATAGAAGTACCCCTTTGAACTACCCCCTTCTGTTTTGCAACAGCTGCCCTATACTGGCGCCTTTTTTCTTTTTGTTTTTCGTGTATTTTATTTTCTTTCTTTTTTATAAGTACAATTTCCTTGTAGTAAAAGAATAATACAAGGAGTCTTTCTATTTTACTTGCGATGTCTAGCACAAAATTCGTTGATACGCTTGTAGGCTTCCTCCAAACGATCAGCGGGCGGAGTGGTCACAATACGAACATAGTTGGGATATTTGAAGCACTACAAAGATGATCAGTTTATGAGTGGGACAGCTAGCAGTTTCCTTGGTGCTACTGGACTTACTTCACCGGGAAGACACAAGACGGATTCTTCGGCAAGTAGTTTCTGACTGAATTCCTCATCCGAGGAAATATCCTTGAACTTGTCGATTTGGATGCCAACCATCATGTACATCGCACCCTGGGGCATGACTGGTTTCAAACCATCAATCTTGGAAAGGGCTTCCATACTGAGGATGGTGTTTTTCTATGATACAATGATATAGTGAGATCAGAAATCCCCCTAAAGCAGAGCCATATTTGAACTATTTTAGTTGAGCTCTTTACCTCTACTTGGGCAATGGTCTCGTCATAGAAGCGGGCGGGTGTGTTGTGCAAGATATCACGAAGAGCGGCCTGGATAAGGGAATTGGGACCGAGAATAATCTGGGAAAGATTCAATAGACCTTCCTTGATCTCCTTGAATGCACCGTTGCGGTCATGCACCAGGATCCAGCCCAAGCGCCAACCGGGGACGAGCCATTTCTTGGCCAGGCCACCGACTGAAAGGACCGGGACTTCGGTGGTCAATGACGCCATAGGGTAAAAGGCACTGCCCTTGAAGACAAAGCCACTGTAGATCTCATCCGCAATGACTGGCACGTGGTGTTTGGCAGCAACAGCCAGGATCGCTTTGAGATGTTCACGGGTGTAAACCGATCCACATGGGTTGGATGGGCTAAACCGAGTTATATGAGATTTGGATGGCTTCCATTTTGGTTTTTTTTTCCTTACTTGTTCACCAAAATAGCAGATGTCTTATCATCGATGAGAGATTCCATGTGTGCGAGATCGATTTCCCAGTTGCTTTCGGGCTAGATTCATGAGCTGTTAAAGATGGGAGGAGCAAAAAGTCGATAGAGCCGTACCAGAAGGTTGTAGTATTTCGATTCGACGAAGCGAGTTGTTGCCAAACTACCATAGAGAGAAAATCCTGGGCGAGGCAGCAAGATGTTGGAACCTTTGTTGCACAATACGTTGACACATAATTCCAATGCGCCTGAAGCACCGTTAGCCAGGATAACATCGTTGGCTGTCAAAGGGGCTTCAGGGACAGAGTGGGTTTCAGCAACTGCTTCGCGAGCTTGTAGGGTACCTATGTTGTTTCCCGTCAACCAATCCAGTATCATCGGCTACTTCTATCACTTTACCATGGGCAGGAGGGTAGCCATTGGCCTTGTAGCTCTTGACATGGTTAATGATCGATTCATTGATGGTTGGGTCAGTGTTGAAGTTGCCAAAGATAGTTGGATCGCCTATCCAAGGGAAGAAAAAGAGCTTAGTCGAAAGCGTGGGAAAGTTTTCTACGAGAGGCAAGGACATTACCGACAGAAAGACTAATAAAAGACTTTGTTGCATTGGGGTCAATCTTCAGCTTGTCGACAATAGCACGAATGGGGTTGTGGGCGCGTTTGGCGACATCGGATGACTTGATGTTCCAGGCAGTTCGGTCTGAGCTCATGACTTGCGTTTGTAAGAAGGAAACAAAGACAGGAAGAACAGAAGGAAGGCTGGACTTAATAATGCTTTGATTGACTCATCCAGTCGCGGGGTTGCAATCCAATGGCAAAGTTTTCCCACAGTTCAAGCGCATGTTACCTGGATCCATGATTCATCTATGTCCTTCCCCACACGCAAATAGTTCTCTCTTTCTCTCTCTCTACGTGTCTCATTGGAGAATACGCTGCGACCAACCAATCTCCATACTGACATCAACCCCGCAAAACAAACTCTGAGTGATCCTTTTTTTTTTTTTTTTTTTCAATATCTCTATCTATTCCCTTTTCCGTTTCTAGTTACCCAGGCAAAGGCTAAGTATTGCAGAACAAAACCTTATAAATCCCAAGGGACCCTTGTCTCGTAAGGTAAACACCCAAGGTCCTTAATTATATAATACTAGTATCAGCTCCTGTTTGCACAGTCCTTGTGAAGACAATAAAACAGAGGGAGCCATTCGATCAATAAAATGAAAACTCCCTCTTTGGGCAAGATCATAAGCAGGGAATCGGGTGTTTTATATGAAATAAAGGGGATACAAAAGGGCTGTGTGCCGGTATGCTGACATATAGCAACTGTGGATTGTTTGCTTCGAGAGTCTTTCTTTGTATTAGTTAGTTGATAAGTTTGTTTCCAAGCATTAATGTATCTAGATGTCCAAAAGTCTTTTCGATGTATATTTCACGGTCAAATTAGAAAACAGGCAAGCTTACTGCTGACAATCCCTGACATGCTCCTCCATAAACCCAAATTTAATTTGAATCTCACCAGATACGTAATTTTTCTCGCTTCGTTTGTCGAGTGTAAACCATGCAGGCTGATTCGCTGGGTCACCAGAATGCCGAGGCACTCTGCTGGAAAGTCCAGCACTGTTACGATCAAGATATTCTTGACAGGGAAGCTGATTTCTCCTACGAAATCCCGACCGAATGTTTGCTACGCAGCAATGGTAATGACCATTGGTAATTTGCCTTGTTGAATGGCAATATCAAACGCATGATTCCAGACAGGGTCTAAGGTTCGCTTAATGACTTTGGTTGTGTATGTTTTTTCGCTGAGGGAAACGATTGGTTATTGTAAGGAATAAAAACGTAGCAATTCTTTATGTGACCCCGTTCAATAGCGTAAGGACCGGAAAAACTGGCCTTATCACGAATTTAACTCTTTTTTAATATATTGCTCAGTATCATTCTGTATATTTTGGATAGCCACAGGCAAAAAAAGAAGGACATTTTACGTAGCAATAAAGATCACGGGCATTGATAAGATCCAATAGTAGTAGTCTTAGATTGGATATTGAAGGCTAAAAGAAGTATCAAGAGAGGGGGTGAAAAGTGCAGGTATCGTTCTCTCTCCAGACCATGTTTAAGCTTGTGTTTGGTTAATGTAGGTGTATATTTTTAGAGTCGAATTCTGTTCGCATTGTCTCCAAACAAATCCCACACGTGCGTCTATTTTTATATGGCGAAGTGAGAAAGATAGAGAGAGATGAGAGAGTCACAACTCAGACCCTCTAATGGTTACCCTGATCTCCCCTTTATAATTGTGTGTACCTCTTCCCTTTTTCTTCCTTTGTTTTAGATTTCCATGAAATTAAAACTTAGGTTATTCATCCTCTTACTAGCCATCGTAGTCTTGGTGAGAGCACAAGGTTAGCATTTCTCTCCCCTTTTCCTATCGATTTAAAAGTCCATTGACTGATATCCAATTGCGCTCAGATCCCTCTGACGGTACTAATCCAACAGACAGCACCGATGATGGATCCACTCAACCAACGGATAGCGGATCGCAGCAGCAACAACCAACGAATTCTGTGTCAGTCCAACCAACGGAAAGTGCCTCTCCTTCACCAATACCTAATCCTACGTCCGCCAACACTCAGCCGGCACAATCTACTACCGATGGACCCACACCCACCGATTCCGCTAACCCGCCGCCAAGTTCTTCCACAGACCAGCCCACGCAAACTACAACACCGCCATCCACCACAACCGACGTGCCACCCCCTGCACAACACACACCACAAACAGTAAACCCAGAAAGCTGTGCTGCCTTGAGTCAGTGGTTCAAATCGCTCAACGGCAATCAATGGGTCATTCGAAGCGGTTGGGATTCCACAGATATGACAAGCTGCTGTTCCTGGTATAATGTTCACTGTAGCAGCAATGGATTGGTGATCAAAATGTAGGTTTTCCTTCTTTTTTCCGATCAGCCTAAAAAAAAGCATGGTTCTTTGTACGACTTATCTAAACATCTCGTTATCTTTTTTTTTTTTTTTGGTTACTTTCTATTATCCAGCGACCTATCGCACAACAATCTTGTCGGTCAACTCCCAGACAACTTTGACAAATTGCCAAGCTTGACCACTCTGTAAGTACATATTTGTGTAAAACATCCCACAAACAAAGAAAGCACGCAGATAGAAGAAAGGAAAAAGAGAAAAATTGAAACCAGTGCCACAGGGTTCTAAACACAGAATCAATTTTTTTATTTAGTGACCTGAGTTACAACCATCTCACTGGCTCTATTCCGGCATCCATCGCTTCGGCAACAAAGCTTGAGGGCATGTATGTGAGAAACAGAATCCCATTGTATACTTTTTTTTCTTGTATGCTAGTAACTGATCAAGCGTTTTTCTTTTATTCTGAACCAGTAACTTTGATGTCAACAACTTAAGTGGACCATTACCAGCAGTGATTGGAAATTTGCCTCTCATCAAGAATATGTAAGTGCAAGTTTCTTTTATTTTGCATGCGGCATCTGATTTTCCCTTTTTTGTCACTAGCCACTTAAAAAATAACTCTTTCACCGGAACTGTGCCTGCCAGCTGGGGACAGTTATCCGTCGCAACAGGTTGCGTATTTCATTCTTTAGAAATAGTAGATTCTCTAGAATTACTAACAGTCTAGTACATTTTAGGTATCTTTTTGAGCAATAACAATATTACGGGAGCCTTTCCTACTGTCCTCACACAATTACCTCTTCTCCAATACTTGTACGATGTTTACACCACGTTCCCAAAAATAACAACAACTCACGTTTTCCGTTTCACTTACTAGGTCACTCGAAAACAATGAAATCAATGATTTCATACCACCAAGCATCGGTAACATGAAAAACTTGCTCAACCTGTAAGTGATACTCTATCTTATTCAAAGGGATGCGTGCCGTTACCTAACCACAAAACAAAAACAAAAAGAAATCTCAAGGGTAATCATTTACTGGGGCCAATTCCTGCAACGATCGGCAACTTGACAAATTTGAACTCCTTGTAAGTATAAATTTTACCAAAGGTGTGACCAAATCAATTTACGATGTCCTTTGTGTCACCAGGTCGATTTCACATCAGATGATTAATGGAACGATACCCGATTCTCTTTTCAACCTAGTCAACCTAGTGATGCTGTAGGTATTAGAAGCAGCAAGGTGAAAATGTTTAACAGAATCATTGTCATAGCGATCTGTCCAACAACCGAATGACAGGTGGTATTTCCGAAAAGATCGGTAATCTTGGCAAATTGAAGAAATTGTAAGTTTTGTACACTTTCAGAGTGAGCGAGAGAGATATTCAATGGTTTATCTGATGGTACTCGGTATAGAATGCTCGGTCACAATTCTTTGAGTGGACCTATTCCGAACCAAATAGGCCTCCTAAGCAGTCTCGAATTTCTTCAGTTGAACTTCAATGCTTTGAATGGCCAATTCCCCCCGCTGCTTGCTCCCGCACCTTTAGGTTTCTGTTATATGGTCCCTAACCAATTCCAGACTTGCCCTGATCCAAGCATTACCTCAAACGTCAACAGTCTTGCATTCCAATGTTCGATTGACTGCGCTGTTGCCGGTCACAAGAAGAAGAACAGTGCAAACGTCTTGTCCGCCAAGACAGCACTCGTTACCGTCATCCTTAGTGTCTTGGTTTCTCTCATGGCTTAAGTTGGCTGACCCATAATTTCATTCCTATAATTATTTTCTTATTTGGCAGGAACATATTGACTTGTCATAGAACGAATGACTTGGTGAAAAACGAAAAAAAAAAGAAAGAAGACCAATGTGTTATAATGCATAGAACTACTTGTCTATTTTATTCTACTTTTTTTTTCCATTTTACTATATCCCCAGTTTGCGTTCTGTGATACAAGGAGTCGTAGGAAGAGAAAGAAAACCAGTTTTAGAGATGCAAAGCGAAATAAGGTTTTAACGTGATCGACTAGACTCACATGGGGAAGATTTGACAGGTTTGGAAATAGACCTTGAGTCTTCTTGTTCCGGACCACGAGAACAGAAAAGCGTATCTTACTTCTTCTGTCTGTTTCTTCTTCTTTACCCCCTTTTTCTTCTTATGCACCCCTTCTACGTTCTATTTCTCGAGCAAGAAAGGAGAACCTGAATAACAAAAAAAAAAAGAGAAAACGTAACCAAAATAAAGAAAGACCTGCAGCATTAGAAAGTAAAGTACAGGGGAAATTTCTGTTCCAATCAAAGGAGATTGCTTCAAGTTAGCGAAGATCCCCTTAACCAACAAGAAACGTCGAAGATTTTGTGTATAAAAGATCATGTATCAATTGCTAGACGGGGACCTTTTTTTTTTCTTTTTTTCCTCTGCCTTGAATCACAATGAAGATCTCTGCCGTCTTTTTTATCTCTCTACTCTTGTCTATTGCTTCTGCCCAAGAGGGACCGATCGTGTCCATCACATCGCCTCTTGAAGGAACAAAGACTGCAGCTGGACAGACCCTTATTCTCTCATGGATCAATCCCAAAGTCCCTACTATTAGCCAGATCGTCTTGATGCGAGGTCCGCCCACAGCATTGCAGCCTGTTTCGGTCATCGCTCAGAATGTCAACGCTGCTGATGGATCCTACTCCTGGAAAGTCCCCGCAGATCTTCCTAGCGGCAATGACTGTACGTAACTTTTTCTTATTGTCCTTTTGCCTGCTGTTGTTTTGCTCGCGCACCTTTTTTTAACATTTGTGTTATCTTAGACGCTCTCGAGTTTGGTACCTCGCCCCAACTGGCCTACACCGGACAGATCGCCATCCAAGGAAGCGGTGCTCCACCTAATGCTGCTCCCAACAATGCTTCTTCCGGATCTGCCCCTACTCCTTCAAGCTCAGGTGGTGCTGCTGCTTCCACCCCCTCCGTCACTGCCTCTTCCTCAGGCGCAGCTTCTACTGGCCCTACTTCTGCGAATGCAGCTCCCACTTCCGATGCGGCAACACCATCCTCCTCTGCAGGCGCTGCTGCTAGCACCTCCAGTGCAGGTAGCAGTAACAGTGCTTCTCCCGCTGTTCAAGGAACCCCCAGTGCCTCTGCAAGCACTGGTACCTCGGATGCCTCACGTTATATGGCAGGCAAACTTCTTATTGCCGTTTCTGCTGCAGCCTTGGCCTTTGTCCACGTATTCTAATTGCCTTTTTTCCTTTTTTTTCTACATGTTTGCGTAAAGTTTTTAATAGTACAAGTATTCTCTTTCTATTTGCTCTTTGTTTTACATTCTGTGTTTTTTTTTTTGCAGCTACGCAAAGAAAAATAAAAGAGTAATAAATTTAGTAGATATCTATCTGACAACACCGAGTTACCTAATATGCATATGATCTCCTTATTTTGTGTGTTCCCCTAATTCAGACATACATTCCCTACAAACCAAGCCTTTCTGCTCGTTTAGGACCAACCTGCAAAAAGATGTACATTAACAAATGAGATTGTTATTTTCTGACTTATTCGTGCTGCTGCAGATAGTTTCCTTGTATGAAAATCGAATAAAAGACGTTAAAAGAAAGAAAATCTCCAGATTTTCCAATTTTATTTGATACAATATAGAGTTCCCGTTCTGCGTCTCGCTATTCCACTATTTAAGACTCTATCCCTGCTTTATACATGCGTTTCCTACCAAGCCATAAGGGAAACAATGGGCACTAAAGATGCTAGCAATAGTGTTCATGAGGTAGCACATTGAGTTTAGATAAAGTGTCTCTTTATATTACGGAAAATGCATTCCGCAATACGAAACATCCTTCAGACGGCATGGGCAGTGGCATTTCAAAGGAAGTTTAACGTCGTTCTTACTTCCGCAACCGAGGGGGACATAATTGTGATCCCGAATACCCAGGCTCAGAAGTTATTACGGCTCCAAACAGCGGCGATTGACCGCAAGTCTCTTAGGGAAAATGACACCAGTCATATCGACGATAAGGAAAACGTTGGTTAACGTTTGCAGGGACATAGAACGCATTTCGACAAGAGGAGGGGAATGGCACAATGCGAACTCCCCTCCCATTTGACAAGGAAAGAGTGGAAAGGATATACCATGGTAGAGAAGCTTGGTCACTCTTGAGAAATAGATTCACGATACATAAGAAAATACCAAGCGAATGTAAACAATGATCAATTTATGCCGCCTCGTCAAATACGGGTGAGAAATCCACCCGACCATGTCCGGATACTGTATTCCAGTAAACGGAAATATCAATACGCGTGAGGGAACTGAAGAGGACGCTGTTAGCACTGAAGCTACACGCACCAAGTATGTTTTAAGACATTCCAGGGAAATAGAAAGCACTCGTAAGGACCAGTTAAGCAGATGGAATGGAAACTCTCGAAGAAGTGGTTTCCGATAACACAGCACTTATGAGGACACCGCATAATCGATGCATTTCTTCAATTGTGGGCAAAGAAAAGCCTATATCTATGTCCGGCATGGGATTGGTTGGGAGTCGTGCGTTAGTTCTTGCGAGCAGTTGTGGTATCCGATAGCCTTGTGGACGGCCCACAGCTTCCCCAATCCTGATAACATAAATACGAAATGGACCTTAGCTGCTCAGATATTATCGCATACTCCAGCAAAAAACTCAGCATAACCAGGCAGGTGCAAGAATTACAACAAAAACAAACTATGTGAACGAGCATGGTGAGCCAGGACACCGTGGTGTCAATCAATGACTCTTCCAGAGATTTCCGGGATCACTTTGTTTATCCGGGCACAAAAGGAATCGCGAAGCGAAGCAACCGCCAAATGGTGATTATTACGAATGGACAAAGTGTCGGGTACACACGTTGCATACATTTATTGACAAGTCAGAACAGTTATGGCACCCGCTGCCTGCCCGGAAACAGCCTTTCTTGGCTTGCATCATGGATACTGCAGGCCTTTTCCCCACACTCTATTCGCTCCGCATCAAGCACAAAAGCAGTACCATAAGAAATGTGCCGATTGGAGTGTCAACGCGGGTATCCGTTTGAAAAGTATTATTGCAAACCAGTAGAGCAGTCGATATCAGGTGGACAAGACCACAGAGTCGAGTTTTTCGTTTTACTACCACATCTGAAGCTCGGGTGGAGTCAATCAGGTTTAAAGTAGGGATGACCTGCTATGTAAAAATCGACAAAACGGAGACGGAGGATGTGGTACGGCCGGCTTGATGGTACCGGTAGCTCTTTCGATAGAGTTACTATTAGAAAATTGTAGAGGATATAGATAGAGTGCAGTTCTTTTTTCAGTAATATTAAAGCATAGCTTGGGAAGTATCAAATCCTTTGTCTCCTTTTACTGAACTTTAGATTTTCCTTATATGATCTATCTTTTACAATCTCCTGTTTCGAAATATTTGTTGTTGCATTTTCCTTATGTAGATCTTCTTGGCCAAGTAATGACTGTATTAAACAAGGAAAAAGACAGAGTCCGGTTCCTGAACTTATTCAATGCAACTCATCGCTTTAGGAAACATAAAGAATAATATGAGCCACATCCTAGAGTTGCAATGCGGACTGACTCTCCTCGAAGATACTTCCAATAGTAAATATCAATTGGACAGGTTGGACCTGCTAGTTGGAGATGATGCATGATCTGCGGATTCTGTAACAGGTTTCTGTTCACAATTTTGTAAAACAGGAGCATCATAGATAAATTAACGTTCCATTTAAAGATCTACCTTGCATTATTCCCTTTAACAGACCATTTCTAAAAGTGCTCCTTTTGAAAGTCATCGTATTTCAGCCCCTCTATGTGCCACTGTGGCACTTTGATTTCGGACGAAGACCTTACCAATTTCTATCGCCGCCCTTGTATACTTGCTAAACGGGCCTAAAAATGTGAACGCGATTCAACGGTAAAGCATGCTTCGTTTTGGATCAATCACAACTGCAACGCGTGGTTGGTGTCTACCTCTTAGGGCGTTGCAAAGACATTCGGCATGTATGATTCCTCGATCGACTGTTCTCAGTGTAAGACCAGTGGAGGATACAATGCCTACCGAGTTTTCCGTCTTTCGCTAATCATTGATCCAGTTAACCACGCGTTCTCGAAGCACTATTCCTCGCATGGGTCAAGAGGACCATGCCAGTGCGCTTCAAAACTTACTTCAACGTGTCTCAGAAATCGATGCAGAGATTACCAATACGATACCAACTACTACTGGACATAAACAGAATGTAAAACCTCCCAACATATTTCCTTACCAAAAGCCGAAGCACAGATTAAACTATCGAACTAGATCCAAATCTGCAGAGGATATGTGGATACACAAGGATATGGCCCACAAAATCTTCAACATCTCCGCAACAATTTGCAAGAATCCACTACGTACCAACTGATGCCTGAAATCGCCTCCGACGTAGTTCATCTTGCAGTTGTCCCTCAGCATGGAGGTGGCGAAATATATGTTTTTGATGATAACGCTTTTGTCACATGGGGAGTTGAGGAATTGCAAGCAGACGAATTTCTACGTTTTATACGTGGCTCGGAGAAGAGATTTGTGCATGTCGAGACAGTAAGGATGGAATATACTGTAGATGAGGATGAGTATGTAAAAAGAGGACCCCATTTTTTTTTGTCTAGCATTGGGGAAATAGTTTGTTCATACGTATCTGTTTGATTTAGGCTAACGGATGTGAAAGGCGATACCATTTTGCTTAATCCATATACTACCTCTCCTGCTCTTGCGAAGGCAGCATTCTCCTACGGGTTGGCTCATTCGCTGAAGCTCTCTGGTTTCGAGACTTTATTGAACCAGTGCCTCTCAGACGTTGAGCATCTTCCCTTGCGAATAATGGCTGATATGGCAAAACCTTTGAATACCCACGAGGCGAAATCAAATATCGGCAGGATCCTGCAAGTCCAACAGCGATGGGCTTTCTACAGCGGATTTGCGGATACCGCGGATATTTACTGGGCACGCCCTGAGCTCAAAGGTAAGACAGGCAATAGTAAACCCAGTGGCATACAAACTAAATAAATAATACCTAGAATGTTATGATAAAATCCTGCTAAACCAGGATATGAAATCAAGGATCGCTGCTGTGAATACGAAATTAGGTAAACGTGATCAGACATATGCGATTGTTTAAGCTCACGTTTCTACTTTTGATAGCTTATTTGTCACAGCTTGCTGCAGCGCTTGGATCCATGACGAAATAAGGCATTTTATCTGGACGAGGTTTGCTTCACTCGTACGCAGCTATTGCCCTGATCACGGCAGACAAGATCATGGGTTATATTTCTAACGTAATAAAGTATGTTCATCATTACGTTATGAAAAATTAGCTTTTAGCGTAACGGTATTGAACGTTCTTTGGCGTTGGTTAAAGAGCATTTATAACAAAATTGTAGTTAAGCAAGGCAAAATGAAGCCATCGAGCACAGCCAGATAAGCGAACTTTGATCAACCCACTAGTGGGAAACGGGCGCCAACGAAGGAACTGACATTGAGATATACAACTTTTCATTTAAACGCTTCATGGGGTCTTTTTTCATGGTCACCTTGCAGGAATTACATGGTGTACATAGAAACGGCCCGTCGATACCGGAAAACCTGTCTCTTTTCTTTTGTTTCTGTTGATGAACTGCCCGTTGTCTCTTCCATAGCTTGTATTTTATATGAGGATTTCAAAGGAATATCCCCTGTGAATAAGGATGTACCCTGCCTCAATACCACCTAGGATAAAGAAATGGCAGATTCGATTTCTGATCGCATCAGTTAGACGAGAAGAGAAAGCATTCATGTTTCATAACTTCATCGCTATTCGGACTCACCTTCTATTGCGCTTATTTTGAGCTACGTTCAAAGAAGGGATAGTATGAATATGACCAAATAGTTATGTGAAAGACAATAGGTGTATTTCAACCCAGATAAGACATTGATACGTGGCAAAGATAAACAGAAATGGATTGTTTAAATCGATCAAGTTTGAAAAAGGAAAAAAAAAAAAAGGGTTGTCGGTGTTCTGAACAGCAAGTGGTTGCGCGACCTTCAAGGAAAAAAGGAAGTCAGGCCCAACGAGTCATAGATCATTTCACAAGAGAAGAACAAGCAATAAAACAATGCAGTTCGATACCGACCAGATCATGGAGGATATTGATCTAGACATCGACACGAGTGACATGCCCGATTCCGTTCCTATGGGGATACCCGATGCAACACCTGCAATGGTAAAGGGGACGCGGCAAAATTTACTCGATTGAGTAATCCCTTTGTACGGCGTATGTAGGAAATCGCTGAAGCGGGTACCATTGCAGAAGTCGAAGCTATAAACTTCATGTGCCACCGGCATCTCAAAGTAGAGCTCGGGCCAAAGATAAATTTCGTCACTGGTCACAATGGAAGTATGTCGATATCTAAGATACAGATAAACAATGCATTAACTAATATAAAACCATGATCTTAGGCGGCAAAAGTGCAATTCTTACAGCAATTACCATCGCTTTAGGAGCCAAAGCCAACTATACCAATCGCGGGAAAAATTTAGGTGCGCTGATACGTGAAGGAGCAAGGTAAATTTCTTGAATGCTGGTGCCTTTTTTTTTTTTTTTTTTTTTTTCCTCTTTTTAACGTCTAGGAACTAATTCCGATAGTGTTGCACGGGTCGCTGTACGCCTGACAAACAAAGGACCGGACAGTTTTCGCCACGACATTTACGGCGATTCAATATGGGTCGAGAGGCAAATTTTGAACAATGGTACAGGAGGGTACAGAATCAGGAACCACGCCAGAAAACTAGTATCGGGGAAACGGGAAGATCTGGATGCAATCTGCGACCACATGTCTATCCAGGTTGATAACCCTCTAACGATGTTAACCCAGGATGGTGCACGCCAATTTCTAACTTCGAGCTCACCTGTAGACAAATACAAGGTAAGAAAAGCTGTTTTAATCAGCGGAATTAATATATTCATTTTATGCGTTTCTAGCTGTTTATGCGTGGAACTCAGCTGGCAAAGCTTCAGGAGGATTACGATATTATGCTGGAAAGCATAAGTACGATGAAGACGATCGTAGATCGCAAGCGTCAATTTCTTCCACAGCTCAAGGCAAGAGCAAGAGAGGCTCAATTGCGTTACAAACAATTTCTGGAGATTCAGGACATCGATAGTAAAATCGATGAATTGAACAATAGTTTAGTGTGGGCGCAAATTCTACGCAAAGAGCGTACTGTGAAGGAGCTGCAGGAGGTCGTAACAAATGAAGAAAAAGTGTTAGAACGAATGCAAGAGAGCATGGAAGAGAACCAAGTAAGTTTCATGGATGATCCGTATGGTAATTGAACAGAGGACTGTAACTGCAATGGAAAACTTTTTGCTTCCAGAATAAAGCCCACGGTTGCGTTGAGCGTATCAAGCAGATTAAAGACCAATTAAGCAACTATACCCATCAGAGTGAGCCGTATCGCCTGGAGCGACAAAGGCTAGCGCAAGAAAGGATAGAGATCGAAACGAGACTAAAGGAGGCCGAGGTAATTATTAGAAGAGCAAGTATCACGTAGATCGTTGACTTTTATTTTAGAGGGATATTCGTCTAAAAAACGAGGCGATTCAAGAAAAACAGCATGTTCATACCAGCTATGACCACAAAATCCAATCAGAAAGGAAAAGATTTGGTTTGGTCAACCGAGACCAACTTGTCAATGAGATGGAAGATTTAGCGGCTCGAAAACAGCAAGAATGCGATAGGATCATTTCCATTAACCGTGAGATAGACGAGCTTGGGATCCAACGCGACCAAGTTACGAGCCAGATAAATCAGAAATCAGTTTCTTTAGAACAAGCATCACGAATCAGTGAATCGCTGCGGAGAGGCCTGGAGAACCTTCATCGACACGCGCATAATTCTGCGAATATGTATCATGCTAATATGCCACAGGTCTTAGAGGACATTTCGGCTGAAACTCGCTGGAGAATGTCTCGACCAGTGGGGCCTTTCGGTGCATACGTGCATTTGGAACGCCCAGAGTACGCTGAACTTCTTGAGAAACTGTTGTCAAACTTGAAGGACGCATTCGTCGTCGAATGCTTTGACGACAAGACGCGTTTGACAGGTATCTTGAACAGGAGAAATATGTAAGTCTAGCAATCATACGTTAAGTACAAACTGAAAATGAAAACCAGGCCCCATACGCGTATCTTGGTTGCCAAGCGCGATTTGTTTGACTATTCTCAAGGCGAGCCCGATCCTAAATACTTAACTGTGCTGCGTGCCGTACATGTAAACTAGTTTCTGCATGCTTACCATATATTAAATCGACCATATAGTTCGATAATGAATGGGTCAAGCGTCAATACATCATCTCCAATAACATAGAGCAGACTCTCCTTATGGAGAACCGTGAAGAAGCTGACCGATTGATGTTAAATCGCCCACGCAATGTGAAACGTTGCTACACAAAAGCATTACAACTTGTCGAATCCATGCGTGGTATGCGAACACATGCTCTGGAGCCGTATAGAGAGCTTCCGTGGCTCACGCAGAATGTTGAACCTGCTATCAGGTAACAAGATAACAGATGTGTTTGCTGGTGCTGATTTCTGCTGTTGTCATAAAAGGGAGAGACAGAGGCAATTGGAAGAAGCTGTCAACAATGAAGAGCAGCTTGCAATCGAGATCCAAAATCTCAACCAGCACCTGACCAATTTTCATAGTCTGATCACTGAAAAACAGGTAATTCGAGAATTTTTATAGGTAAAAGCTAAGCTCGTTGGACATTTCTGTACGGAAATAGGCCCAAAAAGTAAATGCAAACCAAGCCATTCGACAGATGAAAGATCGTATCCAGCAACTGCAAGAGCAATTGCAAGTCAATGAAACTATTAGGATATCAGTATTGCAAGCGGAAAAAGATGTGAGTTATGTGCTTATTCTAAGGTATTACGGATAATTTATCTCTATCCAGGCTGTAAAGGATGAAATTGCACTTCTAATCGGGGATTGCCGCCGTTTGATGGCGGACAAGGTGAAAATCGAAGATGCTTTGGAAGATGTGGAAGAACGTTTTCAAGCACTGCAAGACCGTCATCAAACCAGTGAAGCACTTGGTGCTGAATTAGAGGTAGGATAGGAAAACTAACTCATTATAGAAACTTATAACGCTCTCTTAATTTGGGATAGAACGATCTTGTGCGCATGGAAAATGAGAGAGGGGCAATCGAAAGATACTTACATGGAAAAGACGAAGAGTTTAAGGATGAAAAGATGAGGATAAGCATGGTCAAAGCGGACTTGCAGAGGCAGACAGGCATATACAAGGTGAGTATCAGGAACTTACACTCAGGGCAATGACGGCTTAAGGTGATCTATAGGATTGGATCGCGAAGGCCATGGCTGAATATCCAGACCGGGTAAATCCCACGGAGACACCAGAACAGATACAACGGCGGATTGAACATTTAGAGATTCAGCAAAAGGAGAAAGAAAGAGCGTGCGTTTAATTCCTATACAATGGAACATATCTCATAAACCCATGCTAGTGCCGGAATGTCTGTGGAAGAAGCAGAAAACGAAGCGCGGGAAGCTTTGACTGAATGGAATGAAGCAAGGACAAGCCTTAGCGAGATCAATTTCTTGATCAAAGTAAGCATTGAGTTAGTCAGGTGCAGATTTTGAGTAGGAAAGTTTATCAAATATGTTATGATAGGGATTACATCGAGCTTGGCTTTCTCGTACGGCCAAGTTTAATGACTTTCGCATGTACATATCGCTCTCGGCGAAAAGCTATTTTTCATATTATATGCACAAGCGTGGTGATAGCGGTCATCTTAGGTTTGATCATGAAAAAGAACGCTTAGTGATTCAAGTTGCAACTGGAGACCAGTACCAAGACAGTACACGAACGCAGGATTCAAAGTCTTTGTCAGGAGGCGAAAAGTCCTTCTCTCAGGTGAGTTTACTATTAGCGCTCTGGCAAGGCATTGCATCACCCGTATTGTGGTAAGTAAAAGCTGGATACGTGAACTATCTAGAAACTAATATTACCTGTCTTCGGAAAAAAAAGTTTAGACGAATTCGATGTATATATGGATTCGATCAACAGGAAGCAGAGTATGCAAATGATGGTCTGTAAAATAACTAAGGTACCAGTTATCGTATGCTCAGCCGTTAACGTTCTATTTTCCTTTTTTACAGATGGATTCTGCCCACGAAAATAGTTCACAATATATCCTAATTACACCTCAAGGTAGTGTAATTTACGCAGATATTCTTAAAGCATTTATACCCTTTGTTTCTTTTACAGACGCGAGCAATATACCCAAAAATCCCTATGTGATAGTCCATCGTCTTGCCGATCCCGAGCGTCAGTAATAGACAATCAGCAAATTTGCATGTCCGAAAAGCTTTATGGAATGTACATACATGTTTTGCACGTTGATCCCTGTCGCGTCCAATCTCCAAAGATAGTTTTCATTTTTCTCAGCATTATAGAAACACAAAGCAAAATCTCGAGTCGTAGTTGACACCGTGTATCCTTCGCTGGTTACTATGCACTTCCGAATCAGTAAGTTAATACACTGGAGATACTGCTGGGATGTCTCTTGATAAATTGCCAAAAGATCATCTTATCCATAGAAGGTCCGTTGAAGAACGCTGCTGTAATATAGGAATAGACTGATCCAATGTATATATCTGTACGTTGGCAAAGAAAAGACAAAGAAAAGAATTGTTTTCTACGCACTTTCGTAGTGAAATCAAGACTATCAATTTGACTTTTCTCTTTTCCATGATGATTATGATATATGTAATTGTAGAATAACAGACATGTCAAAATCTAATAAGCTCTAGTTGTGAACCCTTTTTGGCTCATAGCTTCCTTCATCATGCCTAGTTGAATTTCCGAATCCTCCAGATGCCGTGTTGCTTCGTTTAAAGCTTCTTCACGCTCATTCAATAATGTGCGCAATCTAGCAATGTCATCCACACTCTCTGCTAATCGCTGCTTTAGTGAGGCAGTCTCATTTCGCGCCTTCATATTTGCAGCCTCCAACTGAGATACTTTGATATGTGCTTCTGATAACTCGTATGAACTATCTGTGGCAAGGGCTTGTGTGAGTTGCTGCGTCAGTTCGGCTACCTTGGTTGCGTTCTCTCGCATTTGCGCTTCTGCCTTTGTGGCACGGATGTGCAGGTTGGCCAAATCTTCAAGAGCTCGTTGATGTGCTTCCTGGGCTTCTTCCGCTCGCTCTTGGGCTTCCTTGGCTCGTTCCTCGGCAGATAATCGAGCATTATGATCATGCTGGGCACGCTTCTGCAATTGTTGGAGCAATCGACCGTTCGATTCGTTTTCCTTTAACGCCGCAGTCAAGCGCCATTCCAACTCTTTCACACGTTGTGCTTCTGCTGCAGCCAACTGCTGCGGTTGCTGTGATTTGAGAGCTTGATACTTGGATTTGAAATACGCAGCTTCCTGAAGTGCAGCTGTGCGCATACGGTCAGCCTGAAGCAATTTGTCCGCTATGGGCTGAGCTTGATGGCCTATGCTGGCACGAACGCGGCGCAGTTCCGACTTGATGGACACCAACTGTTCGAACAAAACCATTTTGGGTTGCTCCAGTTCACCCAGGTCCATCAACATAGCTTCGTCTGCATCCGGATCATCTTGCAATTCTCCCTTGACGGCACGCTGCTTACGTGCAATGGACACCTCAGTTCGCCACCATTGTTCCTTCTTTTTCATTTCGCTGATAATTCCGTCTCGGGCTTTAATCTCCCGGAGTAGGATAGCCACTTCTTCCTGTTGCGAGGATTCATTCGTGCTTGGTTTTGGACGTGTTTGGGCCAACTGCTTCTGGTCATCCAAAGATTGAGCATCACGTTGTTCATATCTCGGCTTAGGCCGGTCGTCATAGTGATCTGTCAGAGACTCGTTGCTTGCTGCCATGGTATGACGATAGGTGTTCACCAGATTAACACCATCGCGCGATGGTCGAGGTGGCGGTGACAGGGGTCCCAAGGTGTTGCGGGTGGATGATGGACGTTGGGGTGGTGATGTTTGCAAAGCTTGACCAGCACGCGTTGATGACATTTGATGGTACAAATAGTCATGATCGTCAGTGGTGATGACAGGTGGAGGATTCCGTTGCGCTCGTGCGGATGAATGTACATCGCTTTCCATAGACATCGTGGGTGATGTTGGCGAAGCAGATGGTTGACGGCGGGATTCTATGTTGCTTTCCACATCGGAGAGTGACAATGGTGAAGTTGCACGTGGACGACGCAATGCGGCTTCAGGTACCACCGAGACATGGCGCGGTGGTGGTCGCATAGGCTAGAAGAAAGAAAAATCAATCCAATTGGGAACAGTAGCCAGCTTCTGTACCTGTTGCTGTTGCTGATCAGGATGCAATGGTTTGTTGCGGGGTGAGCCACTAGGTAGAGGTGTCGATGTGGACGGTTGGGGATCAGGGTATCCTGAAAGCTCGTTGCTCATTCCATTCATTGGAGAATGTTGTCGTTGGTACGGTGGTAGAGTTTGCGGTTGAGGGGAGCGGGTGGGTGTGCTTTGCGAATTTTGGATATGATGAGGTGAAGAGGCGACACGAAGTGATTGTTGGGATATATCCGAATCAACAGAATAGGATGAGGGTGAAGGAGATGCACTTGGCTGTGATGGTGCCTGCACCACCGGTTCGGCAGGATACTTGATCTTAGCTACGCAGAGCAAATCATTGAATATGATAGCAATAAAAAATGACACTTGAACCTACAGCTATCGAGGACGTGTACCATAGAGGCATCATCCATTTTACCATTGGCTTCACCGCCAATAACGTATATTTTTTCTTTGACAGTCGTCATTGTTAAGCCATGACGCGCAGACGGTCCAGGGCCCATATTCTGAAATATGTACCAACGCTGGCCTTTTGATTTGGTCAATTAGCTAACTCTGCAAAAGTCTTCAATTTCTCACTTACTTCGAAATTTAAATGCACATAGATCACCTAATTCTTGGCCATCTGAGCCTATACCACCGTTAATGTACATAATATCATCCACCAAAGCCGCTGCGCATCCATAACGTGGAGCTGGTATATATCCAGCACAGGCAACAGGACTCCACACTCGAGTCTGCAAATCGAAAGCCCAAAGGTCATTGTAGAAGTTGGCACCATCTGAACCACCAAATCTGAAGCAGGCAGAAAGAAAAAAAAATTATGGGTATCAGATCCGGTTGTCAGATTTGGATGGATCTTACATGTAAAGCTTATTGTCGAAAATCACAGACACGTGGCCTGAACGCCCCGACGGTCCCTCGTTGGTGGACAGGTATTCCCAATGGGGATTGGCAGGATCTGCAATCGATATTGAGTTTCATTTTTTCCTCTCTCTTGGAAAGTGCTATACTAATGTTTACAACAGAACTTACATGAATTGGTGTTGAATGCCACTAGATCATCCAGATATCTGCCTGCACGTTTACCACCCCAGATATACATCACACCATTAGCTACAACCGCTGAATGCCCAGCTCGTTCAACAGGTTTTTGGCTATCCATCTGGATACGAATCCATTGCCGCGTATTCAAGTTTAAAAAGTAAAGGTTCGGATCCCATTTATCGTCAGACATGATCGGTTCTCCACCATATACTGACAGTGCATATAAGGACCAACTTAAACGCCCTATTGATACACTTACGTATAACAAAGGTTCCAATGGTTACGAGAGTAGGATACAATCGCGGGCTAGGTACATCCCCACCGGTACTGATATGACTGGCCGAAAGATTGTCTAAAGTACCAAGTTAAGCTCCTTCTCTTTTCTTTTCCTCGTCTATGCTCAAGCAGAACTTACTGGCATCAATATAGAACAGTTCTTTTTTGTTTGAACCTCGATGAATACCACCATACACTATGAGATTATCAGAGGACAGAGCTGCTGTGGCATGACCGAATCTTGGTAGGAGTGAGCTACTGCCACTCAGTTTACGCTGCGACCAAGGATAGAAAGTCCTGTCAGTGTTCTTGGTGAGTTTCGAGAATAGAGACATGGAGGCAGCGATGTATGAATGATGAGGAGAATGTTGGAACAGGAATGGGCGCGAGAAATGCCCGAGATGAAAGGAAAGGACTGAGTTGGGACCTTTGCAAGAAAAAAAAATTACACCTTTTTTTTGCCTGCTTTGTGTAATGGATCTAATATGGGCTAACCACACGTGACGCTTGAAGTGTCTCTGGATCCACAGTGAACAAACTCTCTGAGTGCAAAACATTGTATGCTACCTTATTAGTCCCAGAAGTATCTGTGCATTTTTCTTATTTGTTCTATTTTCTATGTCTGAATTCGAAGAAGAGTGTGGAAATTGATTAGGCTTTCGGAACGTCAGAAGAGATAGCTCAATAATGAGAAAATTAAACGAAACTGATCTAAAGCCCAAGTGCAAAGCAGTACATACGGATTTAGTTACTCTAAAACTCTAACAATAACAACATCTTGCGTAACCCGTTCCAAAACATAGCAGCTGTTTCAATTTACAAAAAGTCAAGCGTTTGCTGTAAATCGTGCTCTCCGTGTGCTGCTAGAGTGCTTACGGTTTCCTATTCCAATGTGAGTCGGAGTTTCATGGTAACACAGTATCAGAGAGAAGATCATACATCATGAGGCGGGAAATTGAAGACAGACAAGAAAGGGAGAGCATAATCTAGAGGATATACAAAAACCACGTCAAAAAGAAGTACTCTCAAATTATGGAATATGCTTAGCTCTCCTGCAATGGCATGTCAATATAGGAGAGCTATAATCACACAGCCCTGATGAACATAGAATGTTTAGGAAAAATGCAAACGTAAGCTACGTTCAACAGATGTAGTACCTAGTTTTCCAATGTCTCCGTTTGTAGATAATTATAGAAAAGCGAAATCAAAACGAGGAAGACTTCGGCTTAATATGCGTTACTTACCATATCATTTGAAATGCCCGTACTCGTGCCGCAAACGCGGCACTTCCCATTGGAACAGTATCGTCGTTCATTAAAAGAAGAGGCTTTCCTCGCTTTGTCTCGCAGCATTCTTTAAGCAAAATCGGTGACAGGAATTTTCAAGCTTTCCTCCGACAGTGTCATGGGCAAGATGCAAGAAATGGATGGGAAAGATTTCATAGCTGATGCAACCCTGGCGAATACCTGGTTTAGTTTGATAAATCACGCCGTAAATGTGATCTCAGGCTAATAAAAGAGGAGCCATAGATCAGAAAATGCTCGCTAATAAGGTGAGTTGCGCAAATGCTATTATCGGAAACACTACAGGTCCTTCATTCATGTGGCATTAACAAGAGGACACACGAGATTCCAGATTTCCAGTATGTTGACTGTAACATTTAATAGATATTTCGGCTAACTGGATTCTAAACTTAAAGTTGACAAAGGGTACCGTTGAAGACTGTCCATTAATCTACAAAAAGCAAATAAAAATTGTGCGCTTGACGTTCTCCTCATGCATCAAAGGAGCAGAAAGTTTACAAATGCAGATATAAGAAATAGGAGATTAGGAAATTTTTGACATTCCATCTTGCGATTGTATCTTATTAGGCTCAGTTCAACGATGAAACTGTTGGCTTGTAATATTTCCCTCATCAAGGATAATATAACACAGATGAATATTGAACCCTATTAATCAGCAAATTGTCCCTCTGTTTGCAAAAGGTAACTATCGATAGGTCATATACCAGCTAGAGAACGATCAACGTTATGCTTGGCCTTAAGTTCATACGCTTGGTGTGCTGATCTTGTTACGGTCATCGAAATACTTTAACATACATTGATATGGACCAGATTACTAGGAGCCTGCAATTGAGCCGTAAAAACGTTTCCAACAAATTCTTGCATAAGAGATATCTACTGTAGCGTCTGCACTTCCTAAACAGACCATGATCTATTTTTGCTGCCAGATATACAGATGAAAGTCAAGCTGTACAGATCCATAGCAAATTAACAAATCAAGGCTATTTAAACCGCAGATATTTGCAAGTATCATTCTTTCTGCATGAACAAGCACAGCTGTGCAAAATTGAAGCGTCGTTGGCACAATCTGAGAGAAGCTAGGCGACTAATATCAGGATTTCCGCGCGGGTAATACGATCAATGTTAGGTGTTGTATTACAGCGATGATAGATATAGTGAAACTGACTTGAAAACGCCCAAAGCAAGTAGTCAGCACAACATCACATAACTCAAATTGTCCTCGTCCCTTTTCGCCAGGACTTCCTGAAGACAAGGTTTCCCAGATATTTCCAATGGCTCATGCAAGATCTTGTCTTACTGGTCCCCGTTTTTATGTTTTATTGTAACCGTAATGTTAGCTGTAATGCTCGTTTACATGATGATTGATTGCTGGGTCATCGCCTTCGATCGTTTTATGGCAGACAGGACAATCGACCTTACGTACGGAGCCACTCTTTAACCATGTCCGAGCATCCACAGGAGGGTGCTTCGGTTGGGGTGAGACAGTTTGACCAAAAGTTGCAGGAATATAGAAATTATTAGGATCGTATTGTTGATGTAGGTTTGGTTGCATAGGCTGGGATGTATAAAAAGAAGGTTGTAGTGATGGCTGCAACGGTTGCTGTAACGACTGTAGCTGTGAAAACTGTTGCTGTGGTTGGAATTGTTGTTGCTGTGGTGGGAATGATTGCTGTTGTTGCTGGTGGAATAGTGATTGTTGTTGCGGTTGCTGGGGCTGTTGATAAGGCGCACCAGTCAACGGTTGTTGATACATCACTTGTGTCGGCTGCGCATACGGTTGTTGTTGTTGTGATGGTTGCTGTTGCTGTTGCGATGGTTGGAATCCGAAACCCCCATAGCCAGTATTGCTGTTGATGTTTCCGTAGCCAGTAGAAGACGTATAATTCGCTTGTGGATACACAGGTTGTGTATTCTGCTGTGAATGGCCGTGAAATTCTTGTGCACGGAATGGATTGTGATCCATGAGTGGCAATGGTGATAAAGTCCTTGGGATATCTTCCTAGCCCGCAGGGCATGTGTTTCTTTTGTCCCCTCTTTTTTAAAATGCCGCCATCCAATCTTGCTCAGCAACCTTGTCTCCTTCGAGTCTTACAACCTCTGTATGTATAACCTGTGCGAGACTCAGATTAGTTAGGGCTCAGTTCAAAATCCATGGACTCACCAAAAAGTACAGTTGCAAAATTAATACAGAAAATTTTAACAGTGCACTTCGCCAAAATTTGATAAACATAATGAGCAGAAGCTGTTGTTTTCAGTATTGAAATACACAAACACTAGTTATAGAATCCAAACTTGGGCTACCTAGATAGTGTATACCGACTATGGTCAAAAGCTATGTTTAGTACCTGTATGGAAACTTGCGAGTTTGCAAAATGTCAATTACATGGGCTGGTATTAGCAGAGATTCACAGTTGAATTGAGCTATTGGTTGTTGATGATACTAAATGCTTTTTAATGCCTTCACTTTATAATACAGTATGTTGTAAATGATGCCTTTGATGTGTTTCAAAACATTACAAGAAGGATGACATGAAGATTACTTTACTAAGATAGGAGAGCATATTATGGTTCCGGTTCGAACTTTTGGACAAGAGGCGGACCTTGCCATGTCTGTTGTTTTCAATGTCACGATTTCATCAGGTGAACTATCTGTCCGGTGACTCTAGTGATCTCTGTGGATATGCTTGAGTTTCAAACTTCAATAGCAATTGCAACCTATTCGAGGCATATTCCCAACTTTCAGTAGCCGGCGACGTTAGTCTGGGGCGCAGACGCATTTACTGCAGGTCAGCATTGTTGGCGAGAAGGAATAGGGTCTATTCATAGGTCACGTTTCACTGGTAGCTGAGGCGCGGGAATATTTCATGCAATAATTTTTGATATATATGCCGCGCGCTGTAGGATAGGACCTGAAACTGGACAGCAAAGCAACAAGCGAGAACGAATTTCATAGTCCGCTATTGTAATGACGCAAAGAGTAATAATATTTGTCGGTCCCTCTTTGCATCTGGTTGATTCCTTTCTGTTTCTCACCACGTTTTACAATGGCATTGATTCAGTCATTTGCGAAACTTTCGCTTCAAACGCCTAAAACAGCCGTTTGCCGCACCTATGTAGCGGCACGAAACCTGAACCCTAGGAAATTCCGTAGCAGTAAGTTCTTTTATCTATTGGAACCATACAATGTAAACCCACGCGCTTTTTCCTTTTCTTCCTTTGCTCACGCTTAGTCCTTGCCGAAGTTCCCATCAGACCTCGTTCAGGATGGCAGGTATTCATGTGCGAGCATATTGGCCAATATAAGACAGACGACGGAAGACTGGATCCACAACGCGGTACGCACGTACTTGCAGAAAAGTGGGAAAAGTTTTCAGATGCGGAAAAACAGGTATATTTGAAGAAATGGGAGAATATATAAGCGAATCAAATGCGATGGATGACCGCTGTGTTGACCATTGACGGGTTTAGCAATGGCAAGACAAGTACAAAGCCGGTGTGGCAGCTCATACCGAGGCGTTGAAAAAAGCGCTGGAGAACGCTACACCTCAACAATTCCATGACGAGAATGTGCTGAGAAAGAAATACAAGCTACCACTTCTCAAGGATCCCAAGGCTCCTAAACGACCCCTCAATTCGTTTTTGCTCTTCATGAGCCATTTGCGTGAGACACGTCCGGATGAGTTTACCAAGTTGTCGCAATTGGAACAGGCCATTTATGCAGGAAAACACTTCAAAGCCTTGACTGCTGAGCAAAGAAAGGTATGTGAAATAGGATGGGATATATTAAGTGGATTGGAGCAAAAAAATTGAAGGTGCTATCTATCATAGCCATTTGAAGATAAGGCTACAGAGTTGAAGGATCAGTATCATAAGGAAATGGAACAATATAAATCAAACATCCGACAAGCAGCCCAAGAAAAGTCAAAGAGAACCGCTTCCAGAAAGGATTCGACTAAAAAGAAATCTACCAAGGCTAAGTCTGCCGAGAAGTAGAAACTTATTCCATAGAAAATAATTCCTGTTACTGACACAATATAAACGTGAATATTTAGTTGTTGATAAATTAATGATATGATATAAGCTGCTTCTACACTTCTAAGAAGCAGCAAGTCCATTACTGGATTTATATCTGTATGTGGGTCGCAAGTGATCGTCCGCTTTGTTGGGTGAAATGTTCCCATCGGATCGTCTTCATACTTCGACGACAGTCTAGATCTCTTTTGCTGAACTTAGCTACACACCGTTGCGGAATATCCAGGGCATATTTAAAGTCTTCTTGGATCAATGGTGCTTAGTTTGGGAAAGCGTTGACATGATTTGTCTTGCAATATTGGTCGTGATATGCACTATGGACAGAGTTTAAACGAGCCAGATGTGCTGATGAGATGACTTTGTACACTCTCTTAAATAGAAGAAGAACAGCTAGCGATTAATCGATGCTATGTAATGACAAACTTCTTAAACTACTAGAAGGTTTAGTAAGTGTAGTAATCTTGCACTGACCACCCTATTCCTTCTGTCAACGGAAACCAGGACCTCACTGAGGCTGATGGGCGCAGTGAGTGAAAGAACAAGACACATTGATTCCGAGAGAAAGCTAGTATGGAAAGAGAATTATTGCAAAGGGCTGGAAGTAGTACAACATCTGCTAGGCGCAAGAATATCTTGTTAGAGAGCGGACCCGAAGAGGGAAATCGTTATTGCCTTCTGTTTAATTGAAGTCCATCACCAGGTGAGAAAATTTCTCGTTGGGATTAGTTTAAAAAGTTACGATTTTTTCACCCCGTCAATTACCCTCCGCTATTGACTTTTTGGAGAAAACAAATTTTTCTAAGGCACTTCCTTTTCCTTCAATACTTTCCAGTAGATACGTTCAAGAGCAACAGCTTCAACATGACTTGGGACAAAGCGATGCTACACATAGTAGTATCGAGTAGGTGGGCGAGATGCAATTGTGGATCCCGATCCCCTCACATAGGCTTAATTTTCTTCAACAGTCATATATTCTCCGATTGATGAGATGTTACACAGAAAGTGATGTACAATTTGCTGCGCTTTTAACGCAATTCTTTCTTTCTTCCTCGTCTTTTTCATCATGACTTGATCATCAGACACCAACGGCGTTAACATTCCCCTAAAGTATCTCAAAAAAATCGCGCGAGGGATTGAAGGCTGGCGGAGCATAAATGGAAGCAGAGTTGAAAATGCCAGGCGCCTGTTGGCCAATGAGAACAGCAATAATGGAAACGCGTTCTTACCAACGTCATCCACAGGAACCATCAAGGCACCACACAAAACAGATGTCCTGGGGAAGAAGCATGCCTTGGATGTCAATGTAGGCCTGGTGAAACGGCTTGTCATCAACCCGAAAGGGAGATACCTGATGGCGTTGTTACTGCCATCTACACTTCCCTTAGCAATCTCTGCGGCCTGGTGATTAACAAGCTCGTGACCGACCTCAATGCAAGCCAAGGCCGTGCTGACATCTACTGGTAGGACATGCATTCCGGGTTGAAGGAAGAGGTCATCGACAACCTCGAGAGGATGGCCCTTGCTAAATACAAGGTGCCGTTGAACCAATGCGAAGGTCACTGGGTGTCACAGTACCTTCTGCGAAAGCATTGGAACAACCGTACCACGGTGAAAAGCCGAGACGCAGGCATTTCTACTGCAAGCACCGAGAGCACTGGTGCTGCTAAAGCAAGTGAAGCTTCTGCAAGGTAAGTTATATACTAAGTACTTGGATTGTAGAGTCTTACTTGTATCATCTGGAAGTAGTGTGCAGCAAGCTTCACCCAGTACGCAGGCAAGAGGAGAAACAATGTCTCCCAGCGGCGCTTCTCGGTAAGTGTTATTTGCCTGTCTAAGCGACTTAAACTTACTCTGTTCTTATATGTTTGAAGCTCGGACGAGGGTGTGAGGCGACCGCAGAAGAAGAGGGGACAAATCCCTCGAACCACTCGGCTTGCCAACAAGCGTAGAAAAGCATAGGAAAAAAATAAAAACTATTCTTTTCCCTGCTTTAGTCAATACTGCTATATTCGTTGCAATGCATAATAATGGAAACGGATATTAGAAGCTAGGAATAGTAGAGGGAAAGGGGGTAATTGCGACGGCGGTAGCTTCGTCGGGTTCGCCGTTAGCTAAACGAGAGCCGACGAATCCGACCATAGTATTGATGACTCTTTCGATCCCAAGTATCTCCCTTTTTACCCTCCCTTTGCTTTGCACTGCTTGTTTGCTAATAGACAATTTTTATTATTTCTTATCATATGTGTTGTGGAGTGGAAGATATGGTTACATTAATGAATTACTGCCGGAATCGATGGAAATGTGAAGCTTTTCTTGCAGGTCGATTAAATGAAAGGTGCACGACTGCTCCTTGGGACTTGGGTTCTCTTCCCTTTTTATAATATGCTTTATTTTTGATTCAGGTACAATGAGCAACTGCAAATACGCAAGACTCGATATGAGCTGCTGTTTCTTCGAATGAAAGTATTGCTTTTTCTGTGCTAACACGTACGTTGATCTAGAGGAATTAAACTCTGTTTAATAGCCGTATTAAGCAATTCCTTGTATAAGATATTTTTATAACTGATTGTCATAATGAAGTGCTTTCTCCGTAGCGGATCATAGAAACTCGGAGAAATTCACTGTTAAAGCAACTGAGCTGAGTGTTGGAAATCAATATCCTGCAGCGGAACCAGAGCCAAACGAGTCACGTACGCTCGGTTGGCTTGTGATATGGACTTTGTTCCTGCCAAAATATCGAACGCACCTTTTCCCGCCCTTTTCCCCTTTCCTGGTCATCCTCATGAGCAAGACATCTCCTCTGATGAAGCGAATCCTCGCTCTATTCAAAAAGACTCACGAGAAAAACGAGGAGCCGCCGTATCCTGCTAGCTTGGAACGTACATACAAAATCACCAACAAAACTCTGGGCGTCGGTTCTTTTGCTGTAGTCAAAGAGTGTATTCATATCGAGAGCGGAAAGCCTTTTGCTCTTAAAATCATCCTGAAAAAAGTCATTGCAGGTAGATAAGGAACAGCGGAGAGAAGAAACAAGAGAAGAGAAGTCTTTTCAACCGGATAATCGGGTTGACGGTGGTCTAAAAGCTGTTATATGTAGGAAAGGAACATATGCTTGATAGCGAACTAGGTAAAGAGTGTAAAGTGAAGATTGGTTGATTTATCCACAAGGAACGGTTCAGAGATCCTTAAACAAGTGCGTCATGAGCATATTGTTTCGATGCATGATTTGTACGAATCCAAGGAAGCAGTGTACATTGTCACGGATCTAGCAAGTGGTGGAGAGTTGTTTCAGCAGCTTCTGGATAAAGGAAGTTACACCGAGAAAGATGCTGCTAATGTTATCAGGCAATGTTTAGAAGGTTTAGATTACTTGCATGACCACGACGTAAGGTTCAACTTGGCTATTGAGACAATAACTGATCAGAATCGGTTAGATTGTGCATCGTGATATCAAACCGGAAAATGTAAACATATTACAAGCTTCGTTGTATATTCTAACTGTATGATACGTCTAGCTCTTGTTTCAGACTCGAGATGCGGATGCCAAGCTCATGGTTACTGATTTTGGACTTTCAAAAATTTTGAAACATCATGATGATATTTTGACCACCGCTTGTGGAACTCCAGGTTACGTCGCCCCTGAAGTATTGTCACAGACTGGCCATGGAAAGCCTGTCGATTTGTGGAGTGTTGGTGTAATTACGGTATGTATGTCCATCTGAAATGGCTAGGACTTAATTCCCGGATATCACCATAGTTCACCTTGTTAAGCGGCTACACGCCATTCTGGGGTGAAGGTACTGCGGGAAACAAATCGGAGAATATGCGTACCTAATCGGTAATTGATAGATCAAACTGCATTATTTGAAGCCATCATGTCGGGAAAGTATGAATACGATGATGAATACTGGTCAGGCATCTCGGAAACTGGTAGAGTACAAATGCTACGGAATGTAATGGTTGAACCAATATTGTACCTCCGTAGCCAAGAATTTCATTGACGGCTTATTGACCTTGGATCCCGAACAACGTATGACTGCAAAACAAGCGTTGGCACATCCTTGGATTACCGGTGACCAAGAACAATCATTGCGTACAACAACCAATCTTGTGCCCATTGTTCGCAAAGGCTTTAATAGCCGCAGAACGCTCAAGTCCTTGGTAACTGCGGTTGCTATCTTGAATCAGTGGAAGCATCTAGACGATCTGACCGACATTGAAGACTCTGATGAAGAGCCTGGTATGTGGCATTTCAGCGATCATTGGATAGCGTTTGACGTTTACTCCCTGTAGGTCATGAGAAGCATGTGTAGAGCGATACCAACTTTGTTTCGTTATAATATAACTGCTCGGATTCTTTTAATCTTTGCTAGTTGGTTTTTTTTAGCATCTTGTTGTGTTTTTTATAATCACTTCTCTTTGTTATTTAGTTTGCGCATTTATTTGTCTTATGTTATAATGTGAATAAAAGACGATTCGAGTATCTTTTTTATTGGTGTTTCCGTTGTAAGGATAGCTCCAAACGAGCCTTTTAACAAACAATGATCCTTCTTACTTACGATAGCGAAACTTTATAGTTTTGCTGGCAACAGATATGTTGTGGTCACCTGTGAATTAAGGGAATTGACTAGTGTTTAGGATGTCTGAGGAATTTGAACGGGAAGTCCACTTATGGGATATGCTCGGACCCTCTTTACTTGGAGCCGAGGGCACATGATTGAAAAATGACGTATTAATTAAAGAGCGGCTCCCAATTCCTTCACTGCTCTTCTTTCGCTTTCACACGTTCCATGGAGACACGGGCTTCATTGGCGTCCTTTCCGCCATTGGCTTCTGAATCAGCTGCATTCAGCATGCAAGGTGAAGCGCGTCAACACGGTTCAACACTGGGAACAGTGGTTGGTATCCTATCTTCAATACTGCTAAAAATTGTTGGATTTGCTACGATCTCCATACCGCTTTTCTTTTACCGGATCTTGACATGGTCATTCACACTTCATCTGAATTTCTCCTCTTTATTGGTGATACTTGCTTTTATAGCTACGGCTGCTTACTTGGTCGTACGCTATCGCTTCTTGACAAAATATTCTCGTTTGAAACCTATCCAACCTCCCAAGGTTACATCCTCTTTCGATCTTCACCCTGATCAATCCGAGGATGCGGGTTATTCAAAGCCTGGCTTCAAAAATTATCCAGATGAGTTCCTATCGGCCTTCCTTTCGTCTATCAAAATTTTTGGCTACTTGGAACAACCCGTGTTCCATGAGCTGGCACGCCATTTGCAGACGAAGAAACTTCTAGCAGGTGACACCCTTTTTAGAAATCCCGATCAAGAACGATCATTTTATATTGTCGTTGATGGCCACGTGCAAATGTATGTCAAACCTGAGAACGACGATGAAAACGACGAAGATTTGCTAAACGACGAGCAGTGGCCGGAAGACGATGAACGGCCCCATGAGAACTTTAGAAATTACACCCTTATTAATGAAGTCGGAGCCGGCGGCACGTTATCGAGCTTGTTCACCATTCTGTCTATCTTTCGCGAAAGTTTTCATAGAAGCGAAGAAAGAGAGAAGCTGCGAAAAAGAACGGCCAAAATGCGTACCTCTAGATCCGCACAAACCTCACTAGGCCCTGAGCTAGCAGCCCTGTCTAGTACAACAGGAACGGAGATGAGTCGAGAAGCTTCACGTGAAGGTTGGCGCCATGTATTTCCTAACCTTGAAACACAAATGGATGGCACCGTTTCACCGGTGGTTAGCGATGATTTAAGTAGACGTCCTTCCGGTGTAAGCGCCTCTGGGCGCAGTGGGAAACGAAACAAGACAAGTATGCAGGAGGTCACAGCACCAGAGGATACTGAGTTATCTGTTAAATCGGAAGGCGCTTCATCTGATGCGGAGTATAATGACGTCTCCTGCGAAAGAAAAGTACCAGGTGTATCCTCTACGATGCGATTCCCTTCGAAACCATATGTAATGACTCAGCAAGCTCGTCGTCAATATCGTTCTGTGCATCCAAACATCATCGCCTGCGCAACCGTGGATACTACACTGGCTGTGATCCCGGAAGAAGCCTTCCATAAGCTGACGCAAAAGTTCCCTAAGGCTGCTGCTCATATCGTACAAGTGATCGTGACACGGTTCCAGAGAGTTACATTAATGACAAGCCATCGATATCTTGGGCTGACAGACGAGCTTTTGCGACTAGAAAAACTGGTCAATGAGTCCGTTAGCGTGAATGGTCTGCCACAGGACTTCTTTATTGCTGGCGGTATGGATAGACTGAGAAGAAAGTTCTCTCGGGATGACGAATCTGCTACAGACAGAAGCAGCACAACAGGCCCGGCAGAGATTAGCCGAAGCGAAAGCTCTGGGCTGATCAGAGCGATTGATATAATGGACCATCCTTCTACGCCGTCTTTGCACATGAAGGGTCCTGGTGCAGGTTCAATGGCACAAAGTCCACGATCCGGTTCAGTCATGCTCTCTTCCACACCATCAAAAAACCATCGTCAACGTAATTCTAGTTCTGTGAATGACGAAGAGTATAGTGTGGAAGACGACGAACACCTACGTGCCTCTGTCATGCGATGTATTGCCAAATCAGTTGGCATTAACATTGACACCAATACGAACGATTCACCTTCGCCATATACCTTATCACCTGCAGCTCAGCGCCAACATCACTCCAGTACACCAGAAACATTCAGATCACGGAATTACTATCCTATGGACCTATTCTCACACGCTGGTACCGTAGACTCTAGCGCATCGCCCTTGTTAGATCCATATAACGTTCCATATGATGACGATGTGGACGCAATATCCATTGTGTCTTCAGTACAGTCAGGCAGTGATATTTTGAGTAACGATCATACTAGATCAGACACCATCTCACCGGACGATGTGCAGATCCTCTATTTTCCAAAGGACGCAGTTCTGGTCAAGGAAGGCGAGCATACAAATGGCTTGTATTTCGTGATTGATGGCATGTTGGAAGCATCGATGATGCCCACAGATGGTGAACGATTCCTAGGAGATTCATCGCTACCAAAAGAATTTAAGGGAGCCCGCCAAGAGAAATCGCGAAAACGAATGGATGACATGACTGTTGAGACCGACTATGGTAGCGAAAGGGGCCTTGAGTTTGGCCACAAACCATCTTCATCCTCTTCATCTCTGTCCTCTTTGACCTCTGCAGCTGCTAGCGCAACTGCAACAAACCCTAGTGCTGGAAAATCTGCAGCGACGCTTTTCACCCCAACGATGACAGAGAAATATGGCGAGGTCGTGGCATCTACAGCTCCTGCAGGTCGATCGCAAGCAAGCGACCAGAATGAAGAGAATGAGCGAAAGATTAAGAGACCGCTTTTCGTGATTAAACCCGGTGGTTTAGCTGGATATTTGGACGCTCTTACAGGATATCCCAGTTTTGTCGAGATGCGTGCCAAGACGGATACCTATGTTGGTTTCCTCTCTAAGAAGAAGTTAGATCGCCTTATCGATAGACATCCTACGGTGATGCTAAAATTGGCAAAGCAGCTAGTTGGCATACTAAGTCCTTTACGTAAGTAAGCTCCTTTCTTCGGATACAGGGTGCTTAAATGCTTATTTGAACAGTTCTCCATATCGATCTTTCATTGGAATGGATGCAAGTGAATGCCGGACAAATCATTTGCAAAGAAGGTCAACCAAGTGAATCCATCTATATGGTTTTGCATGGACGTCTCCGTACAATAAGAGAAAGAAAAGAAGGTGAAATCGATATTCTCGGCGAATTCGGCTATGGTGATTGCGTAGGCGAATTAGAAGTGCTAAGTGAAGTGTTCCGTGTTAAAACAGTTTCATTGTATTGACAGTGTCTGTTTTTATAGCTGGTATACCCACTCCCTCAACGCTACACGCCATTCGTAATTCGGAACTCGCGCGTATGCCAAAAACTTTGTTTAACGCTCTCGCTTTGCGTCATCCAGAGATCACCCTTAAGATTTCGCGCATGGTAGCATTCCGTTCACTTCAGTTGATGCAAAAAAATACTTCCGGTGCAATGCAAGGCGGCCTAGCTGGTGGTGGTAGCACGTCTATCCCACCCATTCCGTCTTTCCTTAACAGTCATCCAGAGCTTTATGGGCGAAACAATGTAAATCTGAAAACCATTGGTATCATCCCTGTGAATGCGTCTGTACCCTTGACAGAGTTTGGTGAAAGTCTGAAGAGCGCACTGATACACTCTGTGGGTGCTACGTGCGTCTTGCTTAATAGCGCAACTGTTACGACAGTAATGGGGAAACACGCCTTTTCTCGCTTGGGTAAATTAAAAATGGCATCTTGGTTGGCTGAACAGGAGGAAAAGGTCCGCATCGTGTTGTACCTTGCCGACAGCGGGGTGACCTCTCAATGGACACGAACATGTATTCGTCAAGCAGATTGTATTTTGCTTGTGGGCCTGGGTGATGGAGACCCGTCAGTGGGCGAATACGAAAGGTTCTTGATCAACATGAAAACAACAGCGCGAAAAGAGCTTGTGCTATTGCACCGTGAGCGTTCATGCGCTTCGGGCACTACTCAAAATTGGCTCAAGGTACGTATCCCCTTACTACTATCTACTACCAGCTTTATGTGCTGCTATTATTAACAATAGCATTCATAGGACCGACTTTGGATTCAAGCACATCATCATATTCATATGCCAATGAAGCAACATGCTACGTTAACGTCCGAGAGATTCCGACCTCCCTGGCTTGCCACTCAGGGTCGAAAAATGACTAGTGGTTCGATTAACATGTTAAGCAACGTGAAGGACCAGCTGGAGAAATATTATTCTGCGGTGCCCACATTTGGCCGGCTGTTAGTAGTTAAAAAGAAAACAGCAGAAACGATCGGAGGGGTACCGAGTTCGCCAAGAAACGATTTTGCAAGGTAAACGGAAGGCCAAAAGTTCTCAAAAGAAGGAAGCCATAACATGTTCCCTGTAGACTGGCTCGACGATTATGTGGTAAATCGGTTGCTTTAGTGCTTGGAGGAGGAGGCGCCAGAGGGGTCACGCATATTGGTGTCATTCAAGCACTTGAAGAAGCAGGCATCCCTATTGACATCATTGGCGGTACGAGCATTGGTAGCTTTGTAGGAGGGCTCTACGCTAGGAACTGTGACCTCGTTTCCACTATTGCACGCAGTAAAATGTTTGCTGGCAGAGTATCAAGTATTTGGCGTCAAGTAATGGACCTAACGTATCCTGTAACAGCCTGGTTTACCGGTTTGTTTCCCATGCCTGTCTTTCAGTTTTAGTTCTAATCTTTCATTGCAAAATTTCACCAGGTCACGAATTCAATCGAGCCATTTGGAAATGCCTTGGTGATAGTCAGATAGAGGATTTTTGGTTGCCTTACTTTGCCGTAACAACCAACATTACTTATTCACGTATGGAAGTACATACGACAGGTTATGCTTGGCGTTATATCCGTGCATCCATGTCTTTGTCCGGTTATATGCCACCAATCTGTGACAACGGCAACATGTTAGTGGATGGTGGGTATATGGATAACTTGCCGGTTTCAGTGGCCAAGAATATGGGTGCGGATATTATTATTGCAGTGGATGTTGCTTCAGATGATGATAATAGTCCTGTCTATTACGGTGATTCAATCAGTGGTTGGTGGGCGCTTTTGCACAGCTTCAATCCTTTCCGAACTTACAACATCCCGAGCATTGCCGATATCCAGAGCCGGCTGACATATGTTAGTAGCGTGGCTAAATTGGAGGAATCCAAGATGATTGACGGAACACTGTACGTCAAGCTGCCGGTACAACAGTGGGGAACGCTTGAATTCAACAAATTCAATGATATCATGCAATCGGGCTATGAAGTTGGCCGCGAAGTCATTGGTCGCTGGAGAAAGGCAGGTTATGCGTCAGGGCGTTTGACGAATCACAATGGTGAGGAAATTCCTCGTGGAAAGGAAGTAAAAGGAAAACGAGGACGCCGCAACAGTGTCTAGAAGAAATAGCATTTTATATTGTACAATAGTTCGTTTCTCTGGAACATAGCTTTTTGTTAATCAATAGAAATAGGAATAGATAGGCAGATACAGACAACATTATCTATACGTTTGCTTCTTTCAATAAACGTTTTGCGGTTAAAGATACTTGATCCAGGAGTGAGAGGTCCATGGGGTCTCCGCTTTTTAGACTTGCCATAACCATATCGCGCGAACTGCATAGTAGGGCTACAGTTTCGTTTTGACCCACTTGTTTTCTTATTTGTTCGAGAACCAGTGGGACGTATTTTCCAGAGACATAGAGGGGTAGGTCATAGACGGACTGGAAATACAGGATGGTTGTCAGGTGAAGAACGGAAGGTCCGGATTTCTCTGTCATGGGAGTGGACTCCAGCTGACGTGCTAACAATTGAAGCACACCACGATTGGTGTTTCTGCCGTAAGGTGTTACTTTGTTTGGTCATGGGGGGCTTTTGCTACGCTCATGTTACTGTTACGCCTTACCGTTTTGTTTCTTCCTCCTTCAAACTATCCATTGTATCCGTGAGATAATTGATAAAGGCGCTTGCTCTCTGGATTTAGACAAAAAAGAATTCATTATTCTGCCTTTACTCTCGTAGCTTATTCGCTGCTTGCAACTCACCTTGCCTGCCATTAGAGATTGATACAGATGACTTAGACTCTCGTCAGTCTCTGTCTGCTGTCGGATAACCGTCATACGTCGGCTTTCTCCGACGAGGGCAGAATCTCCAATTTCTTCCTGGCTTAGCCCTACATTGGCGAGCACCGCATTCACGTCGTCTGATTTTTGCATCGAACGCAATATGACCAAGTAGTACAGAAATTCCATGCAAAGTTGGCGTACAATGTACTTTTCCAAGCTTTTCCGTGCTGATTCATCTGTTAAAAAGAATTATAAGATGCAAGAAACAATTACAAGTGAGCTTGTTACCTTCGAAGAGTAACACACTCTGATAAGTGTAATAGATTCTGCAACCGGTATCATTAAGTATTTTCTGTGTGTGTTGTTTCTGTTGTTCCAACCAGGAATCAAATGATGGCAAATACACCGATTTGATGGCTTTGGCAAGGGCTTCTGACATCGGCTTTTTAATCACAGGGGCAACGCAGGATGCAAAGGCATCGTCTGCGCCTTCATCCACAAGGTACTGGTAAATCTGGGGCCAAAGGATTGATATTAGCCATTCCGAAATAACGTCATTGATGTTATCTTTATCAGCACCTCATCTTCGGTTAGCTCTATCGGCATATTCAGCTGTTTTGTCTTTTTTTTTGTCCGTTGCTCTTTTTGGTCTTGCGCACGGCGATTTAAGAAATTTTGGGCTGATTCCACAAGCTGTGTGAGATATGCAGGCGTTGTGACAAACTGTGACCCTAGAATCACCGGTTTCGGCTTCTTTTTCATCCGCAGCACGATGGTTTCCAATAATGCAGTTGTATCGGCAGTACTGAATGCAAACGGAACATGTTTCTATATACCCCACAGCAACACACAAAAAGTATGTTTTTAGACATGCATCTTGCAGCCGGTTTCAGGTTATACTATACATACGGAAAAGTCTAACCAACTATTCGTCTCGTGTGTTTCTTCCACCTTGGCCGCTAATGTTTCAACAAGAGAGGAAGTAACCGCACAAGTTTCAAGAAAAACCATGTTAGGATGAAGCTTTTGTAGAATATCCTTGGGACTGCCGAAAGGATAATGCAGCTCTACTGTATGATATTCTAAGAATGAAAAGTAAGACGAATAAGCTCCATCATGCTGGATCTGTTCCCCGTTTACCAATGTAGTCTGCAGCTTCTAATAGTGAACGAATCAATGCCATCTGATGATCGCGGTATATCTGTGGTTCGAATATGCAGCGATCACGCCGGCCTCGAAAGATTCCCGAGCTGTAGTTCTTGGCAACCTGCTCCATAAGCGCTAATTTTTTTTTCAGGGAGTGCTTGGTTGTTATTTTTTTAATTACCATAGAAAAGGGGTTCCTGTAATTCCAGTGATCGCTGTAGCTTGAGCATCGAAAGGGGTCTGGATGGGACATGAATTGTTTGTTGATATTCCCATATTTTATGGTTGTTGTATTGGCTTACTCTGTTATTTGGTTAAGGGCCTCTGTTATCTCGTGCATGGCACCGTCCATATAGGTCTTTGTCAGTATAAGGTCAGGAACAGACGGTATTTTGACATAATCCTGTCGGGTGGACACCATCCTATCTAATATCTTGCAACACCTTGTTAATTTGCCTTCAACAGCATCATCGGAAATGAAGGTTCTTTCTAAAGTTTACCGTGCAAACAAACATGTGAGGTAGCCCAAGTCGTTGTGCCTCTGTAACAATGGATATCAGCCCCGTCTTTTCAATTTGGATCTTTAATTGATCTGTGATGGATTGAATATATTCCCTGAATTAAGGTTTAATATTTTGTTTAACCCTATCCATATTGGCGGTTATCTTACTTTGTTAATACGAGGTCGTCAACCTGGGTCCACTGATGCGACTCCAGCATCGGGGTCAAGTGGGTTTGGGTTGTCGTTTGGTCTATGTTCAATGCCATGGCTATTGCCTCAATAGAGAGTTTCTCTATACGATACTGTCAACCAAACATGTAACCCAAGAAAAACCAGATGACTACCCGCTTTCTCAACATGCTCGACAATGACATCTTCTATACGCTGTTTGCTGAGATATGATTCGCCATCGAGCGTTTGAAAGACAGGGTCAATGTACCCCTTCTGTGTTCCTTGCTCGACAAATTGTATGAAAAGGCGCTGCAATACCGAGGGTTCTATGGCCATCAGTCTTTTGACCTTCTTTTTCTCTTTTGCCCTACGGGCTCTACAATATGTGCAAGCTTAATTCTTTCGGCGTGACTTTTCTGTGTCCCTTGAATCAAGCAGGAATGTTGTAGCCTGTTTGTTCTCTTTGTCCTTCCTTTTTTCTATCACTTTTTTTTTCATGCTTCGACTTGTACAGAACCCGTTTCTTCTAGTGACAAGTATCCTGGCCTGTGTAATAGCTAAATCCAGAAAAGATCAGGGATATGGAGCGTATTAACTAAGAGCGAATTTTTTTTTGGTATTAGTGTGCCTGGACTACGGTGTTCGGTAGTGCCTGTGTACTGAAAGTCCTGAATGGAGCATGGTGGATAGTCATCTATGAGTTTCTGTTGCTTGCGAGTTGCATATTTGTTTTTTGTCTTGATGCGATCAAGTATTACAGACTTGCGGTGAGTACACCATATTTTTCTTTATGTTTCCAATGCCAATCGACGTCTTTGTTCTTATTGCCTAACTTGTTTGCTGTTTTGTCTTGTCTTTTTGATCTTCCCCTTATAGATACTTCCATTACTGGCAGCAAGCATTCCGCTACTGACAATTCAAGTTGACTACGTAATTCGTTTTGCCAAACCAGTTGTCATCAGAGAGCCAGCCAATGCATATGCAGCAGGGTATATCATCCTACTTGCTATTCAGGTAAATCACACAGATGACTTTTTTCTGCCTCATGTTTTTTATAATTTCTGCCTTCAGTATCTATGGATCATCGTGATCGGCAGTGAACCGGACACTCGTCTGGGGCGCATTGTTCACGCACGAGACGAGGAAGGACTAGATCCGATCGCAACTTGCATGATATCAGAAGAAAATCTGATTGTTGATGATCTGACGGGTGACAAAGGGATGATGGCCCCAAAACCAATGTGTCTTTCTCGATCCGAATACAGAGAGTGTGTTAAAGCTATTCATTCATGTTAAGTTAAAAGCAATCATTATTGGAGTTTCTGCATTGCTGAAACCTGGATAAACTTGTTGCAGATCGAGGCAACCCAGAGGATCCAAATGAATTACATTTTGAAAAAGGCGAAATATTACAAGTCGTAGACCGAAAAGGGAATTGGTGGCAGGCACGCAAACGTGACGGAACGGTTGGCATCATTCCAAGCAATTACGTGAGTCAAAACAGGCTATTTTAATCGAGACTAAAAAGCACTGACCATCAAACGAGTTCAGTTTACCCAAAGAGAAATATCCGTAAAACAATAGCAATATAAGAATAAGAGGGAAAGAAAAAGCAGGTTGCACAACAACATCAAAGTACAATTTAGCTGGAATTACTATACAACTATACAAAGTTCGATTATTTGAGAGACATAAAAAAGTTGTCAAAATAGAATAATCGTTCCGAATTATGAAAGAAAGATTTCAGTAGTCAAGAGATGATAGAGGATAATGAAAGTAGTTCAACAGGTCCATGAAGAAGATTCGACCTCAATAAATTCCGGGAATGACACGTAAGTTTTTTCGAATAAGGACAGACCAGCGTTGGCATCTTCGATCACCGTTTGACTTGTCCTTGCATTGGTAGGATGAATTAATGCGCGTACGAGTTTCACGAGATCGCGAAGAGCAGACTGCATATGGAAAAAGAAAGATTGTTTAAGGAAGAAAAGGCAAGAAAGGAGGAAGGCACCTTGGATCTTTAGCGTCTTTTATACCAAAAACTCTCATTTACTTTTTAGGGCAGTTAGGAGATTTTTTTTTTTGGTGCAAGTCGGATCACTACCAAAGGAAATGCCTTCTGAGTTTGTCATGCGACGCTAAAAGGGAAACTGCAAAATTGGCTCAGTCACAAAACTTCACATGGAGTACAGATGTCATGGCTGGAGTGATTTACTATCGCACTTGTTCACTCCCTTTATGAAACAGGCCTCCTCTATCTCCACGTGCTCATATCTCTCTCTGTCTCTCCTCCATAACATATCCAAATTGCCTCATCAGTAACCTCTAAAGAAGTGATATTGGAAGATCATGCCAAAGAAAAGAGAAAACGATTACACTCCATGTATATAGCCTTGGTATCAAGGGATTTGACCCCCCGGGGATCCACATGATGCTATTGACCTTGATAGACGCCATGCACATCCGTTTCATGACACAACATCCAAAGAAATGGATCAAGGATATCCATCCCGTTTTAAGACTGATAGTAACTTTTCCTTGTATGAATCGACTCTAAAAGAGAAACAAAGGATGGCATTTGTCTAGCGACGTGCCGTAATAGCCAAAAAATATATTGTCAACTACAAATTCCTTTCTGTCATTGGTTGCCAAGTTGTACGCAGATGCAGTAGTACAGCATCGCATGGCGATCATCAAACCTTCTATCTTAACTTACTAGACTTACATTTCACAGTCGAACAACCCATTCAGCTGCGAATGCAGGTTAAGAGAACCGATCAGATTACACCATAAGGAACTAATCTACACCCCATGAGACTATCACTTTCCCCGTTCGATGACAGCCAGAAACTGGCATATGCTATCATTGCTCTGTTGTCACATGTTGCATGCGTGGGACGAATTAAGCCCTCGCAAATTTCAACTTTATGGAAAAAAAGAGAGAAAACTAAAATTGTCATCTTCCCCAGGCCTAACAACATCCACCACCTTGCTTTTGTTCATCTGGTGTTTGAGATACCAAAATGGTCTGGCCACCGGTTGGCTTAATAGCATTGTTAGACGACTCCAATGCCTTGTTGGATACAATACGATAGATTTCTAATTTAAACGAAAAAGTTTGATCAGTACAGCCGTTGTAAACCATACCGTGTTTTCTTTTACCGGTCAAAATTCTTTGGAAGGAGAGGTCGACATTAGTAGCATCCAGAGCAGATGTTTCAATGAAAGAGAGACCATTTTCAGCTATCGAGCGAGGATACTCAGTATTTACTTGCACTTGGAAAGAAACAAACTTCGTTCGATGGATGATCACTTACCAGCAAACTGTTTTGCATCGTCTGTTGGCACAGCTCTTAAGTGTCTTAAATCGCTCTTGTTACCCACAAGCATGATAACAATATTTGAATCTGCATGGTCACGCAACTCTTTGAGCCACCTTCCAACACTCTCGTAAGTGTTGTGTTTAGAAATATCGTAGACCAAAAGAGCACCCACAGCACCTCGATAGTAGCTATCATCGAATGAATAAGGAAATCGTATGCGTTGGAAGAAAAAAGGTTATAGCACTTACGCACTAGTGATGGCACGGTATCGTTCTTGTCCCGCTAAAAAAGGTCGTGAGCAAAGGGAAAATAGAATTTTGTGTAACGCTAAGCGTTCTTTGGTGGGCTCTTCTGCAATCCGCACTCGATCTCCCGTTATATTTTTTTCAGAGAAAAACAAAAGCAAAAGCAGAAAGACAAAAGAAGAAAATACAAAAACAATAGTCTACCTGTATCCCAGATCTGTGCTTTTATCACCTTGTTATCGACTTGGATACTTCGAGTAGCAAACTCGACACCGATAGTACTCTTGGTTTCCAGATTGAACTCATTACGCGTAAATCGACCAAGAAGGTTTGTTTTACCCACACCAGAGTCACCAATGAGGACAACTAAAAACGGTACAGGCATAGTTTAACGTCATTGTCTATGTTGGTTTGTCGGAACTTTCTGGTGGTACTGGGTCCATTGCCCTGAACAGCCCCAGTAGAGTCAATGAGCGAAAAGTTTACCTTTGAAGAGATAGTCGTATTCGTCGTCTCTACTCATAGCAAAAAAACAATAATAAAAAGAAACAAAATGTAGTTTAAAAGTAGAACGAAGAAGAAGAAGAAGTAAAAGGTAAAAGGGAAGAGAAAGAAAAAAAATCTAAGATGCGCACACAAAGCTGTCCCCTACTGCCGACCCAAACTGTAAGCCCAAATGGGCAGGCTCGAATCGGGCAAGTGATTTGCATCCCGCTAACCAATCCGAAAGTGGCGTAGAATGAACCAAGTGGGAAGCCAAACCGCTATAGCAGAGAAGGAAACACCTCTTTTTTATATAGACCATCAATACACAATTTCCCACAATCATTTATGTCTGTATTAAGACACTGTGTATTAGTCGGCACGACGATATTCCGCGTCCTATTTATTCTATGTACATGCGTTATTTCACTGTCATCTTTGTAGTTCTGTTTTAAAAAAACATCAATCTTACGTATGGATAAGAAGCTGTCCTGCTTAGAAATGATATTACCGTAGTATCTTTTGCTGTCCAACTTTGTCTCTGTAACGTATATTCTTCCTTAATATTTTCATCCCTTCCATCGTGCGCTCTTCCTTTCGATCCTCAAAAGAAGAAACTACCTTGTTCGTTGCTACCCTTGCGTATTACAGCTAACGTCTGATGCAAACGCGTTTGGCGGGTTTGCTTTCGTTTTTGTTTACAGCGATTTTTTTGTAACTGAACAGAAAAAGCTCGAGGCATGTCTGGCCTGGGTGAACGTGTTGTTCGGGGAGTTTGGCTATTATATACAATTACAAACAGACAAGAGACATCCAAGGAGACTGCTTATCTTAAACAAAGACGTACCGGTACACTCTATATGTGACGGAGCATTCAAATTTTGAACCAACCTGCCGAAGATGTGCGAGCATTTTGGACGGGTAACAATCTGTAGCATTCATGCATGAAACTTTTATTCCTGTTTTGAATGGCTTTGTATGCAGCGGGGGGATCAAGCTAATATGAAAATATCCATAATTGTTCCGTGTTATGTTGGCTTAATGTTTTCACACTGATTCAATCTCGTAGAGCAGGTGAACTGCACCAAGAATTAACATTTCATATTTCATGTGGAATAGTATTGGTTATAAAGTTCGACAGTGAATTATGGATTCTGACCAAAACGTTTAATCTCTATAGTCATTCCCTTTTCTGTCCTATACCTGTTCCTGACAAATAGCAAACCATTTAATACAAATTATAGCCTATGCTTAACTATAGCACAAGTTAGAGAAATCCTTTGCTTTTGGATGTCGTAGTGGTCTATTTGTCTTCATAGGATTGATCCCGTCTTTTTGCGTTGTGAAGATACCATTGCAGATCATTTGCTGTTGCAAAAATCTCAACACCACCCTGCAGTCATGCTTTCAAGGAAGCAGATATTGGATAGCTTATATGCAATGTACTAGTGGCGAAATACTGCAATACAATGTTTTTATCCCTTCATGCATCTTGAACTTTTAGTTACAGCACGTTTTGTTTTATATTCGATAACAGAATCAATAGATTCATCTCAGCCGCGGTAGTATTTGTTTACTGTTCATCTACGATGTTTTTACTTGACTGTGTTCGGTAGTCCAGATAGATTAGCAATGGAGCAGCTTGTTGATGCCTTGGTTCTTTATGTGATCTTATGTTGCCTTCATGCACCAGAACGTATCATGATTTCTTTTGTAACGATAAATCATACACATTATCCCACTGTCTTCTTGTATCCATGTGTCCACATGAACCTGGTTTAAATCGTATCTCTTACTTGCTGTCTTCTTCTAGCTTACTAACAGTTCCACGAACCCATTCTTTTTTGGATGCCTGTCTGTCAAGCGCGCCGACTCTCATGATTGTCAACTCCGAACAGTTTGTTATGGCCTGTGTATGCTGGTGAGGCTCCATACGCAAATACAATATCCAACTGCTACGTTGTAACCAATGGATATTTATAACCAATGGATAGCTATGGCCTGTAACGTTGTCTATGGGATGCAAAATGGAGCTGGCTGGACAACGTCATCTATTCAGATACAACATGCGAGAGAAGTAAAAAGCATGGTTGTCGGTTGTTCGCGGAGATTAAACTGACCATTAACATCTCTGCACGCGTGACCCCAGGTTCCCTTACAACGCTCTCTAACCGCAATGAACGACCCAGCAGAAACTTGTCGTGCCATCATCATCGATTACCTAAACCATAGCTGCTATAAAAACACAGTTGAAGCACTTGTCAATGAAATGTCCAAATTAGATTCTTGCTGGAATCTGGACAAAGCTTGCCCAGGACGGCAGGGTAGGACGGAGAGTTATCGTTCTACAAAAGCACCTCCTATAGAAAGCATGGATGTGGATGAAGAAGGTATTTTGTGCTAAACAAAAATCCTTCCTAACTCTTCCACTTATACTGACTCACTCTGCCACAGAATGCTATGTCCTTAGTACCTGGGTAAATATAGCGGCTCGCAAAGGTAAAAAAAAAAAAGAGAAAATAATGCGACCCTATGCTTCTTTCCCTAATATACCATTGTCCGATTGTTTCGGCAGAATTATACAATGCCATCGTCGATGGTAACATACAGCAAGCATTCACAATTATTCAGCAACATTTTGCAACCCTTGTTCCATCACATATTCAATACAAGCTTCATTGTCAGCAATTCATAGAGATCGTGCGATCATCTGCAAGCATGGAAGCCATCGAATACGCGCACATGCATCTCGTCACGGATCAGAAGCAGCATCGAGCTGAAATGATTGAAATAGCACCTCTCATTGCTTATGCAGATCCACATCAATCCAACGTCAAACATCTCCTAGCGCCCGAACGACGCCAACAGTTGGCCGACGAGGTAAACCAAGAAATCCTAGGTAAAGGCAGGGGAAAAGAAGAGAAAAAAGGTATTCAAACCTTCCATATGGACTGACGTATGCAAATTGCCTTAGCGAGATTCGGGATAGCCAGAGAATCGTCCATGGAAAGGATAATGAAACAGATGGCCGTAGTTCGCGAAGAGAAAGATAAAACGGACAAAGAACAAAAGATGACCGTATGATACAAACATTGCCGTTTGATTTATTGCAACATAGAGAAAATCCCTCGATTTATTTGATCTCGTTGATCACAAGAGCTATAAAAGGATTAAGGGAAAAAGAACATAGGCGTAGATATTAAATCATCTGAGAACCTTTGCGACAAAAAAAATCAAATGAGTAACTTACCAGGAGGAAGAGACTGTCTAAGCTTGTTGGCCTTCTGCTTATCTTTCACGACAAGAGTGTAGAGGTAACGAGAGCATCTGACCTTGAACTTGACAGAATCGGCATTCTTCTTGATGCGAGCGGCTAAAGACGGAAATGAAACAAAGGTTAAATTCGTGTCGCTCGGCGATGAGTTTGTTCGTATCATGTCCTACATTTGGCATCCTTGCGGCGGGCAATTTCAAGGAATTGCTTGATATCCTTAATTTGCTGAGGCTGTTGAAGAAGAACAAGACAAACAAAAAAGTGAATCTCGTTAGCCGAATGCTTCCATTAAGTTGATCTGCTGTCTGAGATTTCGTCGTTTCCAGAGATGCTCAGTGTCATCCATCCGACTGTTTTCTCGTCCATCCATCCATCCATCCGTTCTACATAGATAAACTAATTGATAAGAAGGTGATATTTACCATTTCTGGACGCGCTTAAGGTGGTCGGAAAGAGGAAGCAATCCATGTCAAGGTCCAACAATTCATTTCAGTCCGGCGGTGTTTTAATTGTATTGGCCCTTTTCATGCTGCCCTTCGCTTCGCACAGCCCATGTTGGCAATCGGGCTTTCATTTTTCCGCCAAACGGACAGAAGTCCAGCGTAGCAAGCCTGCTACACAAATCGAAACACAGTAAATATTACAATCAATATATCATGCAATTTCTAATGCACAAGCCGGCATTTTTTGATTATTTGAGCGGCTAGTCTTTATATATGACAATACTTGATTTTGTTAACTGTTCGCTCGAAATGGCATATCGCTTCTACGCTTGAATTATTGTTGGAGTGCAACGACAATATTAGAGGTTTTGGACGGATTAACCTCCATATATAGCTTTTTAACATGCTTTCATTGCAGTATCATTGGATTTACTGTTGGGGATCAAAGACTGCAGTTAACTCAATTGCGTATGGGAAAATCGGCCTGTCAACTGATAAGCTGCTTATCACTGTATTGTCTAAGTGCCTATTCCCGAACCAAGTGACCGACAAGCTCGCATCTTTTCGCGCTGAGAACTGCATCGAGAAATCGTTCGACTTGACAAATGGATTCTTTTAAGGTCGAATGGAAGTATATAGAATTTGAAGGAACGCCGCGTTCCACAATCGGTAGACAGATAGGCCGGTGCATATGTATTCCAAAGATTTCAGGGAATACTCGCTCCATCATGGCTACGCTTTCCATGAAGAAGAAAAAAGACGGCCTTTTATAGATAGGCTGTGCCGTTGTAAATTGCACGAGTGCAACTTGAAAATTCTGATTATATCGTTACCATGACAAAAATAGGGTTACGTGGACATGCAATGCTTCTAAGATAAAGACCGGGATTAGGATTGGCAGGAAGAAGTATAAACAAATAAACGAACACCGTCTGTCGTTCGAATATTCTTAGCAACACTCTTGTTGGTTTGTCAATTAGAATCTACTATCCTTATTCGTTCGGATTTTGCAACTGCTTTTATTCATTCGAACAATATGGATTGCCCTGCACTATCATATATTATATTTACCGCTTTTAGCGCGACAACACCTTTGACTGTGCTGCTAGCCGCTTCTACAACGACCTCACCAAGGATCTTCATCACTCCTTCCTGGCTATTGTCGGTAGTCGGATACTACACTGCGAGAAATTAAAGGAATAGTAAGTAAGCATGCACCCAACAGGCTTTCGATTCAGCGTACACTTTTAATCCTGTCGATGCAACCATGAATTGATGGCGCGGCGTTGGTATACTCGCCAGGCTTATCAAGCTGGACATACGTAACTCAAGCAATCCGGGATAAATAGGGATCAGCAAAATATTTGTCTACTAGCATTGGTTCGTATTAGTTTGGCGAAACGAATGATTCCCAATTTAATTTTTGCCTTGGAATATCCATTGGAACAGTTTGAAGTTTGTTGGAATACTAAATGAGCATTACCTTTTTTATACTACTTGAAAATTAGCTTACGTGTTCTAGTGAGTACTAAGGCGACACGTCATAAGCAATCTAGCATTAGCACTCCTAAGTCACGTTGAAATACTAGCATTTGCTTAATAAGTTTAATGGAATTGTCGTGTTCAAAATTGTTTTAAACATTGTATGGTCGGATGAAAGCAAAATCCACACCAACAAGGTAAAAAGGTAAATTAGCCTAGTACGCTTTCCCTGTTTTGTCCTTCAGTCAGCTGGAATGCTTGCAGAGCTAAGCAAGAAGGGAACGCTTCGTCGGAAATCAATTACAGGAAGACGCAAACCCTTGAACGAAGGGTGTACACCTAAGCTGGAGGACTTGTCGCAAGCAGAGAACACAGGAGCCAATTTTTTAAGTCAAGGAACTAGAACGTGGATCACTCATAAAGCTAGTTTCTTTTCGTTTTATTTTCATGAACTTTATAGGCTTAAAAAACATATGGATAGGACTACTATCAAACTCTGCTCATTGCCCTTGGGCTAATCAGTGTTAGCGAATTCCTTCCTTTTTGGTTTTGTCTATGGTTAGAACCTAGTTGTTCCATGAATTCGGAGTTTTCATGGATTTAGAATAAGAGGTTTCATAACCATTTCCCAATTTTAGTCTCCCTCCCAGGCTCCGCAGCTGTTGGTCAGCTACACAACGGACATCAACTTGTGGTTAAACAAAACCACGCACCAGCAAGCTTCACTAACTTCACGAGCCAGAATTTGAGCTACTGCATATGTGGCCATCATTTGGTTCTAGGTCATATTCTATTTCTACTCAAACAAAACGTTCATAGCACGCAACTACGTCTATTATCATCAAGCTTCCTCATTCTTCTGTGTTTAAGAAATCTGTTACCAAGCTTAGAAAGCGGTCAGGTGCTTCATAATGCACTTCGAAGAAAGGGCGAAAAATCAGTCAGGGGAAATCACCAGCCAAGGAAACACAATATCACTTACCCCAATGTCCTACATCTTCTATGTTCTCAATACGCGAACGTGGAAATTGTTTTCGAACTAACTCTGGATGTTTCAGAAATGGTTTTCTGTATGGGCTTTTGCCACCCGTGATAAACAAGGTGGGGCCTTCATAGTGTAATGGTTCTGTCAAGAATTCACCCAGGCGGCCTAAAGAATTGCCAAGAGTGTCATAAGGTACCCTGAACCGATAGATTCCATCCTTGTGGCGTTTTAAATTGGTCAGAAGGAATTGACGGACAATAAGATCTGATTCGTATGTCTGTAAAATCTCGTCTGCCACCTTCTGTTTCGTTGGTGATACTGCATCAATCGCTCTCATTCCTTCAACATGCATTTGGTATTCACTAGACAGGGGCATATGCAAAGGTGCAATGTCAACAACAATAAGTTTTGACGGTATTGTTGGCTGCCGCAGAGCAAGAGTCATGACGGTTTTGCCTCCCCTAGGCTGGCGATAAGCTTTGCTGAGTCACTCAAAGAGAGCTGCAGACTTACATGGAATGACCAAGAAAAACAGGTCTCTGAAGCTGCTGTTCCTTAACAAATTCTGCGAGATCGTTAGCCATGACATCGTAGGAATGCTCGTTACAATGAGGACTGTTGCCATGATTTCGCAGATCCTTCGAGGTTCATGTTAGCACAGCATTACTATAAATGTCTTCGCCATCGACTTACAATAGTATAAATATCTCTGTTGGATCGTTGGCCTATTGTTTTAGCAAGTGATTTCCAGTTCTGCTTGGATCCGAAAAGACCATGACAAATGATCAGCGGTGCCAGTTTTGACGGCGACTGAGTAAGGTACTTGTCGAACGAAAGCGTAACAGTATTTGTGGAGTATGTCCTTCGAAGACTGCGAGGAAACCCAAGTCTATTCCACATTATGTTTCGCTTACTGATAACAGAATTTAATTAGGCTTGAGAGTTTATGGTGTAGCGGTGTTACTGAACTGCGGTCTTACCGTTCAATGATACACCAATCGAAGTGCGTCTGCCGTGAGGTATCAATAGGATCTAGCGTCGTCCTCCCGCATGTACGTATTCTCGATGTATAAATATGGATGCAGTTTCACATCGTGAAAATCTATTGTTTAAGTTGAACACTTTTTGCGCGGTCATTATCTTGTAAGATAATGAATGTATTAGCAAAAAGCGAAATATGGCGCTGCCAGATTCGTGAAGAATTTACCAAATCAGGGCAAGTACTCTTACTATGTCGGAAATTCAAACTTTGATGTAAGCTTAAAACTAGCAATCATTGCCAAGTGAGCAAGAAAGCCAAATGCTTGGTTATTCTGTTCCTAATTCATTCAACTCGTTTTCCTGCAATGCTACCTAATTGTTCCATAACCGGAAAGAGTAATTCATGAAGATATTGGATCTATTTCCTGACTGTTGAGGAGGGTCAATCGCCGCTCTACTTGCTCGAACTAGTTCGTTTTTGGCATTGATAGGTGAGGGGGGAAACATTTTCCTTTCAACAATGACTTAGCGGGATGTTTACATTTGTAACAAGTCTCTATAAAAGAGAACAAGGAAACAGGCTCCCGTGTTTCCCTTGCTTCTCGTGATGCAACCGCTTCTATTACTTCCTCACGACGGTCATGCCCTTTTCGAGGCTGAGCGCCTGCACCCCGACTCCAAAAAAAAAAAAAAATAGCTATTGCGCTCCGGTAAAAAATTGCAATATTTCTCTGGAGGGTCTATGCTCGTTCTTTACGCTTAATGACGCTCTCCGAACAAAATGTCCCATTTCCTTCCGCCCCACCACCACCGTATACCCCTCATTCACAACATCACGATTCAGTGGAAAGGAACGATGTCCCGGAAGCACGAGAGGTAACGTCGGCCTTTCCTTTGTCATCTCTTGGCGAAGCTCTTTTCGTTTTGGTTGTACACGCAGCTAAAGAAAAGATCGATTGGATCCTTATAGACCGAGCAAGCAGATTTATCAAGGTTAGAACTCAAACTGCTTGCAACGGAAAGGTCGGTAGGGTCTTATGAATGTGGATGTGTGCTTGAAGATCGATTTTTGTTATTGGGTCACTCAGTCCTTGGTATTCAAGTCTTGGATATGGAAAGGCCGACTAAAACCCAAACCATCATATGGGCTCGTGCTAGAAAGATGATTGTTATAGAATCCAGTCGAATCGTGCTGATGTTGGCAGGACGTAGCAAGCAAATCCGATGCTACTCTCTAGACGCATTATTGCGGCTAATATATGCCGTACTCGGGTTAGATTGGAGAAAACGACTTGTTCCAGAGTATGATCTGCCCAGCTTAGATGCATGGCGCCATGTCGCTTCGCAAGCAGGGAAAGCGCCGGACGTGGAGCCCACGGCGCAGGCACCAGGCAACGAGAACCTGCAGGGGAAGGTGGTTATGGTGGCTGGCATCGCAAAGAACCACTATGCTTTCGGTAATACGGTCCTTCAGAATTATTGCTACAAGTTTCCCGAGAGTAAGGATGCGCTGGATTTGCGGATCTATCATACGACTGCCTATATCTTTGCCGCAGTTTTGCATCGAGACAAAATCGTGTTATGGCAGCGAAAGCGGGACGGGGATAATCTTCATGCCTTTTTTCGACTGAAAGTCTTTTGGATTCCTACTGAGCCACGCTCCATCGCTTTTGCTGACGATCGTGTCACATTGCGCCACATCTTGGCCGTTTTCTCGACCGAGGCCACAGCTATCAATTTACGTGATAGTAAGGTTCAGACAATTCCTATCCACGCTAAAGTGGAGGAGCTTTACCAATCAACATGGATGCGGGAACAGTACGAGCACAAATTATCCAATCCACGACCGCCCGCTTCGCCTGTTCCTACCATCTTCCCACGTCCAAGTTTACCCTCAACCCTGTCTTTACCTATCCATTGGACTTCACTCATTCAGCTTCCATTTTATCCCGAATGTCTTCCTGCCACATCCCTCACTACACAATATTCTATCCCGCCATCATATAACACTGTTGTGGCTACCACGCCTTTCGAAGCACCTGATCCCGTCGCCTTGCCATCCACTGCTGCACCACAGCTTTTCTTTGCGACCCTCGGTCGGCAAAGTTTCATCGTCGACCTCAATGGCGCTTTGTTCACCACCCAGGTCTATCACTGGTCAGATGAGCCTGACCATATCGAATTTGTCAAGATCCGCAACGACTGGTGCGCTGTTGGGCTTGGACGAGACACTGTCGACCTTATTCACATCACAACGGCCAAAAAACAACGTCTAATGAATGGCGTTCCTGTCCGGTTCCTCTCACACTGGCAAACCGCGTTATTATGGTCATGTACAGCCAACGACAAGTCTCATGTGTATATGCTGCAAACCGATGTCTAATCAAACGCAAAAAAAAAAAAAAATTCCAGTCTGTCTCATTATCTACACTATCTCTGTCCAGCTTATTTTTTTTTTACTTTAAACATATCTGAACCTATTGTCTGTGTGCATCACGGAAAAGAGCGTGAGCAACCAGGTGGGAAATATAAAGTGGGCAGGATAAGCCATACTGAACGCTGCATATTTGAGTCAATTGTCGTTACGACTATAAGTTGATGTGAACATACGAAATAACGCGTCTACAAACGGATTCAAGCCGGCAAGGACGTAACATTTGTACGCTACACATTAGTTAGGGGCCAGTAACGTTTGCTGACATTGACTTTTCACTTGGCCATTGCATGGAAAAGATAAAGAAATCCTGATACGTCAAGTCATTAGTTTTCAACGGTCTTTGTAAGGTGATATGAGCTTGTGTTTGCTTCAAGTAATCGGGCTTAGAGCAAATAATGAGAAACAGAACATGGAAGAGCGAGTCAAAGGAAAGAGAGTACCACGTCAGTAACGCACAGTTGCCTGTGCATAGAGACCAGCCAATCACAGTGAAGACCTGCAATTTTTGATCCGTTTCAGCGCTTCAATAGGGCCTGACTTTCCATGGAAGCATTTACAAGTTTTTAAACCTTCATTTGGGCCATTCACAAACGAGCTATACAGCGTCATGGTGTGAAATTAATTATCTGTCCAGAGGAGCTTGCTGATATGTGATGAACATCAGCGTCTTGTATCCAATAATGCAAAGCTTATTGGTTTGATTTTGCGAATTTTTCGAGCATGAAGCATAAAGCAAACGAACATTGATGGAATCCGTATATTAAATCAAACAAAAGTTTGTTTTCTGGTATTGTTAAATGAGGTTAAAAGGAAAACACATGATGGTTTACAATTTAGCTACAGGCACATCCTTGTAAACAGTAGCATAACCATGACTCAACACTACGCGGTCGCCCACCTTTGCCTCGAAATAGATGCCTTGGACAGCCGGATCACTGTCATCCACCGTCCACATGTATATATCCACTACTTCTCCTGGCAGAACTGGCTTGGCGAAGCGAGCGTCGATTGACTTGAACTTTGTCCGATCATTATCGGCAAAATGATGTATAACGGCATGAGCGCAACGACCATAGGAACATAGGCCGTGCAGGATCGGCCTAGGAAATCCGACCAGAGGAGCAAGATTGATGTCTGCATGCAGTGGATTGAAATCACTTCAAAAGGAGAAACGTTATAGGGCATGATTTCCCATCATCTTTTTATCAAGTTACCCAGACAACCGGTACAACAGTGCTTGATTCAGGGCTGTCGAAAAGGTCTCAATCACATCCGGAGCTCGTGTAGGTCGTGATCGGACAATTGCCTTTGGGCCTTTGGGACCCTTTGATTGAGAATAAGAAAGAACAGAGATGAGTAAACCAGTGTCAGTGAAACGGGGCTACTTTTCTTTTTCGTACATTCCATCCACCATATCCACGGACAAACATCTTGGAACCCATACGAGCATAATGTACTCCATCCGATTCTCCATACAGATCGACGACAGTATCGATTACCATGCCCGATCCCTTATCATACACGCCTCGGCAAGTCTTGACAGATTTGAATCGACCTCCCATTTTGGGAAATGGCTTAAGCACTTCTAGCGATTGCTCTCCATGAACAATCTTATTGAAATCGTAGGGTGGCACACCAGGCAGCGGTCCCCCTACAGACCAACGTTCCATAAACGAGTTGACGTCTGAATCAGCGCCTTTAAGAAGTAAGGCCAGCGGATAAGTCGGGAGAGGTCCGAATTTGTCATCTATGGGATATTAATCGTATCGAAGCGCTTACTTTCAGTACTTTACGATACCAAGTTCATAAAGCCATTGTAGGTCGCTCGGTGGCACGCCAACTGACAAGGCATATAAAAGGTAATCGCGTCGATTGCAAGCAACCTAAATTCCAATTTAGCTCTTTCTTTCTCGCATAAAGTGAATCGATTTCTTCTTTCTACATTTATTTACAATATCAGGTTGGAAGGTATGTCCAACAGCTTTCGTTACATCCACGCTATATCCTTCGGGCATAATGGAGAGTGCAAGATAAACAAGAAGCGAAAAGAAAAGGAAAGAGAACAAAGATTGATTTTTCAAGAGACAGGGGAGGGCTTGGGAATATTTTCATTTTAAGGTGATACACACCATATTTGGTAGGATGTGGATGAGTCCGCCATTCTCGTCCAAGTTGGCAGGTAGTGGATTTTCCTCAACAAAATCATGTGGATAGAATAAGAAAAAGAAGTTTCTCATTAGTTAGTCCCATCTGTCCTATATCTTTCAATTGCGATTCTATGTTGAGTTGTCATATTTAATCTGTTGTAACAAGACAAAACACAGTTACTATTAGTCAACAGAGAGGGCATTGCGTCGTTAGAGCGTCTTCCTATAGCAGACTTGTCTTTAACTTCTTAAAAGATGAAATTGGTCTCCAAACTGCTTTCCAGAAAAAGATCCATTCGACATCACCCCAAGTGAAAACGAAAAGCGGCCCGCCCATAAATTGTGCTCGCATGAAAAATGGGCCCGCGCTGAGCGGCAGTTGAACCTTCAATAATTAAGATACAGTGCGCCTTTAGTGAGGCCACAACAAACGAAGCATTTCAAGCATCTTAGTATAAGCATCTTGGAGCAACAATATCAATTGCACTATGATACGATTGCTCGACTGAGGCATATTCCTTTAAAAGGCATCCAAATATTTTTAATTGTTTCTTCGGTCAGACCGTAGGCAAATTGTGGTAAACGGACCAGTTTCCACCCATTCTCTCATACTCTGATCGGGGCAGACGAGGAGAAATACCATTCATTACTTTCATTTACACAGTATCCTCTTTTCTAACGTTTTCTGTCCCTAATAAGATCTGTCCATCTATGAAATTTGCCCATCCGTGATGCTGTGGCATTTAACAGGACCCGAACTTGTCACCAGGACATGTCCCTTGTATGTCGCTCTTTGCGAACTATCGGTTCGTAAATGCTCTGCCACTTGTTCAAACACGCGTTGTTTAGGCTTGAGAACTGGATCGGCAGGGCCCATTGGCTCCTGTCCGAGTAACTGGACGCGTTCCCCCAACGTGCTTGTGGAAGGTGGACTTAGCAATTCCACATAATCTCCTTGACTGGCAGCCAACAGCATACCCTGTGACAGAACTCCCCGAAACTTACTAGGCTTCATATTGCTAACTACAATTACATGCTTGTCCTATTATCAAGCGAAGCTTAAAACATGAGCTCAGAATCCAGAGGTGCGTATTAATTACCAAAAGGGATTCACGGGGTATGTATTTGACCAATCCACTGACAATTGTCCTTTGTGTCTCAGTAGATTCTGCGTCAAGAGATACTATTATGATCGTGATTATATAACTATTGAGACGTTCCTCTTTTGTATTTCCCCTTACCTTGTTCGATATAAAGGTGCTCTGCAGTGGGATGGGATTCCACATGAACAATCTTGCCCACACGTAAATCAACACGATGAATGAGATCATCGGATGTTAACGCAACCGGATTCTGAGTATTATAATGACGGAGAAGAGAAATCGGTCGGGCGACACGCGTACATAGAGAGGTAAGCATAATACACTGTCGAAGAGAGACCGGAACAAAAGAAACTGCAACGGGATACGAATTTCTCATGTTTTGTGCACAACAGTCTTGGATCTCCTTGGGCAACAGGACCCCAGCACTACTGTTGAAACAGAGGGCCTCACGCAAGGTTGAAATTCAAGACAAAGTTTGCGCATAAGTCTATTGAGATAGTGTCTTCTTGATATTCGATTCGCTTTATTTATGATATTTGCGGGTCATGCTTTGCTTCTATTCTCTTCTGGAGGCTAACCGGAGTTTGCGTGACCATGGAAAGAAACCAAACTGACAAAGGCATTCCACACACTCCTTGATGCTGAAGCACGCCCGATCCTTCCTAGGTTAGATTACCTGAGTGATTACAGCAATTAGCTGATTTCTAATTGTTTCCTTCCAGAGTCTTTGTCAGCGCGTTTACAAGCAAAGCCAATGGCCGAAGTCGCCAATTCCGCCCATGACATGGGACAATGCATGCACCGTGTTAAGGTGCTTAATCTCCCAAAGAGGGAAATGGGATCGGTCAAGCAGCTGTTTCAATCATGCGGTGTCACTGAAAGACATAAAAAGGCACCAGCTTGGGATTATGCCTATATTAACTGCAAGGCAAGGATAACTCTATTTTTGGAGCTTGACATTTTCTTATCCAATTTCCTGTTCCTCTGGCAATAGACAGAAGATGCAGCAAAAGAAATCATGGCAAAACTAAATGGGGTACGCTTTAAGCAGAAGACACTTGCCACCGAATATACCCGAATATCCGAAGAAGTGTTTAGGAAAAGATTTGAGAACAGAAAGAAGGAACCTTCAGTAGACGATGATCGTACGCCAACAGAGCGATTGGCCGATCAAGTGACACCACTCCACAGGTGATGTTCATTTTTGGTTACACTTGCATTTGTATTATGGAACTATATACTGACTATGGTTGACAGGATGGCTTATGATGACCAACTCCAGTTAAAACATAAACTAGGTCGCAAATGCATGGCCAGCTTAAAACGCAAGGTTGCTCGATTACCCGAAATGAGTGAAGAAGGCAAAAGACAAGTGTCGTGGGCATTTGATAAGTAAATCATGATTAAAACAAGGTTGGTATGTTTACATATTGATATGGTTCGATAGTGAATATCATTGTGATCTCCTGGACCCCATTGGGTCTCCCATGACAAATGGATACCGAACCAAATGCGAGTTCACCATAGGAAGAAATCCGGACAACGAACCTGCCGTTGGCTTTCTACTCGGACTATATCGCGATGGCATCACATCTGTGATGGATCCCAAGGAGTGCTTGCATGTTCCAGAAGTAGCGAAACGTATCGCAAAAGCAATGGAGGTAAAAGACCGCAACAAATACTGACCACCACAAAACTGAACCAATTTTGGCACCTCAGAACTACGTTAAAGCGTCTCCTTATGAAGTATACGACCGAGGTCAGCGAACAGGCGTTTGGCGAACGCTTATGGTAAAAACACAGCATACGGGTGATGGTATGTTAAGAGGAATAATTCAGAACCATGCAATGGTCAGCTTAATGGGTGCCTATTTTCTTTCTTTTGTTGTGCAGTGATGATCGTAGTGCAATTGAAGACTTCGGATTTGACAGAGGATCAACTGGCTGCAGAAAAACAAAATCTGAAGCGTTACTGGGCAGAACAGGAAGGTTACACGGTAAAGACGTTGTTGCTGCAAATATGGAACGGCGATTCCAACGGGCTCCATCAAGATGGACGGACCGAGCTACTAATAGGTGATGGTTACGTTTATGAAGAGTTACTGGGTTCAAGGTACATACCACGACGTAGGATAGCGATCCATTGAGTAATGCTGGTTAGATTTCGTATATCGCATAGCGCCTTTTTTCAGGTCAATACCCCAGCGGCCGAGTTGCTCTACGCAAAATGCGCCGAGTGGTGTAACTCGGATCAAAACAAAAAGACAACTTTGCTGGACTTATGTTCGGGCACCGGAACGATAGGCATTACCATGGCCAATTCTGTCGACCGAGTGGTCGGAATAGAGATGGTACCTGAAGCTGTGGTGGACGCAAAAATCAATGCGGAAATGAACAGTAAGCTTGGTTTTCTTTTTGACACTTTTGATATATCTGTATCCATGTTTGACACAAAGAGCAGATATTACAAATGCAGAATATTATGCGGGCAAAGTCGAGGATAAAATAGATATAGTTGCCAAACAAAACAATGAGGCGATTGTGGCTGTGCTGGATCCGCCGAGGTATGAACTTAATCGCAGCTTTACTCTTTTTTTTTTTTTTTTTTTTTTTTTTTTTTTTTTTTGGCAATGTATGTACTAAAAAATTGAATCAGGAGTGGTGTGCATACGAGTGTTATATGCGCCGTCAGAGAATCAACGCAGATCCAAAAGGTAATCTATATCAGTTGCGACGCTAAGCAAGCTATGCAGAACTTTATCGGGTAAACAAAGGGAAAAAAAGATTTCTCATAATACAACAGGCAGTTTGACTTTGTATCTTCATGCGTTTATTTCGCAGGCTTTGCCGACCAACGTCCAACCGATACAAGGGTTTACCGTTTAAGCCTCTGCGAGCGGTCTCTGTCGACCTGTTTCCTCATACCGAACACTGTGAATTGATGATTGAATTCGTCCGCACCGAACCAGATAAACAGCTTCCCGAATAATCGTACGATGTGACACAAATAAGAACCAGCGCTGCTTTCCACGACTGAAAAGCGTTATCAACATGCAATATTCAGCAGCCGACATGTTTTCATTGAAAAATGCACCTCGACTCCATTCACGTCGAATGTCTTTAAAATACACATATACAACGGCGAAATATGCCCCCAGATATAGTATGAAAGATATATATTAAAGGGTGTAACTCTTACAGTATATCAGAAAAGAAGGCGAGAGATGGTTGTGTTACCTGTAGCCGCTTGCTGTTGGGAACGAATAGCAATGCTGAGCAAAATTCCCATTGAAAACCAAAAGTTTGCGCACTTTTTTTTCCCTTCACCTATCTTTCGTCTTTTCCCTGTTTCAACTTTCTATGAACGGTACAGGGTATCCAAAGTCTTATGAGCCACAACATGGTTAGATTATACACAGATAGATATTGACTCTTCTGCTAAAATCAATCTACGCAATTATACAGACGATTTGGAGGATAACCTTCCGCCTCCACCGCCCTATTCATCTACCTTCACCCCAGCCAATCCAATGCCTACATCAGCTTATGTGTATCCTTCAACCCCTTCAGCTCCACCAGCAAAATCCGTAAGAGGCCTACCAGAGCCTGAACCTTATTTAGGTCACTATGGTACCATGGGTCCCCCTGGCCACGATCCATCCTCTGCAAATCATGCGTCACCTCCAACAAATCCTAGTAAGTAGTCCAAAGAGGGGAGGATAGCCTAAGGGAAAAATGAGCACCAAACTTTTTTTTTCTGAAATAAAGATCTTTCGCCGCCACAATCACCATCCTATCATCATCCAACAGCGCCACCAGATGACTCATCCTCCTCCAAATTACCATTCTATCATCCTAAAAGATGGATCCCACATATGCATGACGACGAGGACGGTGGACAGTCAATATCCAAAAACAGACCGTTAAAATACGCACTGTTAGCACTTGTAATTTGGTTTGTCATATTTAAGATGCTAGACAGGGACTCGACCGGAGAGGATTACAATGGAGGAAACGGGAGAGAAGGAGGCATTGGAGGAGTTATATGTCGCGTCGTTGGAAGGCATGATACGTATACCTGGGATCAATTACCCGAACCGATCCAGTTTACCCGTGGCCTATCATTGGCTGTTCAGGGTAGCATCATGCGTGGCAAGGTTCAAATCCGACCCACAGTAGACCAAGCCGGATCTGTCCGTGCTGTGCTCAAAGTCTTCAAGGGCGCTGACGTTCAATATAATCTTGCCCGTGGCCCAGACACCAGATTGGACTTGGACATTGCGAAAGGTGGTTGCGCGGTCGTTGACGTGGAAGTCGAACTGCCTGTTTCTGGTCTTAAAAACTTGGCGCTCAATCTCAGTAACATAGAAATCAATGCACAAGATCTGTTAAAAGTGGATACTCTTCACTTCATCACAAGTAATAGCAACATTGAATTCAATGGTTGGAAAGGCATTCAGACGTTAATGCAAACCACAAACGCACTCGTTCAATCTTCGCATGATCTGGTTGGCTATGACACGATCCAACTTCAGAGCAGCAACGGACCGATCCTTGTGCCGACCATCCACGGACCCCCTAAATCCGTACATATAAAGACTACCAATGGTGCGATCAGTAGCGATTACATTGAAGCTACTGATTCTATCCAGGTCACTAGTACTAATGCCAATGTACATACCCAGCAAATGAAAGCCCGCGACATTCGCGTGTTAAGCAGCAATGGTGGTTTGCGTTTGCCTCTTGTCGAAACAGGAGCATCTATCTATGCCCATACGACAAATGAGGCTATTACTATGTCTGTTATGGGTAATAGGCATGCAAACATTGATGTGTCGACGTCCAACGCTCCTTTGGAACTACAAATGGTAATTGTAGATAGGATGAAGAAAATCTTTGTTTTCTGATGGTTTGATTTTCTTTTAGTTGAATAACTTTGAAGGAGATTTCAGCATCAAGACTTCTTCTCATGAACGTGTTATGATTGTGGATACTTCTGATGTGATCAATCTTCGTGTGAACAAGCCTCATGAAAAAGAAGGAAGCCGCAACCAAGGCCATGATGGTCGCTTATCTGCCAAGACATCTAATTCTAATATTCGAGTAACCTTTATCAACTAGCTTAATGGTTACTGTTAGTTGCAAGTTAACCTATTTTTGCATACAGCAGTTTAACACAGACGTACTATTGCTTATTGAACTATATTTTTGCGCTACTGTAAAATGCATTTTTTTCCCCATTTACCGCATTTGATGTCGTCTTTTTGTGGTCTCTGTCACACCAATTTTCTCCTGCCGCACCCATTTTTATTATTTTCTGTTCCTCTTTTCGTCTCGTGCGCCCTCTCTCTCTCTCTCCCCTCCGTTCATTATGGTCAACAACAAGCGTCGAGCGGTCGCCGTCTTCGGCGGTCTGGCCGTCATATTGATCTTCCTTGTCATGAGCCGTTCTTCACCTAAACCTCTTGATGTCGCCGTACCCATTGTTCCTGTGCCAGAGCGATCCAAAGTATCGGTGGTTGCACCCACAGCCACAGTTCCATCAGAAACGATCCCAGCACCTATTGCAGTCGAATTCCCTGATCCATTCGCTCTCCATCAGCCATCGCCAAGTGAGAAGTATGTGACCTACCTTCCGCATTCCGGTTTTCACAATCAACGGATCGAGCTCGAAAACGCGTTCTTGTTGGCCGCCTACTTGAATCGTACATTATTACTTCCTTCAGTTTTTCTCGGGAATCCGGCCATGCCCTGGTTACGGTACAACAAAATGTACGAACGGTTGTTACTGCAGACGAAGCGTGGATTGGAGCATTGTCCCAAGATCCCGGACGACATGCCCTTTCCGTCGGAATGCCTTAACTACTTCCGGTGGACGAGTGTGCCTTGGACGTTTTTTTACGATTTCTCAGCCATCCGGGAACGTATTCGAATTATCTTTAGAGATGATCTGAGTTATGAGTGGATGTACGCGAATCTAAACATCACTGCTAAACAGATCCATTTTATGAAGGATCGTTCTCCCTACGAGTTCCGTGTGTACGATGATCCTCAGTCGCAAACAAAATTAGCCAAGTTCGTGAACCGCATCGATCTTGTGACATTGGAAGCGATTCAGGAGCCGGTATTGCATTTCGGTTCTGTCTTTGGCACTTACCGTGTCCTGGCACAGACAGAAGAGCACGCGGAACTTCTTAAGTTTCTGCGGACCCATATGATCCTTCGTAACCCAGTCCTTGTTGACACAGCCACGCGGGTCGTGACGAAACTTGGCGGTGTGAATGGGTTTGTAGGTCTGCACATACGAGTAGGGGATGGGCTGTTTAAGAGGCGCGCGTCTATCCATGTGGATGATATTTTTCACAAAATGGTGGATAGCTTCACTGACCTGACGTTGGATCAGCTGAAGCAGTATGACCCAAACCACGATAATGACCGGTTAGAGAACGAAGATTATGAAGTGCGTCAACTCCGGCAATTTCAGCCGATCGAGGATTCGTTTAAACCATTAACAGTGGACCATCCTGATGATGTCCATAGCTATGTGGGAGAGGAAAATCGACTTGATCCAGCATTGACATGCCAAGCCGGCGATTCAATTACCCGACGATTCCGGAAAACAGTAGTCTATATTGCTACGGATGCACCAAATCCAAGGAACAATCCTCTGCTCAAAAAGATTTTTGCCACCTTCCCTTGTGTATTTGTTTTATCTGATTTTAAAGAAGAACTGACAGATATGAAACGTATCGAGGTGGTGCATGAGAAGATCAAGTTGGAATCGTATCTCATTCCTATGGTGGACGCGATCATTGCCGCTCAGGGACATACCTTCTTAGGAACCAAGGATAGCACGTTTTCGAGTTATATTGAACGTCAGCTTCATCCTGTTTACACCAATAAGGAAGTCAAGGTGATGAAACCTAGAAAAAAGTCGGTATCCTAATGGGCACGCACGTATACAAGATTTTCCACCCTGTTCTTCCTCATCATCATCACTTTTATCCGCGCTCACCATTTTCCGTCTCCACGTCCATACTTCCCCTCCCCCTCCCCCTGTGTTTTTTTTCCCTATATCTTCCATATGCATAGACGAACAATAGTTTTCTTTTCTCTAGTTTTGTATTATGTACTGAGTTTGACAAATGCCTTGTGGTATAAAATAGAAGTCTAACTGGGTTAGACTTGCTTTTCACCGATAGCTTGCTGATAGACTATGTATAAGTGGAGCAAACTACCATTTAAAGCAAGGTTTCTTTTTTTAGTCCAAGAGTTGATATTGTTACAGCATGTTTTCTGCTAAAAAACGACGGCAACCGCAGGGAAGGACAACAAGAGCAATTCTTTATTCTTTGTAACTATTGTTTCTCAGTATCCATACTTTAAGCTCACATTTTCCAAGGGTGCTCTATGCGTGAGATGCTTTTGGTCTTCGTCATGTCTGGATTTATCGTTCGATTGAGACCATAAGCAAGGGGGAGGAGGGGCAAGAAGGGGGCGGGGAAAGAAAGAAAGAAGGATTTTTTATCTATTCCTTGTTGCATTGAAACGCGTCAAACTACAGATGAACCCCTTTCCGCCACATCCCTTTCCGCTTGTTTTAACGTTATGCTTTTTTCCCTCCCACCCCTTTATAACAATTTTCAAATCATACTCTTTTGTCTCGTATTTCCCTCTTTTTCTTTTTCTTCGTTACATTTCTGCATGAAAACGTCGTCTGCAGGGAAATCTTGGTATGAGCGCATTAGAAAAGAGGGAGAAACAAAAAGGGTAAACAGATTTTATAAATTTTTTGTTTCTTTAATCTTTGAGAACACAGAATACATGCAACAATGAGCCTTGCTGTAAAAATTGGATTCGAGCTAGAGGGAGCCATGCTCTCTTCACCACTGATTGCTTTTTCTTTTTTCTATTTGTTTGAGTTTTTGTTCTTTCAACATGTCACACTAAAAACAATGGTGGCAATCACTAGACTTGAGACAGTGCCACGCCCTTTTTTTTTTGTTTTCTTTGAGGGGTAGCGCCGTTCAGGGCAAAAGCTTTTCTTTTTGAGGCAATATCCCGTTTTGATCTTGTTGTCGTTTTGAGTGGTCCGGGCAAAGCAAGCGGAGCCATAAAAACAGGTTTGAATCAACAAGACTTTGCTTAGCCATGCAAGCCATATACTGTTCATCTCTCCGGATCAGGAGGGATGCACGCAAAAAAAAAGAAAAGAGAGAGAGAGAGAGAATGAGGTACCTTTTTTTTTTATTAACATATAAACAAATAAGCACCTGATATATTCCTTGCCAACTTGTATATCAAATGCGCATAAAAAATAATAATAATAATCACTGTAATCACTGTCTCCAATAAATAAGTAATCGACGAGCAGCAAACTTAAAGGTGCCTCTATGTATGTGTAGCAAAATCATAACAATTGTAACTTTTGAAAGTTTAAACAGTAAATTATCCCTTAGTGCATGATTTGCCAAAGCATATGTATTATGCAATGCCTATGGAATAAAAAAAAAGTTGTTGTGCAATTTTGTTTTGAGATCCCAGTTTCTTGAGCTTGATTAAATGGAAAGTGCAATTGGGGGAAAAGTAAAGGTTACACACAACCTTTTGAACGATCGATCCCGACCCGTTAGTGACAATAGGCTAATCATATTCTTTTCCTCTCTCTCTCTCTCTTGTCCGTCTGTGACCCCTTAAGTACACAACGCTATCTCTGTGTTTGTCCACAAAAGGAACAACCATAACGAACCAAATTTTTATTTTAATGTCCATCATGTAAGAAAACAACAACGCGAATTTTGTGTTTAACAATGCTTATTAACAAACGACCACCACGCGCGCATCATGCATATTGGTTTGTACATGCTTCTTTTCTTTTCTTTTTTCATTAGTGCAGGGTTGAATGACATTTTATTTGCATGAATATAAACCGAGAAAAAACAAAAAAAAATGAAAACTAAAAAATCGAGCACATAATAGAAATAAGTATAATATAATACATTGACTTACTTAAAGAAAACCCTCTGCTAGGGAATCATATGTATAAGTGTAATGAAGAAAAGAAAAGAAAATTGAAACCCACATGAAAAACAAAGAAAAAAAGAGAAAAAGAATCAACAAAAAGAAGAAGAAGAAATGGCGAATAACGAACAAAAAAAAAGTAAGGAGCATATATAAACAAACCAAAAACAAAAGTAAAAAAAAAAAAGAGAGCTGAGGGTAATAGTGGAATAAAAAGGGGGAAACGAAAATCTACATAAAACGAAAGGAAACATAGAAAATATAGAAAATATAGAAAGAGCACATGAGTAGGGTTCTAGACCACGGCTTCATCACTGATCTTGGACAACAATGGATCGGTTTTTTTTGTTTATACAGGAAGAATAAGAACAAGTGGAGGAAGAGGAGGAAGGCGGGGAAGTAGAGTAAGAGGGTGATTGTTGTTGTTGTTGTCGTTGTTGTTGTTGCTGCTGCTTCTTCTTTTGTTGTTGAGTTTTTGTTGTAGGTGAGGGCGGTTGGCGTTGGTTTGTCTTGTGATTTTTTCGAGAAGAGGAATGATCATAGATTTTGGAAGATGAGGAGGAGGATGCTGATGTGGGCGGTGTGACCCATGGATGGTCTGAACAGGTTGATGAAGACCGTGGGGTATCAGGAGGGGAGGGTAGTAGGTTGGTCTGGTCGTCGTCTGGCGTACAACGGCCCACGTTGACAACAACGATCGGGCGGGGTTTGAGGAGCTTTTCGTTTTCATAGCGCTCACATTCAGGCGTTCTGGTGAAATATCTGCATCGTTTGATTCGTTGACGGATCTCATCCAGACTCATGCGGTCGAGAGGATCGACGGCCAGCATTCGTTTCAGGATATGATTCAATTCCCGCGAAATAGGCAGCAGTCTGTACAAAAGATCGGGGTCTTCAATGTAAGCTCGGAACGTCTCATCTTTGAGCGAAGCTTGACGCCAAGGGTTCCTTCCGGCCGCCAAATTGATAAGAATAATCCCTAATGACCAGATATCATTTGTGGCCGACACGTAGCCCATGTGATGTTCTTGTGCAAGATCTCCTTGACATTCTGCATAAAAAGAGACGTAGAAAGAAAAAGAAATTAGTTATTTTTTTTTTATCAAAGCAATGTCATTGTTTTCGTTCAATAGGGAATACGCAGCTCTAGATCGTCTAACTTTTTTTTTTCTTTTTTCCTTTCCGCCTTCCCCGGCTCACCCCCTTTTTTTTCCTTTTTTTTTCTTTACCTGGTGAAAAGTAATAACTACTTCCGCAGCCGTATTCTTTGGAAATGGCATTGGTGGTGGCCAAACCGAAATCGGCCAATTTGACCATTCGCCCATCGTCAAACATAAGAATATTTTCGGGCTTTAGATCGCGATGGTAAATGTGGTTGTCATGACAATAGCTGACGGCATCCAGGAGTTGTAGGAAAGTGCGGCGTATGCGTTGATGATTGCCATAATAAAGATCTTTTTCGGCAATGGCAGAAAATAAGTCTCCTTCAGGACCATATTCGAGAACGACGTGAATCCATGCACCTTGTCGAATGACACGATCGAACCGGATGATGTTCGGGTGAAATAATTGTGAGTGCAATGCTATTTCTGATCGTTGAAACCCTTTCTGTCGTTCATCTAATCCAGATTGTGGCAGGGACTTGATGGCATATTTGATTTTGGTACGGATATGTTGGGCAAGATAGACTTGACCATAGCCTCCGATGCCGAGCACTTCGAGGATTTGATAATCCCCAATCAATGATCCAATGGGTATCGATGGTCGTTTAGAAGTAGTCATTAATTAACTATTACTACAATCGAAAAAGAAGAAGAAGTAATTGAAAAGTAGATAGTGAAAGAGGAAGAAGTAGATTAAAAATCAAAGACAGGCAACTGATTTTATAAACATTCAGAGTACCAATTAGGGGAGTTTCTTTTTTTGTGGGGGGGGGGTTTGAGCGAAGAGAGAAAGGGGAAAAGCAAGTACGTGTGTGAGAGTGTATCTATGTGTGCGTGTGCGTGTGCGTGTGTGTGTATATATGGATGTGTGGATGTGCAATGCCCGCGCAATTCTTTTTTAGTATGTTGATACAGCATGAACCAGATTTTTTTTTGGGGGGGGAAGGAGGGGAGAGGTGAGCGAAAGGATCGGTCGCTTACTGCATTTGGACTAACGCTCAAAGTGACGGTCGATCCCAAACGGTATTACATTTCCTTTCCTTCTACAGAGAGTGAGACATACACACGCCTTATCGGGGGAGGAAGACAGAGACTGAGACACGCATAGGAAAGGTGCCAACATACAACACAAAAACCTCCGATTCCCCTCCAACGTCATGTACTTGCCCTTTCTTCTCATCATCCTTGTCTGTCATATAACAACCGTCCGTTCCGATATACAGGTACGGAACACAATACCCCGCCTATTATCATCCATAACATAACTTAACCTTTAGTCATTCGCACCTACTCATGCCAACGAAGTCTTTGACATTCTTCAGCAAGGGCAAATACATAAATACAACCTACAACGCGAACAAACCAGATTGCAAAAAAGCATCGATGCATTTGGTACAGATCGGGATGCCACCCTCTATCGTCTGGCTGGCATTCGAGTCGATGACTTTCTGGCATTCGAAACACTGGTCCTTGGTATGGTCAATATTTACGCCGAAACCGTCAAGAGCAACCAGAGTTCATCTTACGACTTTCGGACACCTGCCCTGAAGTTGACGTTTGACTTTCAATTGGCTATCAAAGAATCCCATCAACGCCTGCGGACGAATGTGCTTGACGATCTCGATAACCATTTTGAGTCGTCTTCCGAAAAGGAAAATGATGCATCATCACACCATGAGCATATTGCAGGAGACGTTATTGATTCCCGAGAATCGATGCAGCAAATGCTTCGTGAAATGCTGCAAGCTGTCCGTGAGAACGCGGATCAGTTGGAAGAAGGCATGCAGCAGCACAATCTAGCATTTGCGTCTGGAGATCATGCATCGATTGAAACCGTACTGAGGCTTGGCGATGACTCTGCCCGAGGAGATCAGGGACCGGACGAAAACAGAGTGACTCTGATTGACCAGGACAATAACGAATACATCATGACAAGACCTTCGGATACGACAGTGATTTATGAAGGTAAACTTAACGAAAAGAAAAAGGGAAAACAACGTATTGACAGTCTATTTCTAATCTACCTTCTCTTTCCCGTCAGACATGCAGCTTTTACATGATCTCATCCTTATTCTTGTCCTGTCCTTTGTTTTCGGGTGGTTCTTTACGATTATTGGATTGCCAGGTACAAGAAAACCTTTTGATCCTTGTTTGTTTCTGTTAACCCCATTTTTTTGTATTAGCGTTCTTTGGGTACATCCTGGCCGGTATTGTAGTGGGACCGTCCGGTTACAATTTGATCAAGGTACTAAATGTTAGAAAGGAAAGGGGGATTTGGGGGAGGGAAAGGTTCCAAGTAGGGCTTAACCATGTTGGTTAGGAACTCATTCAAACAGAGACCCTTGCTCAATTGGGCGTTGTGCTCATTGTTTTTGTGCTTGGACTGGAATTCTCCTTGGAGAAGATCCAGGCAATGTGGAGACTTGCATTAGGCGGAGCCGTCCTGATCATGATGGTCACTGTCGTGCTATTTATGATAATGGGGACAGCCTTGGGTGCGACCACAAAAGAATCCATCTTTCTGGGCATGTGTGTCAGTTTAAGCTCGACAGCAGTTGTTGTTAAATGCATCAAGCTGGACCATCTCGAACATTTATACGGGCTGCTAGTCATGCAGGATGTCATTTTGGGATTCATGCTGGTAACCTTAAAGAAAGATAAGAAGATTTTTTTTTACTTACTAAACTCCCTCTGCTTTCTATCTTGCCTAAAGGCTGTTATCCCTGCTCTAGCGAAGTCAGGCATTCAGGTGTTTTTTGCCATCCTAAAGATCACTCTGTCCTTTACCATTTTCGGTGCTGTCTGTTTTACAATTGCACGCCTGTTGCCGGTTCTTCCGCGTGCGATCCGACGCATGTTTCCAAAGAGATCGATTCAACAGAACCACGAACTGATTCTTCTCGGAACGATTGCTATCTGTATGAGTATGTTAACTGTTTCTGAGCATCTCGGTCTTGGGATGGAGTTGGGCTGTTTTGCTGCCGGTGTCATTGTCCGATCACGCAAGCAGATGTTTGAGCAGGCTCATATTGTCATTGAGCCTGTACGGGATCTCTTTGCATGTTTGTTCTTTGCTTCGATTGGACTTCATGTCTATCCAAGCTTTTTAGCATCCGAATCTGTTCTACTCTTCACGCTTGCCGCCGGAGTCATAGGGTTCAAATACATCGTTACATCTGCTGTTTTGATATTCTTCAACATTGACATCAAGACGTCTTCTACAATGGCTGTTGCTCTTGCACAAATCTCCGAGTTCGGATTTGTGCTTGCCTCTCGTGCGAAGCAATTGAACATCATTACTAGAGAAGTCTACTATCTTCTTCTTGGCGTCACCTCACTCACGCTCATGGCAACGCCTTTACTGTGGAAACTCACGGATCGTTCTTTATCCTCTCATACATCCCGGAACCATGAGGATCATGAGACCGTAGTAGGTGTCCCTTCTGATGAGGGAGATAAATATGCCTAGATGTTTAGCTGGCTTCCTTTGGCGACCTTGACTTTCCTTTTCTTTTTTTAATTTGTACAGTCAATTGTAGATTTCATTTCATCTGTTCATATTCTTCATAAACTGTGACCCTTTCTAAACATGGATGACACGTTGAAGAGAGGTGTAACATGCAAAACTTTGTTTTTTTGGGGGGAGAGGTGAAAGTGAATATCTAAACCATCATATGATGCAGTTGGCCATGCCGATTAGGGTTGCTTTTTTTTTTTTCCTCAAGTTCCACTGTCTGTGCTCTTCCTTTTTCTATGTGACACATAACCAATTAATTTGGGTTTACGACTGTTTTCCAAACGGCTGACGATCTCCCCGATGAGTAACCTAGAATTGTACCAGCCAGAATCTTATCATGCGGATGAAAAAAGAGAAAAAAAATGAGTGTCTGCTAACATGGGTTGTACCACCAAAAAGAAAAAGAGGTGACTTTCTCACGAAATCGCGTGTATGCATGTTTCATTTTTTTTTTTCGGTTCCAATGATTCTACGTGATAAGATGTAATTGGGAAAAGAAGGGAGCAGAAGAAGGAATGAGGGGGACAGAAAGAAGAAGGTTGGTAGGAGGAGGGTGAGAGAAAAACCCTAATTTTCTTACGCACGGAATGATGCGGATTGACGTGTGTTCGCGAAGCTTGAATAACTTTTTGTTGCTTTTCTATTTCTCTCTTTTTCTCACTCTTACATGTATCCTCTTATTCCCGAATATTAAGGTATTCATGCCGAATGTCTCAAAACTCTAATACAGTATGCAAAAAGTTTTCTATCACCTGCTAGTTTTCTTTTTGCTTTCCGTCCTTTCCCTTTTCCGTTTCTCTCTTTCTTATTTTATTTTATTTTTTGCTGTTATAAAGATGTGCTGTTTATTTATTTTAGTCATATGGAAATAGACAAATGAATAATAATGGTTAGGAGGGAAAAGAATGAAAAAAAAAATCCGTAATAATCTAATTACAAATACTTTATGTTGTATGTGCTTCCGGGGAAACTTATGCTGCTACTTGTACTTCTTTGACCGATTCTGCTTCATTTAATTTGGGTATAATCCATTCTCCTTCCGCTTTGCCTTGTTTATCCAAAATATGGTATTGTCGCTGTTGTTGTACCATTCGCGATTCCCGGATTTTGAGCATCATTGAACCGTAATTATCATAGTAACGTCGCAGTTCACTCACACTCAATCCAGTCCACCGTGCTTCATCATTCAGCTGTTCCTTCGGTTCAAACAGATGTAACGGATGAATCAACCCGTGATAGTCTGTCCATATACCCTTCTCGAACCGATTTTTCAGATTCTCCTGGGCCACTGTATCTTCTGCCCTTTCTTGGGGTTCCAACAAACCTTGGACAGGCCCATTTTCATCTTCGAGATTGACATGGTAACCGTACCCTTGCCAGACAATCATCAACCGTTTCTTATCCTTTTCTGGCATCACCTCCAGACTGTTGTCATATTCTACCTTCTTTTTCTTGTTTTGTCTCCCGTCCTCTTCTTCTAATGGTCGTGGCTCGTCCATGACCAGGCCGCCATGAGCATCTGACATTTCTTGGGTAACTAATACTGGGACCATGACCCCCGGAGCAGAGGAGGAGGTCGATGATGAATCGGATGGACTGGATGTACTATGAGGCGATGCATAGACTACCGCCGAAAGAGATCGCCGGATACTGTTGCGGATCTCTTTGCTATTGGCCTGGGTGGCTTCGGTGGCATCGAAAGAACGATTTGTGGATTTGTCTTCTCTTCCAACGAGATGACGAAAGGATTTAACATAAAGACTTTGTGACTTTTGTGTTCTTCTCTTTCGTCGTTCTTCATCGTCACTTGCCGTTGTCGTTGTCGTTACCGTTGCCGTTGTCGGAGGTGGAGTCGGTTTTGTCTGTGCCGAAAAAGAGAAACTGCGGGTAAGTCCTGCAAAGGAAAATCGCTTTGGTTTTTCCATGAAGAGTGAACTGAAAAAAGAAACAGGAAAAGAAGAGAAAAGAAGCAAAAGAAAGTATGACAAGAAAAGGGGAAGGGGAAGACGTTCGGTGTGAGTGAGTGGATAAGTTGACCAAGTGAAAGAGGGACGAAAGGAGAGAAAGGGAAAAAAAAAGGAATGGACCAGACCGTTCCAATATCCTTCTCTAGGCAGATTACTCGCTCTCTCTGTCCGTCCTGTCTCTTTTTCTATACTCTCTCTCTCCGCGTCTCTGGAACACGTCTCGCTCTCACCGATTTGCCTCTGAGTGGGCTTCGTTTAGACATAGTCTCTCTCTCTCTCTCTCCGTTCCTGATTAAATTGTACGACACGCCTCCATATTGCTCATTGCCGTCTTTGTGATGCCTACTCGTGCTTCGTAACGTTTATGCAAAAATTCAATGCCCCCTTTTTCTTATCATATATAAATACCCTTCTTAACTGGGTTTCTTGATTTCGATCTTTGCTCTGTCGATTATTTTTTTTTTTATTCATGCATTTTACTGCTCGCTCGTCTGCTGTACAGCAGTGAGTGCGTCCTATTAAATCGGAGATCAATTCGCCTTCAGGTACGGCTACCCAGTTCGGACTTGAACTTTTTTTTAGGTCGATGTACCACAAGCCGAATGATAGCGCCTTTTTTTTGTTTCCATTTGTCAGGCGGAAAAGTGCGTTGATATCGATATGTCTATTTGTTTATTCATGGCCAATGTGAACTGCAAAGCTTCTAAAATACGTTTATGCTTATTGTTGTTGATGTCATACACGGAACGAGGTCTCCGCGTTTTGTACGAAGTGTCTTTGTTGTCCTGGTCCAATTGAGCATGGAAGTTTAATTTGAGGGTGGGAAATTGACACAAGCAAGCGTTATTTTATTCATGTTTTGCATATCGGTTTGGCTACACCTACATCCGGCTGTCTATTGTTTTGATCATTCCATTCTTAAAGCAAGTTAATTAAGCTTAGCAGGCACGCTTCTTTTTCTGATGCATGCGCCTAAACAAACATAACTTCTCCATTTACGCTTTTGAAGAGCGGAGATAAGCCGGTGTTTATATATTGTGCATCCAAAGTGAATGATCGTACATTAGCAAATGATTTTCTCGGTGTACCGGAATGAAAACCTGCCGCTCTAGTGAGTTCCTCCGAAAGCGATTGAATTATACTGCAAAGGCAATTAAACATTCAAAATTCTTTTGGATGAGTGGTGTTGTAGGCTGCATTCGTTGCTCTCCGTAAGAAGGAAAGGCTATAGCATGGAAGCGATCACCATAGTGACAATGATTGCTGTGGATATCTTGGTGCTGCTTAGTCGAGCCAATATATATCAACATTTTCAAGGCTTCAGAAAAGCAAGTCATGCTAGAAAAACACTTCTTGATAGCAGTACTGTACTGAATCTATGTTTGTGTGAAACGAAATAATGGCCTTTCGGAATTTTTTTTTCTTTATTGATGTAAGAAATACAACGAGGAGTCCTTGAAAGCTTCCTTTTTTTTTCTTCTTTTGTTGCTCATAGGATGGCTGGTGCTCGTTGGGCAGCACACCTTGATCTCCAAGGCTCGCCCACCTGTCATTACTATGTCACAGTAACAGTGGGATCAACTCCAGTACGGACCTATTTGGAATTTTTTTTTCATGCACTCAATGCGTTCTTCCCTTGCTTTTTCGTTTTCCTAATATTTTGCCCTATTGGGATATTAGGTCAATCTAGTGTTTGATCTTGGTTCGGCCAATACAGCAGTAATATCCGATCTTTGCGATGGCGTCAATTGCAGTTTTGTTCAAAAGCCGTATTTGCCTGCACCGGCTTTAGCAGATCGCCAGCATTGGGTGAATGCGACCTATCTGGGCAACATCCATATGCGAGCCTCATGGGCTGGATATGCTACGACGCAATTGGTATCCTTTGGAAACAAGGCACAAGCCCTAGCGCGTGTTGACGCCATTGTACAAAATTCTGCTGTTTTCGTTCCGCGATGCCCGCAAAATCAAGGTATCTTGGGATTGGCGTACGCGACCTTACAAACCGTGCCCAACCCACCCATGAAAGAAAGTCAGAAAACGGTTATCGACGCTATAATTCAACAACATGGCGCTGCTAATATGTTCGCATTGCAATTATGTCCCAAAACAGCTCATGATCCGCGGTTTCGTCGTTTATACCATGCATTACAGCAAACTCGGTCATCTCCTTCTCTGCAAGCTTCATTACCTTCTACAGCATTTTCATCATGTCGTCGCCGTGGACATTTCTGGCTAGGTGGTTACTCATCAAGCGCTGTAGGTAGCCCTATTGAATGGGTCCCTCTTCTCAAAAGTCGATATTATGAAGTGCAAGTTGATCATTTCCTAGTGAATGATCGCATTGTTACCGGTATGTCCAATATCAACAGTCCTCGGACAATTGTCGACAGTGGCGCTAAAAATATTATGCTCAGTCCGGAGGTACTGATGGAAAACAGATACAAGGGAAAAGGGGGAGGGAATATGGCTCGTAATCGTGCGGGGCTGACAGCACAAGTGAATTCACCTTTTCGTTTTATTCTAGAATTTGCAGCTGCTTCTCGGTGCCTTGTGGGAATCCCGAATTGTACAATTTGACAGGCGATCTGTTTCGGAAAAGTACGAACGTGCTTTCTGGCTAGATCATGCTATGCTTAGTGTCCCAATGGACCATGTCACCATTGTAGCCAATACTACTATTGCAGTATCCCTTTCAGGCCGCCATATCAAGATTCCTCTTGAGAACCTACTGACAATTCGGCCAGGGAAAGATAACTTTGTGAATATCAGCTGGACAGGTCTGACTAAGTCCGGCCACGGTAGTAAGCAGTTGGCTTCTACCATCCTTGGCAACTCGTTATTACGTGGTAAAACCGTGATTTTCGATCGTGATACACACCGGATAGGCTTTGCAGACGCTGCTTTTTGTTGCAACGAGTCTAGCGCGCAAGATGTGAACGTTTTCCCAGCAGAATACGACGTAGCATCTGATCATGGACGTGAGATCATGATTACGGTGATTTTGGCCGTATTTGGCACAGTCCTTTCGCTTGCATTTATAGTAAAGATGTTGCAACATGCAAAAAAATCCTCTTTAAGATGCGAATCAGAATCACATACCCTCCAAAATGGAACCAACGGTCTTAACAAAAGCTGACGTTTATATCTTGGTATTGTATCGTTACAGGAAAAAGTTCCTTCTATACACCTTTAAATGTGTTGATTGATTGACATCTTTTTTTTTTTTTTTTACAGTGAACCTCACGCTTCGACAGCGCTTATTACCATGACCACTGTAAAAAATTCTACGTAACACTTTATTCGTCATTGGTCTTACTCAAGATTTCCTATTCTCCCCGGTTGTTATCTGTGCCTAATAAGCTAGAATACAGAATTATGAAGGAAGGTCTCTATAGCTTGTTTCTACGCCAGTTCAAAAGTGGACGCTTTGGTAATTGAGTTGTTTTATACAAAGTATATATTACAGTTTCATTTTCTTGTATGACATTGATGGTGGATGAGCATCTTTTGATTCGGGCTTTTAATATCCTTTTTCCCACCATTCCTTTTAAACAGAGGCATGTTTGCTGCTGTGAAGCGCTCATTTCTCGTCCAAGCTCGTCGTAACATGTCAAACGTCCTTGCTCCTGCATCACCTTTTAAGCTTGCTTTGCTCCAACTGAAAGGTGGAGCCGACAAAAAGGCCAACCTCAATAACGCCCGAGCAAAGATTCTCGAAGCTGCAAACAATGGCGCCAATGTCGTAGTCTTGCCCGAAATCTTTAACTCTCCATATTCCACTACGGAGTTTCCCAAGTATGCTGAGGCTCTAGCCACTGGAGAGTCGGTCAAAATGCTGTCCAGCACAGCCAAGGTACGCTGACGCTCAAACAAGGAATAGCTTTTGCTTACGTTAGCATAATTTTCGTTTTGGTTCAGGAAGCGGGCGTTTATCTTTTTGGAGGTCTTGTTAGCGAAGCTTATAGTTTTATCCAGCATGTATTTAACGTTGTGGAATGAAATAGGATCGATTCCTGAGCGTGATGAGAACACTGGCAACATTTACAATACATTGACGGTATATAATCCTTCAGGTACAGCTGGGACAATTCAAAACGCGATCTATAGTAATCATAATTTTAGGTGAAATGATTGGTATTCACCGCAAGGTACATCTGTTTGACATTGATATCCCCGGGAAGATCCAATTTAAGGTATACTGACATGTAAGTTTATAATCACTTACGGAACTTATCAATGATTAGGAAAGCGATATCTTGTCAAGTGGCGACTCACTGACTCACATCGATACCAGTAAGTTGATACACAATAGAAACACTGTCATGATCTCAGTATGCAATGAAAAGAATACGGTAAAATTGGTGTCGGAATCTGCTATGATATACGGTAAGATGAATATTAGCAAAGAATGCTATGAATAATGACGCTGACATTTGGGTCCGAAGCTTCCCAGAGCTTGCTATGATTGCTGCGCGCAAAGGCTGCATGGCTATGATTTATCCTGGTGCTTTCAATTTGACCACAGGTCCTCTTCACTGGGAACTGTTACAGCGTGCTAGAGCCACAGACAATCAAATTTATGTAGCAGCATGCTCTCCTGCTAGGAATCTAGATGCAACTTATCACGCATGGGGCCATTCAACGGTCGTTGATCCAAAGTACAGATAATCAATCGTGAAATGACGTTCAATTAACATTCTATTCCTCAGGGGCACAGTTATCGCGACAACTGACGAGAATGAATCCATTGTGTATGCGGACATTGGTTTGTATCCCTGGTTACCACACGGACGCAGATATCTCACAACCTATTAGATCCGGAAGAGATTCGAAGTATTCGTGCTGGAATTCCTCTTTACGAACAACGTCGGTTCGATATCTATGGAGACGTAGCAGAGACTGTTGAAATCAAGGATGGAAAGGGTTTCAAAAAGTCTGAATAGACTGCTTCCGTGCCTTGAAGTATTTCATTAAAACACCGTTCCCAATGCTTCAAACCAGCTAACGATGCTTGAATCCATTTGTACGCATTGCTTGAATTCTTCAAAGCTGATATATCCCTCTCTCTCCGTCTTGACGCTTTTAAATGTTTTGTCAACCATCTCGTTGATAGCATCCTGAGACATGGTCTCCATGATGGGGAATTTTTCTTCCCAAGCCTTTTTCGAGGGCCCTTGATCAGTATATTCGACGCTAGGTTGTTTATCTTTGCGTGCAGCCGATGGTGACGGGGGTTCACCAAATGCATGTTCTGAGGTGAAGCGGTGGCTGTCGGAACGGAATCTTTCGGTGCCGTACGCATCCAACTCTTCTTCTTTCCGGGACAGCGCCTGCGCTTGTTCCGTTTCTCTTGCGTATTGTCGTTCAAAATGCTGTTCTTTCAGCGGATAAGTCTGCCGTTGTCTCTGCGAGTTAGTGTTTCCCGATTCTCCCGAGCTCGTATTAGCAGTTTCGCGGTCTTGGTCATCTTCACTATTTCTTTCAGTAGAAGAAGAAGGTATAGCCACATTGAATGCAGCGCTGACGGGCTGTGACGCCGAAAACTCGTATGTATCCATCATTTCGTCTTCCATAGCGCTCACTACGTCTCGAACCAGCTCCATCGACAAATAGAAGTACGATTTAAACATCCGATACAGTTCGTCTCTGGAAATATAGCCATCATCGTCCAGATCATACCCTTTAAATGCAACTGTGGACCAAATTTAGCCAATCTTTTCCTTTTCTATGTTCGAACCAAAGACACCATCTATACATACACTGAATCTTCTCGTCAAGATTTCCTTTACAAAGCACGCTTAGACCACACACTAACTCGGAGAAATCAATGACCCCATCTTTGTCTTGGTCAAAGAAGGCAAATATGCGTTCGGTTATCAAGTTTTTCTCCAGACCAAGCGGTCCAAGACATTGCTCGAAAGTTTCTTTATCAATTCCACCTTCATTGGTATCGGCTGTGGATAACGATTTGAATTGTTCATATAAAGCTTCGAGTTCCACCTGGTCAACTACATTTGCACAATCAGACCGATACGTAACTCAATCTCTTCGCACCAGAAACATAAAAAGGAAAGCTTACAATGTGTACTTCGTTGTAGTTCTCGAAACTTTTCTGATGTTAACGGTGGTCGCTGCTTGATTTTGCCTGGGTAGAACACTGGAAGAAGAGCACTTCTTGGATTGGCCAAAGGAGGGATCGGTATCCTGATCTTAAGGAAGACATGTGTATGGGCATGGTTGTTTCCACCCTCACACATTTCACAAAGGTCAAAATCAACGCAATTAGCGCATTTGTACCGTATTCCACGAATAGGGGAAATGCTACATTTGTTACAAGTGATACCACCTGCAGAAGCCGAATTGTGTCAGCACTAAGTCAAAAAAGACATCAAAATCACTGCTTACGATGAATATAGCCTTCTATAATTTCTGGTGAATCAACCAAACCATATGCCTGTTAGCCACTCTTACCTTTCCGCGACTGATTGTCTGAAATGGCATAAAGCAGGTTCAACAGATTTTTATTGTCGTCCTCATTCCATTCTTTCAAAAGCGATACCAATCGCCCTCCTCCTCCAGTATTGCCCACAACAGTATCACTTTCTTCTTCAGAATCAGAAAGTTGCCACTGCAAGGGAGAGGCGAATTCATCGTAATTCCCCTCGGCATGTCTTATACTCCCATTGCTACTATTGTTTTCTCCACCTTGTCTTCGCCGTCGGATGTGCCGCGAACGACGAAGCCGCGAGCCACGGGTAGTTCCACCAGATGATCTGAAGCGATCCACAAAGTAAGAAATGGTCACAAGTGCTACTATGCTTGTAATTGCTCCTGAAACTACGACAATCGCTGGATGTATGCGTGTGGCCATCACTGTTCTTTTACCATAGGGCTCTGCAGTTCCTTCCGACTGGATATTTTGCATATTCAATCTGCGCCGCTTCAAAATCATTTCACGTTGGCGAATAGGAAATGTTTAGATATCAGGTATGCTATCAAAACAGGAGGAAGTAACTATTCTTTGTCTTGGACTGAAACTAAACAAAGGGAGTCGTTTTACAAAATATTAAGTGATTGAAACGATTCAATCTATCCAATGACAGGAGTAGTTCTGACCGACTTTCATCTAAGACGTTCAAATCCAATGGACACACCATTCTTTAGGCCGATATTCCTACTTTCCACTAACGTTATCGTCAGTTTTTCTGGCGTACTGTTACGGGTGCGCGTTTACCCAGGATATTAGTTTTGCTTTTTCTTAGAACAGTTACTGCGGCAGAGTAATGCCATATTTCCTCTCGTATTTGGCTTACTAATGACTGGTGATTAGTGTGAGAAACTGACAACGCCCAGCCATATACAAATACGTCTATTTGGAACCCCTAGCTGCAGATTCCTTTTGGTTCGGCAACCATAGTATAACCGATACACATATTCTCGCACTGGTTTAAAATTTTCTCACCTTTATATCAAACCCAAAACTGACAGATAACTTTATCGGTCTACTTTATCAGAATACTCTTCCTTTGCCATCGTGCGTTGCGGGGGAAGATTCTACTTGCATGCTGCATGCACATGTGATATTGCATAAAACGAATTTAACAAGCCTTTCCGAAAATTCGTAAAAGTTGGTTTCTCTTTATCACTCTGTTCGTATGAAGCTACAACTAGTCGATTTACCGTATGATATCCTAGTCAACATTGCCACGCATTTATCACAAGACGATCGTTATTTCTGCGTCACCGTGTCTCGCTCGTGGAATGTAGCATTTATCCGTGAATTATACCGTTCTGTTGATATCAGCTATGGATGGCAGCTTAAACGATTTTGGAAAACATTGCGACGCTCGTTGTCGGCACACCATCCGCTAGGACATCTAGTTCGTACACTTCGAATAAATTTTTCGTTCACCTCTCAAGATCTCCTTGAGCTTTCTCGCCTATGTCCTTTTGTTACTGATTTGGACTATAAACAAGGTTGGCATCTCTCGCCGCTAGAAGCTATACAGAAATGCAAATATATTGTCAAGGCACCACAAGTTGTCATCAATACAACACGTTTTAAGCTTCCTGATACTACTATCGCAGACAAACTAACGCGACTGGTTATTGCTATCGATATATGCCCAAAATGGATAGACTTGCTGGAAAAGCTCCCATGCGTAGAAGAACTTGAACTGGAAAGTTACCGTGGCCTTTCTACAGGAGCCATTGCGAAGATCTCTTTATATGATCTTGAAAGGCTTCATTCCATTCTGCCTCGTCTTCGCGCTTTCAAATTGAACGAGTTTTACATCAACGGATCAATTCCGAAAGAAGTTTTACCTTGTCATAACATGCGAGAATTATCTCTCCAGCCAAAGGATAGTTATTTATGGGGTCAATACTTTGCGCGAAAGTACCCAAAGCTCGAACACTTGCACCTTAGTAACTGTGAAAAAATGAGCAGGGAATTTGAAAGCGAAGCTTTGGCGCTGATTTCACGTTGCAGACGACTCAAATCGTTGGAAGGATGGTTCTTTTATACCGACAAGTGTCCCTTTGTGCGACCACGTTCGGAGATACTGCAAGAACTCAGAATGCAGCCATATGTCCTGAGCCCATGGGGTCGTTCCTTTACTGCATCTATTATCTATTGTGTTAATCGAACAATTTCAACACTCAGCTTGAGTATAGGAGATAAAGCTTTATTGGGCGAAATATGTTTCTCATTAAAGTCTTGTAAGTTGTTGGTAAACCTCCAACTACAAGTCTACTGTGAGGTTTTGGAGATCGATCGTTTTCTGGATGCTTGCAGCCATCTGAAGGAACTGGTCATCGAAGGCGATGCCGTTACTGTAAGCAACGTGCCAACAATACACAAGAAGCACAAGCTTCAGAAACTAAAAATCAAGGCCAGCAACACTGCTGATAAATTGTTTCCATATCTATCGGAACAATGCCCTGACCTGGCCGATGTTACTTGCAAATACAGCGAAACTTTTACTGAATCCATTGACATACGGCTGAACAGTTTAAAACTTAGAAGGCTTGCAGTTTCTTGTAACGATAAGTGCGAGTTCAAGGTCGAAGTATTCAACTATAAGCACGGATTCCTCAATAATTCGAAAGTTCTTACAATTGGCGAGCATGACAACAATCAAGCTTTGAAAGATGCGCCTACATTGCCTTGGTTGCACAGACCCTGGGAGGTTGGAGTATTATCTAAGAGGCTCTCAATATCAATTTGTTGCTCAGCTGCAGCTAGAATACGCTTGCAGGGTATGTTGCTAGCAGATGCGAAGGGTTGAAGACACGGTCCTTTCCGATGTAAATCGTGGATTTGACATACAGTTTCAGCCTGGTTACAGTTCACAGCTTGAGCAATGGATGACCTATTAAAATACTTATGCACCCTTAAAGATTGCACTGTTCGAGTGTTCCATGTCCGTGACATAAAGTATCAAATATGTTTTTTTTATCCCACGTATAACGGAAATATGGTTTTGACTTTACGTGAGTTTTTCATATTTGTTTAAAAGCGGATCGAAACTACCTCTGCTAAGTAAATGGGTTTTAACCACTTAGCATATCATTGGTCCTGCAGTTCCAATTGTTAGTGCCTGTTTTCCACAGTACTCAGAGTGGTGCGTCTCCAACAATTAATATTGGTGATCGTAAAGAAAAATGCCGCTGAGCCTGCTAACAAATACCGCGTAACTTTAGCATTAAGAAATAACCATACATATCAGAAAGGGAAGCCACTGGAGCATTATCAATGACTTCGATATGCTTAGTAGGATCTATTTCTAAAAAAAATTTTATCCTATAGAACACACTGTCATATCAGTAGATAGTAGCAGAAGGCCAGCAATGCCTAATGAGCATTAAACCAAAAATATAGTGAAAGCTTGTAAACAGTTTGAGAGGATTCCAGGAGAAGTCCCATTTTAAGGGATTATTCTTAATGATATTATCATTCTAGCAATATCTGTTCCACATGAACCTAGGTTCAAGCAATAGAAGAGAGATTAGCATCCGTGTGTAACCCATAATTTAGTTCGCTTCATGATGCATAGAATATCTAGGCTATCAATCTGCACACCGTATCTCAAATGCGAACAAGTTTAGTACATTACTACGAATTAACGTCTCATGAAAATTAACCTGCATGGGCCCTTCCCTGATACATTTCAGTTTTAAACCTCTCCTTACTTACATGCAAAATTAAGTAACGCTTATTTATTTTATCTGCAGTAGCACATCGCCCTTGCCCTTTCCATTTCCATTGGCTCATAACGTCTTCAGGCTGATGCAGCACTTTAAGCCCTCTGCAAGCCATAACAGTACAGCACGTTAGCCTAAAGGAGCCTTGCACATTTGTAATCCATTCATGGTGGCTATCCGCAAGCATAGTGACAAAAATTGACAGATGTCAAATAGCTATGCTACTTAAAATTTATTTTCCGCGGATACACCAGCTTACAGACGCAATTTTCATCCATTCATAATATACTATCAGTATGAACTTAAGCCATGAAGTGATGCAATAAATTCTTTTAGTGAGTAAGCTTTACTATAATAAAGGCTAGTAGTTCGCCCTTCCCGACATGGGAGTAGACCATCCTTTGAGCGCACTGATTCTGTGTGACTGTAGTAGCTATTGATTTTCTGCTTTTCAAAAGACTTGTCTTGACAAGCAAAGTTCTCTCCTATTACCCATGATTGGACCAGAGATTCCTGCACATTTGCTAAAAAAAAAGCAGGCCATTCAAGAGGACACCGATAACGACGGGGGACAGCGTGAAGGGGATGTTGCAGCGGAAAATGCTTCGATTGGGCCAGTCATCCCTACTGAACTCTTGCAGAAGAGACAGAAAGAACAAAGCGAAGCTGGTGAAGCTGTTGAAGAAGACGATGTAGCAGCCTATGCTCCGGAGTTACCGCCTGATCTTTTAGAAGCACGTAAAAAGGCAACAGCAGAGGGTCCACGCAGACGTCGACAGCCTGTGGGCCCTTCGCTTCCTTCCGGCGCCGCTGCTTTTGATGAGGATGAGGATGATTATATAGGACCTACGTTGCCGTCAAACTATAATCCGGAAGAAGTAGGCTTGACTTTATTGTTGAACACAAGCTTAAGCAGTGATATAGTCAGCAGTCAGATCAGTCATGGACGATATTGAAGAACGCGCCCGCCGGAGCAAAGAGCAATTGGAAAACGTAACTTTCTTTTTCATGACTATAAGCAACTCTTCGGCACTCATGTATCTATATGCTTGTTATAGCCAGACGATAAGCAGCAGAAGGTCGAAAGACCAGAGTGGATGATGTTACCACCAGAAGTAGATTATTTGAAACATGGTAAATACTAGAGAATTCACGATTTATTTTTGATCGTTCTAACTTGACGGTAGCTACCAGCGGGAAATCTCGTACTTTCAGCAAAAGACAGTTAACTGAGAAAGAACAAGACAGGAGCGTATGGACAGACACACCTGCAGAAAAGGAGCGAAAATTGAGGGAGGGTGCAACGGGCAGTCAAGCCGGAGTTGAAGGTCGTTACAGAGCTCGAGAAGCAGAAGTGCAAGAGCAGGTCCAAAGATACAATGTAAGTACAAGTACTAGAGAATTTGCTTTCTAAAAGGAGTTGTGGATATGTTAGATGTCGCAGCGTCCAGAATCTTTGATGGAAATCCACAAGAAGCAAAAGAAAAAGAATCGAGTAGAAGTTGAGGATGTGCGCAAACGCCCGTTCGATCGGGAGAAAGATGTCTTGGGTAGTTATCGCCCAATGGACAAAAGACAGAAAAAAGACCTTATGCGACAGTCAGGCGAGTTAGGTAGTCGATTCGGAAGAGGAAGTAGCAGTTTTCTGTAAATGAGAAAAGAAAATAGTTCCACTCTGGTAGGATAAGTTTTTTCTGATGGCTATGTTGAAAGACTGTTTACGGTATCCTTAACAGATGCCATCCAATGCATATGGCGTTGGAATCTTTCACATGGTCACATAATTGGGGGAAAAAGTATAAGCACACTTTCTTCAGATGCATCAAATCCAGTTGGACCATTAAGATTACAGTAGAGAAGGTGAGATTACCGTTAGTTGTTTGTTTATCTGTTCATGTAGCAGGTTTGTTCAGTATTCTAATGCAGGCAGGTCGAGGTTTCCGAGAACAATGAAAGGCCAAACCCTAAGGCTCGTATTAAAGCTTTAAAGTATGAGAGAGACATTCAATAAACCTTATCGTAACTGGGAAGTCAACTCCTTTGTGTCAGGTGTAAAGCTTGCCTTCGCTATGACAGTTCTCCTTTTTCCGTAGCCACTCTCACGACGCCCCTTATCATCTATGATCCTTCAACAGCAAACCTGTTTTGCTTCTAATTTTTCTTCTTTTGCCTTTTTGCGATGACAACAACTTAGTTACGTTGAGTTAGTAATCATATATCTGCCAATGCATTAGTTTATGTGGCTAAAAGGAAATGTATGCAGATGCAAGTTGGACCCCTTCTCATACTCAACATAATAAGGAAGGACGCAGATAGATTGTTTTTTATAGGAAAAAAGAGATGAAGGGATAATGTTAACCAGTTAACCAGTGATAACGGAAAGAAGTATTATAAGTATTACAGTGGCAAAGATGTGCGGAATTAAAACAACAAAAACAAGAAAATGGAAGAAAGAGAAAAGTGCAATTATCATTAACTAGATTGCAAAGACCTTGTCCAGCAAGTTGTGTTGTCGTTTGACATTTTGCTTTCGCTTTGCCACGGTAATGCCAGATATTCGTTTCAGGGTGTATTCAGAGTGTAATCTTATTTGCTGACGAATGATACCTAAAATGATATGAAGGGTTCATTTGTTAAATTTACTGCAGATCATGCACTATCAAAGTAATGTACTTACAACCAAACCAGTACACGTGCAAGCCAAATACACCTACTGCAATGATCCATAAGGATTGTATACGATGATGCTGTTTTAGAGCGACAATCATCCAGGCGTGGAAAAGCAAACGGAGGACGAAGAAACTAAAGGCAAACAAAAAGTCGGATCTCCATCGCTGTCGAAGAGATCCTACAGCCAGGACAACGGTAGGTAATTCAATTAGACTGACGGCAGCAAAGAGAGAGGCCGATCGTAAGCGCATCAGCCAGATCAGGATGACGATATAACCCGTGTGATGAATCCAGCCAGTAACCAAGGTGATCCTTTTTTTGTAGTAGATCGAGCCAAGTGACAGATCCAGAACAAGATAGCTGATGAAAAAGCAAACGAGCGCTGTGTGCCAGGGAGCTTCCGTGCTTAGCATACCGATATCCCATTGTGAAAGCCAAAATCGGATGAAACATGGTGTTGACACGACGGTGCATACAACGCTACTGGCAAAGGTCAATAGCCAGCTAATTTGTTTTTCGGTCTTGGCCAATCCAGATCGTATGCAGTAAAAGAAATAGAATCCCAGCAGAGAGAAGCTGACGAGGAAAGAGATGGGGACCACAGGCTGTGAGAACCATTGGCCTATAGTGAGTTTGTTTATGGTATGGAATGACATTATTATTAAGGACGATGAAATATTAAAAGAAGAAAGAGAAGTTTAAGTAGAAGAATAAAGAAAGATCGAGTGAAATGAGGAAATATCTGTCAGTTATATGTATTCCAAGGATTGAAAGGGTCTCTCCTTCTTCTCTTTCCTTTCCAGCAAGGGGAACTTCAAAAAAAAGTTACGTTGGGGATAAAGGAGAAAAGACAGGAAGGGAAGGGAGGGGTGGCAAAGATTGGGGATATTTTTTTTCGTCGTAGAGGATTTAAAAAGAGGTAAAGGGAAATAACAAAAGAAAACGAGGTATATTATTCATGAAGTTGGTCTGTTAATGAGACAGATGTCTATTGATGTTGGTTTCTTGGCAGGTGTCTGTTCGCCAAACCTTATCATTGAACTTAAATACACAATGTAATATACCAAATTAAGTGATGCATCAACTCTATACTATAGTAGAAGTAAAGAGCAAAAAAAAAAAAAAAAAGAAACCAGATCAAACAAACCGAGGGAGAAATTACCACCCGTTGTCTTGAGTTTGCATACTACTTGTTTATTGAACCAAAATAACTCACTGCTGTTTTCTGCTTCGTCCAACTTAACACAACATATTATCCCATTTTAACGCTCAGCATCGGAAGGAAAAAAAGACACCTCGTCATAAGAACCGTCACGGTGCGGGTTGAAAAAGAAAAAATTTTTCTTTGCGGGCGCGTATAAATAACGTCCTTTGCTCCGTACGTCGTCAAAAGTCAGGTTTATTTCTTAATCGGTAAGTATATTATCAAACTAAGGAAAAAAAGGATGAAAAGGAGGAGGCGTTTTAGGGAGAGCCAAAGAAAAAAAAAAGTTAAGGATATTGGGTGATGACAAATGTTACCAACAAAAAGCAACTGAATTACCATTATGTTGCCTAAACGTTAACATACTAAGTTTCAGTCTTGTCTGACGATTTTATTTCCTTATCTAAAAAGAGGATGCGGCAAGGGAACAAAAAGCATGGAAGGTGTTATCTAACCTTACCTTTTCTGTTAAATTATTCTAGGTTGAACCAACCATCAGTTATGGTTCGTCTCTCTATCTCTCTTCCAGATGAAGAAGGTTTGTGTAAGTAGTACGCGAATTGTCTTGAAATATCGGGGGAAGGGATAAGTTGGAATGGTTTTTTAATGATGAAAATATAACGACGGGCGGTCGGACTCGTGCCCGTACAAGCACATTATGAGAATGTCGAATGTCGTTATTCTGAATCCACCAACCAATGGCTTTTGGAGGAGTTTACTCCCATATACAGATACTAATTATCTGCCTTCTTTAAAAAATAGATCATCCCGAGGCCTGCTTGTTAGGTTGCATAGTTATAGATTTATATACTGAACGAATAAAATTGATGTTTATGAAAGAATTTTTTGGTTTGACGTGTCATTTCTTGGTACATAAAGCAAGTGTGGTATTTGACAGTGCGGTGGCGGTTGTCAATAGGGGAAAACGATAACGATTTACAGTGGTTGGGGGCATTTGAATGCTCCTGAGAAGAAGACGGAAGGAAAAAAAACGTGTGCTTCTTGATAGCCACTCACCCTAGATATAACAACATCGGATACAATCCTCGTGTTTGACTTGACAGTGAGTGATTACACTCGATCGATTTTCCTACCACTAAAGCCCCCTCTTCCTCCACACGCAAAAAGAGAGAAGAAGGGGACGACAAGCAAAAAATTGATAACGGGGGAGATGTTCAGTTTCCATTTTATTATTTATTCGATTTAAGATATCTATTTCAGAGAGCCATAAACACAACATTCAGAAAGTCGCCACACATTCATCTCTCGGTCGCCGCAACGAAACAAGCAAAGCGAGTGGGAAAGGGCTAGTTATCTATTCCCAATTATTTGCCCTTCAAATGCTCGTACTTCTGCATCTCACCCATTGTAGCCGTCAGGAAGCTCATATAGCATCTAATCACAGTTTTCCTTTTCTTGGACGGGGCTTGTGACAGTCTCAAGCTGCATTTAATCATTCTCAAGTCCACCTGGCTCCTGAGATTATTGTCATCCTTGTTCTTGTTTTTGGCACTGTAACCACTGCAGAAGATCCATTCTTGCACCATGCCATGCTGCGTCGTATGTTGGTATGAGAGGCAGACGCATCAAGAAAGACACAGTGTTTTCTGCAGTTGATACAAGTCAGTCGCACTGCACGTCGTTCTGAATACTTCGAGTCCCTTAAATCGCCGAAACAAACATTCTTCAGCTGTATTAGGACAATGAATAGGTTGTGATTAACCGCATTGTGAAGTAACTTTCACTGACGATACGCGGACAACTACTACTTTTAAGCCTGTCGAAGATGCTGTCAAGGTCCTATGCGTACCGTAACGCCCCAATTTCCTATTGATACTTTGTCGGTAGAGTCATATAGTACGATACGATGAGCGAAGTTCTTTTGTACAAGTAGGCCAGGCTGCACTTATTGGTACAAAAAATCTATTATGACTAGTGTCGCTTTTCGCATACTGGTTACAAAGGCTAACTTGTATTCATCGTTCGTTATAGCATGCCACGTCTACGTGAGCATCATCAATTTATGCTATTTCATTAGCGCAACATACTCTTGCGTAACGACAAGCAATGATTGAAGTCCTCTTTATTCCGAACACAATGGGAAGAAAGAAACGTATGAATGAAAGGTTACTAATGCCTTTTTGTCTTTGTTCCTGCTGTGAGGCATGCATTTTGGTCCATTGGCGGGCCATAACAAACAGTTAGAGGGGACGATAGAATAAAGGGAATTAAACTAAATATTACCGATGGCAATTGCTTCTTGTTCGTTATCTTTCCAATGTTCGGCTAGATGATTGAATAATTGGTCATCAGGATTAGGTACAGACAGCAGAGCTTGGATGGAAAAAAGCACTGTACGGATCTACAGTGATAGTGACCATTTATCTGGATGGCTGGCATGAGCATTTTTTTTATTCTTTTCTGTTTCTTACCCTTCAAAATATCAAGGCAAATCCTCCCAACTTATCAATGTTGGGATGGTATATCTTGGTAAGAAAACGAACCTTTGGAGGGCCATAGGACAGTCATCAGGCAAAAAAAGTTCAAGCTGGGAATCACCACCTGTCATAAACCGTTGAACACAGCTAAACTTTTGACTTTTATTCTATTGATCCAACCTTCAAATGGTGATTGGGTGGGACCGGCTATGATGACATTTAAAATATATAACATTTCGTGAGGAGTGGCCATAATTCCCTGGACCGGATCTCCCAGACGGCGCTCTATTTCCGTTGCAGATGATGGATCCAATGAGGCGGTGGATTTGCGCATATCTGGATAACCATGGCTTTTCTTTTCTTGGAAATACCTCGTCATTTCGCAAATGATCAAGGGACCATATACTGTGGCGTCTCTACAGCACAGCCAATCACGCATAAGCCGGTACTAGGTAATAGGAGCAGTTGGATAGTAAGCGGACACAATAGCAGGTTGAAATAGCGTGTTGAAAAACTTGGTAGTGCAAATCACGCGATAGTACAGTACAGCCATTAGTGAGACAACTCCTCTCTCACGGCCGTGCTCTTTTTCTAGTTACAAAGAAGTCTGCTAAAGCTTACTGTGCCCACATTGAACAGTACAAGGCCGCTTTATGCCATAGCGCTTGAATGACTGATGGCTATCAGGTGGCTTCTAAGAGAAGTCTGTTACATATATGAGATATTCCGAAAAGCTATATGAAAAGACAAACAAACATTGCAAAATGACTGCCTTCCCCTTAATCTAACCCTCACTGGATCTTCTCTACTGTGTATTGCACCAATATTTTCAAGGGATGCAAATTACTCTGCTAAAACCTCTAGGAAAAGATTATCACACCGATAATTTTGAAGTATTGTAACAGCTCATAGATTAAATAGTCAAAAACTGCATCTAATGGATCTATCCTTGTTTGAGTGCAAAGTAATGTCTATTCCAGGGAAGCTAGCGCTTGCTTTTCTTGGGCAATACGTCTCAGCGCTCGATCGGCTTCCTTAATACATGGCAAAAGTTTATGCTCGCGGCCATGTTTGCGAGCCTGTTCATAAAATCTCGTCGCCTTCTCCGTATCCTTAGTTTGCTAATAGATAGTTGTTATCAATCTTTTGTCCGGACATAAAAATTCTTTCCGCTTTTTACCTCAAATAACATGCCCATATTATAGTAAAGGACGCCACAGGTTTCATCGCATACTTCACCATCCTTGTTTATTTTGCGCGTATTTGGATTCTGTGCCAAGTCTAGACCTTTCTGCGCCCATTGTTTCGCATCTTCAAATTGACTGATCCCTGCGTAAGCTTCGGACAAATTGTTCATCAGAACAGCCGACTGACATGACTGCAAGCCAGCTAAGGATAAGGCACGCAAGTAAAGCGGAATAGCATAGCTTTTGTGCCATGTCAAAATTTCCACAGGTTGTCAATTAATCGTTCCTTTACCTGTATTTCTTGCGCGACGCGTAGAATGAGCCTAGCGATTCTAACGCAGCTCCAACCTCGGATTTCGTAAGCCATTCTGGCATATGCTCTTGATCAAAGACGATTTGATCCGAATCTCCATATTCGGATACAGGCCGAGAGGAAATCCTCAGCAAATGTTCGACAGACCATGTATACCACTTCTCAGCATCCTCATCTTGGTGCAGCCTCTCGGCAATATCACCCAATTTCTGAGCAATGCCTACTACCTTGCGCTGAGTCTGGAATGGAAAACTCTCGAGATTACTATCAAAGACGTTTTTCGTGTTTTCCAACCGAAGAAGGTGGCAAAGAGCTTGAGTGAGCACTTCTCGAGCTTCAGGTAGCCGTCCGAGTGACTCATATATAGTTCCAAGTTGGATCATTATACCGGTGAGGGGTGCACCATCGCGCTCCATTTCGTCCGACTTGAGTGCCAAGTCCAACGCTTCACGGAAGTATTGGATAGCTAGTGTTATATCTTTACCCGATTGAGAATAATAAAGCGCTTTTCGCAATGCTTGCCGAATGGGAGGTGGGTATTTTTGTACGTCGGAAGTGAAATGGCTGTATAGTCCGATGCCAAGACAGGTGAAGCCGATGCCAATCATAAAAAGAGGAAGCGGTGGGATACGAATCGTACGAAGCGGAGTAGCACGAGCTGTAATAGATCGATGTTGAGGAGCAGACGTCCAACATCTTCCGGAACGCCCTAATGCTTGTAAGTGAGACGATATGGAGGTCGATCGCGATGCATTCGAAACGACCAGACGCTGTATTCTATGCATGGTTCCAATGCAAGACAAACACTTGCTTGGAATATGTGACAGTTAAATTCAGTTGCTTGACAACCAACTCCGCTTGGTTCCATCATTTAATATCGAGAGGCATTATTGCTTTTCGACGGGGGTTTGTGTTTTGGGAAAGCAAGTTTGAAAGTACTTGCAAGAACATTGTGCAATCCGGAATTTCTTCATCAGTCAACTGCGGTGCAGAAAGAGGAGTATCTGCAATAATGCATTCTAAGGATAAAGTCGAATCCAATTTCCATATCTTTTGAAACAAAGCACGGTCTTTCATAGTCTTGTAGTGCATTATGGACTTGTTAAGTTCATAATTATTCACAATACTTGGCTAATGCATGAATAGGATGGCCACACTTTTAGCGTTTTTTTTTGTAAAAATGCCGGAATATTTGTTAGGTGCGTAATTTATGTATTGTCATCAAAGAGAAGCTGTAATACTCCTCTTACAGGTTGTTGAAGCGCCCTTAGCTTCGATTTTGGAAATGTTGTTAATCGTTCGTATATCGTCCGCTTATGTAAAAGGCAATGTTGTCGTCTTTCGCACCTTTGTATCTTATTCTATTGTAACCTGTTGAATCACCGAACCTTACTTTACAGATCTTTTGCTTTTGGTTTCAGTGACCCGAACTAATTAAAAGCGAAGGGATAACACCTTTTTGACTCTTTAGCTCTGATCTCCATAAACATCCCTGGTATGTACTTCGTATTGATTCTATTTACAGGGTGACTGATGTCCCTCTTGTGTATCTTTTAGCCTATATGACTTCTGTCCCGAACCACCTCGGTTGTCTGAGTAACTTCCCTGCACTCCACCCGGTAAGTGAAAAAGAAACTTTGTCAGCTTTTACACAATGTCACTCACACTGCCGTGCTTTTAAGTCCTCGCCGAGTGCTGCGTTGCTCAAGTCCTCTGCCGCGCGTTAAAAGCTAGCGCAGTTACTCAATGATGCCATTCTCTTATTTTGCCGGCCCCATCTCTAACAAATGCGGCGCTGGCCTTGCACGATTACGTGAGATTAACCTTTGAAGGCAAGTAAAAAGACGTCGTCATATCCTTCCATTTACTAACTATTAACGTATTTCTTATGTTGCTCGAATGGACTTTGCGTCCACTGGAGGATCAGCTTCATGCAAGTAAAATATACTTCTCGCATAATACATTTACTACAGGTGAAAATTAAATTTATTTAATGACGGTGAGCGCAGCGTATGTCTGAACATATCTGCACTAGTCCGGTGCACAAAGAAATTAAAAAACCGCGGTGTGACAACAGGGAAAAAAGGAAGGAGGCTCAGAAAAAAGTTACAGATAAGGAAAGGGCAGGGGATGTTGTTGAGGCTAGGGAAATCAAGAATACATTTACTGCAATCAACCCTCCTTAATTTCATGCTGATAATTGCAATATTTCGATAAGTTCAAATGATTTGCAGGAGCAAAGGTAAAGTGGTAAAGCATGTTTTGGTATAGGCTAACACTATATTAACTTCCAATTCTCTGTAACTTTAAACTCGCTAAAGGAACAGAAGCGTTGAAATTAAAAGGAGATCACAGTAATGATGCACATTTGCATTCTTTTGGTGAAAAGCGCGTCTTTGCGTGACTTTGAAGAGGCACCAATTGGATTCTGGACACATTTGAAAAGATAACGAACGCTCTTATAAGACCTTGGCATCACCATGAGGATGTCATCCAATGCATCCAGGTCTGCCCTCTGCAATGCGTATTCTTTAGCCAGCTTGGCTCATTCGCGATGATTAATTTAAGGTGATCCGGTTACGAAATACATCTATGCGTTTCGACAAATATAGCTGTAGAAGCGTTTTCCGATGTTTATGACAGATGGTATGAACGTCTATTTGTCTGCAGTTGCCATGGCAATGAGTGGCGCCTCCATCGTCGGGTTTTGTCCGGATTTCCACCTGCGGTTGTCATGGTGACAAATGATGGTTTCCCATGTACTTCATCCCGAACATCGAGGTGATGCAGTTCGCCATGTTTTTTGTAAATCGGAGCATCGAGGTGGTACAGTTCCCCTCCTGAAACCGCTCATCGAGGTGGTGCAGTTCGCCATGCACGGCGAATGGGCGAAGTGCGGCCTTGTACATGGACCTGGTGCAGTTCGGCATGGCACTGACATGAGACAGCCCTCATGTCCCCACACGCCACCCCCGCACCAGCGCGCCGCACTTGCCCTTGCGCGCCACCTCGAGCCACCCGGCCCCAGTCACAACACTTGAAAATTATTATTTCCCTAGTCCCCGCGATCTTTATTAATACCAAGGGATCAATTGGAACCAGGACAATAATAAAACTTAACAGTCATTATTGGTCCTCAGGATCTTTATTATTAACGGGATCAAAGGACCAAAACGAAGAAAAAAAAGGGGAGGGGAATGAAGACTAAACTATGACTAAACTAAAAACTAAACTATAATCTCGGCCAAAAGGCCTTAGAGAGAATAAGCAAAGAGAAAATTAACTTCACTTTACTTTGATCTCGGCCCAAAGAGGCCTTAATGTTACGAAGAAAGCGAAAAAGAAGCA